>JAPVCB010000011.1:543121-559360 GCA_029606185.1 Paecilomyces formosus | reverse complement strand
AAAAAAAAAAAAAAAGAGAATGTCTCTCCCCCGAGCCGGAATCGAGCCGGCGACCTTTCGGTAACAATGGAAATTCCTATTACAGCCGAACGCCATATCCAACTAGACCATCGGGGGTTTGTGAGACATTACGCTTAACCTTATTCTGTACCATCTTCCATTTCTATCAGCAATTATCAACAATCAACATTCAGACTGCGTTGAATGAGACCAGAAATTTCGAACTATGCATGTTATTTCAGACTCTGATATTCTCTCTGCGCTGTTATATGGGATTGAAGGGGCATGCGTTCAAGTCAAATCCAAAGGGAAGCATTGTTTGATGGGTTTGCTGTTGCGACATCCCTAATATTTTCTGGTGGCTGGTTACATAAATATAACTATTGTAGTCGCAGTAGTGTTTCCAGCATTTAGACCTCCCCCCATCCAGCGCCAGACAAAGAGACCTTAACGACCGTTTACTGTGCCACCAAGAGAGACATGCTCAAATTTTTCTGGAGCAATCAACAGATAAAGAAACGAGGGCCTCGAGTCCACGAATTGCTACAAATCGACCCAAGCTGGAAAATTAGCGCCAGGCCAGATACGTACGAAAGAAATAGCCTAGTATCAATTTATCGAGGTCACTCTCAGATTCGGATTTTGTATTTTGTTTCTAACCCATCTAATGTGCAGCCCCAGAAACGAAGAGTGTCCTAACCCAGTTTAGATTGGGGTATCCAAAATACGATGTATCATACTAGTTCAGTGGATATAGTTTACAGGCAGTCACAGACGAGTTTTCCGTCGACGCAGCATTAAACGAACGAAGAGATCTCTGAATAAACTATACTTGAATTTGGATTAAGTACACATGGAACAGGAAACCGGAGTGCAACAAGAGCATCTCGAGTTAAACCATATAGAAGGGAAGAGGAAATTCCATATGTAAACGACATTCGATAGAAATATGCACGACACCGCGATAGACCCCCGTACTCGACGCCAAACCACGCCGACTGGTCCCGAAAACAACAATTATTAACGAATATCGATGCATATCTTCATTTCATCAGCCTTTGGAGACAAATGACACCGAACATCAGCCCAAATTTGTAGAAACCGAAGATATGAGCAAGCCGAGGTTTGATGAACATATATTATCCCTCTTTTTATCATTGTTTCGCGCCTTCATTTTGTTTAGATACCGGCGAAAGAATCACACAGGTAATTTGAACAAGGTTAATCCATATATCCTCCGAAGGTCCTGTATGTATACGCCTTGATGAATAAGAAAAAAAAAAAAGAAAAAGTGAAAATATTCAACACAAGGTAGTTAAGCGAAGTTGAGTTTCATGAAAAAAGAGCCTAGATGATCTAGGCTCCGGAGCCAGAGGTAGCCGAAGCATCTCCAGCTGCGATTGTCTCGGTTTCGGAGACAGACGTCACAGAGCTGGTTGCCATGCATTTGCAAGTCTCGACGGCCCCATCAGTCGTGCTCGCAGTGTCCGTGGGCGGCGGAGTGGGAGGGGCCGCACCGACGATAGGACGGCACGCTTCAATTTCGGTGAGTGACCTGCGAGACGGCTGAGGAGAAGACTTGTGCGAGGCAGGTGGTGTGGTAGATGAAGCTGCATTCATAGAAGAACCCGAACCAGTGCTGGGGTCAAAAATGAGCTTCTCGATCGCCACGATCTGCTTACCATAGCTGAATTTCTTCAGCTGGCTAAGCTGCGGCCGGATCTGGTCCACGAGAGCTTCACGCTCAGCACCTTTCAGCTGCCCAAGAACCTTCTCTGCAATTGAAGTTAGTATACGTAATTGATGGAAAGCCGGGAGAAACACTTACGAATGACATAGTTTCCATACTGGTCACGCATCAAGCCCAGGAGCGGGCTCTCGCCTCGTTCGTTGGGAGAGGTGAGGAGGCGAATTATCTCGCGTCTCTGACTTTCCTCACCAAACTCGATGCTCTTTTCGACAACGTTGCTAGCAAACTTATGCTTGGAAAAGACAAGCAGCTGAGAGAGGACGATGGAGATGATCCTCGACCGATCGCTCTCCTCGCCGTTTTCGATGACATGTTGGATGACATAGTTTCCAAATTGATCCGGAATAAGGGTAGCCGTACAAGCGTGCAGTTCACCAAGGATAGACTGGCGGTCAGGCTCTTCGCAATGCTCCAGCATTCTCTGAATGACGCGGCAGCCATAGGGGTGCGCAGCAAGGCGGTTGACTTGGCCTTTGAAGGCGTTGATAATAAACTGCACATGCTGCGACGGGACTCTTTCAATAGCTTTCTGAATGACATGGTTACCATTCTGGTCTCGGACGCACTTGAGGACGTGATTCTCGAGCTCTTTGACCATAGATGCTTGCTGATCCGTCAAGATGTGCTCCAGTGCTTTCTGTACGACTCGGCATCCGTACATCTGCGTTGACAAAGCTAAAATATGTCCCTTCATCTGGTTGGCAAGGATCTTCTTCTGAGATTGATTTCCGTGCTCAAAGAGCTTCTGAACAACGTAGTTTCCGAAGACATCAGTCATCAACTGCAGCGAATTTGGCTGAATCTCACGGAAAACCTGCTCCTTCTCGTCACTGTTGGCGGTTTCCAACTTCTGTTGAATGAAACGGGAGCCGTGCTGGTCTCCACTGAACTCCACAATATGATTGTATATATCCTTCAACTCATATCGCTTGTTGCCCTTGTTGTTCGTTCGGAACTCTTCTAGCAAGGGGCTGCGAACAACCTGCGTCGGGTCATGATCACGATGCGCAGCACGGGGTACAATACCTGCTGCCCCAAAACCGGCATATGGGTTCATAGGATAGAACGCCGCAAGAGGGTTGAGTCTTGCCGCCTGATACGCAGCAAAGTCGTATGCAGGAGGAAACTGCAGACGAGGCTGGAGCAAATTGGCGGCCTGCTGAGAGTAGTCCTGTTCTTGCTGCAATGCACGAATCTTCCGATCCAGTAGCACCGCTTGTCCATCTGGGCCGGTGTTCGCAAGCCGAACCCCGCCGGAAGGAGTGCGATATTGCGTTGTAGCGACAGGAGTGCCACTAGTCTGGTAGAAGGGACTATTGATGCGGGTGTAGTCGATGGGAGAAGCCGAGCTGCGGTCCGCCAGTCGAGAAGCAGCAGGGTGGTATCCAGTTTGCAACTCAGACGCGTCAGGGTTGTAAGAGCCGGCCGGTTGGTAATGAGCTTCGTCAGGTAGCTGGTACTTGAATCTGTTCAAAGACCCGTCGAACGAAGCATGAGAGACGTAACCTGGTCTCTGCACGCCCTGCTGGGAAGCGACATTGTTATCATTCAGCTGAAGCTTGTCCATTCCACCACTGATATCCATCGTATTATTTCCGTAGCGGTTCTGGAAGCCCTGGGAGTCAGATTGGAAAGATGGATGCGCAGAGTGTCCCTGTCTTTGGGAGGCGATAGAAAGAGATGCATGAGGCAGATGGCCGTACGGTCCGGAAACCGCAGCACGGCCGGTCTGGCTAATTGACTCAGTAACAGCTTGAGGGAATGCCAGGTTGATAGAGCTGATGTCCTCTGCTCGTGACACCCCGACCTCTCCAGATAAACTTCCTCTGCTCTGGAAGCCTGGTCCACTGAATGATGAATCAAGCTGACGGCGGGTGGAATCTTCATTCCTGAAACCACCAAAGTTGCCAAATGAGATTGAATCACTACCTGAGGTTAATCCCTCGGATGGCTGATTCAGGTAGGTCTTCTCCCTGGTCGTTGTGGACCCTTGGCCAATGGCTGAGGGCCTTGGGAGTGAAAAATAAGATGTCGTATCCGCCTCTGAAATGACGGGTGCACTTCGCTCGTGTGCGCGTGCTTGTACTGGGGACGTGGCAATGCTCTTGCTCTGTGTCATTGACAATGAAGATGCGGAACTGACGGTGCTCCATGGCAAGCTAGGTCGGCCAGTCCATCCTTCAGACTCAGAGGTCGATAGCAAGGAGCCCGACCCAGATTTGCCTTCGAAGGCATGTTCTGCTCCGTTCATCTGCGCTTGATCTATACTGGGGTCAGCCTGACCAAACCTCTCCGTAGCAAAAGGGAAATTTTCGTTACCTCTCATCAACCCAGTGTCTGCGGAACCATCCGTGAAACCAGTTCCCAGGTTAGTGCTACCCCAGATATTAGTATTCCACCTGCTCTTTCCCGAGCCAAAACCCTTGGCCATGCCGTGATTATGTGATCCCCGGGAGCGGTCTCCGTTCATTCCTGATGGTCCCATATTGGAGACCCGATCTGATCGAACCTAGACAGCATTGTCAGTTGCCTGCTCTGCACATGGGAGAGGGTGGAGGGAAAAGGATGGCCTACATTATGCACAGCTGCCGCGTTTGCTGCCATGGCGGATGCCATCACAGCGTGGATGGGAAGATGTGATTAACTATGTACTCGAACGTGTTGCGAGGGTATTTGCAGGTGCCGTCGAGGCTACGTCGGATATTAAATGACAGGTCGATCGATGGGTATTCGCACGAGCACCTGGCAGTTGAAGACGTGCGAGAAGGAGCAATATATGACTGTTGGCGTAGCGGTTAGCCCAGCAGCTCCCAGTAATGGAGGATCACCGGTACCTGGAACCAGGCAAGGAAGACTCACCAAGGGAGGGGAATGAAGTAAAAAGAACGGCCCCCTTCAGTCTAGTGACCAGGCCAGGACATGTACAATTATACAGGACGCGAAGGGAAGCGGGGGTTGTCGGAAGAAGGGAGGGAAGGGCAGGCGAGGGCGAGAAATGCTGAAGAGAGGCAACGGTTTTTGGGGTTCGGGCGGTGTCGAAGCTTGGATGCAAGGTAACAGCAGAAAATCGGGCACGCAGTCAGTCTCCTTTCGTTTGCCCGTGCAAAATTCAGCAGGCAGCCGTCGAACAGAAAGCCTGCATATACCACAGAGGTTTCTTTACGCTCCGTGCATGCCCCAGGAATCCTGATGCCCGCAGATCGCCCTCATATGGGTTGTGGAGAGAGCGGTGGGCGTTGGTGAGCTCGGGTGATTCGCGGAGGCAAGGGGTGGATGGATTGCGGCCTGCGTGGGAAGAATGCTGTCCGTCGCGCGGACAGAAGAACCGATGTGATTAGTCGACGGGATTGGATTGGAATGGGAATGTCGACGAGACACAAAGGACCGATGGTATCAAGCTCCTGCAACGGTCACACAGGACGAGAGCAGAGCAGCGAGTCTGGGGAAGAGGAGGAACCTTTGTCTCGCCAACCTTGTCCTCCAGGGATGGGGAAAAATGGGCAGCGAAGAAAAAGGGCGATAAAAGAACGGTGGCACGAAGGAGGAAATACACGAAGGAGAAGGGAAGGGAGAAACGGGGAATGAGAAAGGGAACGAAAGGGAAAAAGAAGTAAGGTGATGGGTTTTACCCAGCGGATGCAATTGATGATAAGGCGAGAAACGCTGGATGAGGCTTTCGTGTCTGGTCTGGCCTGTAATTAACCGCCGTGACAGCCTGTTGGATGACGCCTGCTGTTCATTGGCGATCCACGGGTACCTCGACCCTGCATATATTTTTGCGCGGCGATCCAGGTACCCTGCGATCAAACTCGATCAAACGCAAACCAGTGTTCCCAGACCCGTACGCTGCTGATACGGCTGATACGGTCCGGTATCGAATCTGACGCCGCGCTGCGCCATCCAACATGGCTAAAGTTGATCTAAACTTGGAGATCTGCCCCCGGCGCTTGTTGTCCTGGGGCCTGTCTTCTTAGGGGCTCCATCGGGCGTTCTTTGTCTACAACTCGTCCAGCCAGAAAAAGAAACTGCACAAGCCTCAGCATGGCGACCGTGGCAGCGTCGATGAGCGCGCTGACTGAACTGGCTTGACCTGACTCGATGTGACTCGGCCAGAGACACACAAACTACCATACGTACCATACACTTCCCGAAACGACGCCGGTTCTCCTTCGTGCATTGCGCCATGACAGTCGTATCAGATGCTGTAGGGCTCGGATCGCCCAGCTTGTTTCTGGAGGCTTGGAGGCCGTCAAACCCCCGTCTGCTGGCCCAGATTCCGTGATCCCATTGTTGCGTACCCCCATGCGACACCTGGCTGGTCGATCCCGATTCTCGATCTCCCGGCCCCAGGGAAGAGGCTGTTAGTTAGCTAGTAACTGACTGTTCCCAGATTGCTGCCAAGCCCACGATCCATGCGTCTTCCTCCGCAGCATTGCTTGTGTTCAGCTCGGACATGACTTCCTGGGCCCCGCTTGAACAGCTCTGTGGTATGACCGATCGTGACCACGGGCGTGTCAATGCTCCTTTGAGACTGCAATACGGTGTTTCCTCAATCGCCCGGTTGCGGGTGCCAAGTCGGATAACGGCCTGGTCTGGTCGTAAGTATCTTGAGATGCAGCTGATGTGGTGACTGTCGATAATCTACCATACACCAAATCTGACGGCTCGAAGATGGGCCTTTGGTCCATCTCCCAGGCTAAGAGAGACGCTACCAAGGGCTCTCTACTAATCATGGCAAATCTCCGACTACAAGCACGGTCCTTTCGCTATCTATCTCTCAGATTGACGGCCCCGCTCCGCAACACTTGTCTGCAACCTTGTCCATGCATAGATCAGATAGAACCAGATTTCACGTCTGACCATTTCTTCTTCGCGTGCCATATGGTTAGTGACTGTAATATGTTTCCTCGAAAAGGTAGTTTCCCTTGTGCTCCCGACACGATTCCTTGTACAAAAGACACAGAGCACGAGTCCCGCAGATCCCTTTGCTGGCGTGTCTGTGAGATAGTCAATAGTCCATCCTTGGGCCTGATGGCTGCTGACAATTGTGGATAGCTAGGAGGAATCGTTAATTCCTGGCCACACGATCCGCGGCTCTCCAAACGATTGACGGTTAACCCCGAAGAGAGGCTCTGGCTTAGCTTTTTCCCAGGTATTTCACATTCTCGGAGGGCTCGAAGCATAAACACCCTGTTGTGAAGCTGTAGCTTTCACCTAGACAGGAAAAATACATCCACCGTCCATGGTATGTAGGGGTGTCGCGATGTTCGCCCAAATGGCTCCACGGGCCGCCTCCCGTGTTAAAGCTTTCCTGTGTATCGATAAATCCGCAAGACTAGTAGAGTTTCGACTTAGCGGCCGAACCCAGGCGTCGATCTCGAGTTTGACGGCTGCCAGATCTCCCCAGGTTCGCTTGGTCCTGCACATCACGGTCCCGATGGATATCCAAGCTGTGCTCTTGTCTTGCCTAAGCCCCTGTTGTAGGAGGTGCATCGAGTGTACTACATGATCACGCTATATTTAGAGTCCTTTTTTTTCTTTTGGTGCACCCACGTATTTGAATCACATCTGAGCACATGTTTCCTTCAGCGATCTCCCGCAGAATCGATAGAATTCGCGAGTTAAGTCGGGCTCGCATTGACCGCTGCCCACGCTAACATTCATCGCCTGGTTCGGAACCTATGGGATAAGAAAAAGCTCTCCTTCATGGACGCTAGGGAAACTAATCAATATTATTCGCGAATTACGAAGGAGACAACAGTGGATTGCCGGAAATATTCCCCAGATTCTTTTCGGTTTATCGAAGTTACAGCTTTCCCGCCTTGCATCCTCTTGATGGAGCCACTTCAACTAGCGCAGTCCCCATTGGGTGGGGACTCTGTACCTGTTTATCGCCCCATACCAGCTGCCCTTCAAGATTCACGATAGTGTACGCCATACAAGGAGGCGAAACTCTGAACAGCATCTGCCCCTTGGCTAGTTTCCATACAAGACATCATCACGCCCACTCGCTCTTGGCGTTCGCGCCTATCCCGCTGAAAATATGTCTTGGCAATGCTTATAGGAGCGGTGAAGCTTCATTGGAATGTTCATCGGGACGAACCTAGGTAAAATCCCTCGTTCTAGTCGGCCGGAAGGTATGGGACGATGAGTTGTCTAGACTCTGCTCATGAACAGTGGAATAAACTGTCTACGTACACATCGAGTTTATCATAGGAGTTTACAACTACTCGCGGGAAACGAGACAGACTCTATCACAAATTCTAGCGTGTGTACCTGGATCCTCAATGATGCACGGAACACAGGACCGTGGAGCAGAGCTAGAGGGACGTGCATATCACTAGTAATAACCACTCGGCTAAACTAACATAGAAACAGTTTTACAGAAAATAGTAGTAGTATCCCTATAACGAATCTTAAAACCCGACTCCTATCAGGGTTCACATTATACTAAGTCGTTGACTTCCTTGGTTATATTGAATTACATTACGTACAAGCTTTGACGAGAAGTCTACATCAAGTACGCAACTACATACATACAAACCAGCAGCATCCTAATCTGCACCTCGCAGCATGATGACGACTCTCCACTTAACGGACCGAAGCGACTGCAATCCCTCGTGCCTGTCGGGGAGTATCGGACGCCCATATGTAGCTGCGGATGCAGTCCCCTTGCGGCTAAGTGTCACGAGGGAGATATAGTCTGTAGGTGTGAGAAGGAAGTGGCTATCTGCGTGCCATGAGTCTTATGCATTATGTACATTGTAGCGTGTTTCTATATGATCCATTAGCATGTAATACATAAACAGAATTTACGACGAGAATATTCGAAATGTGAGGATACATTTAAGCCAGCAAGTATATAGTAGTACATGGCTTAATGCCTGCAAATACCGTGGTTCACTCACATATATACTTCGCTCAAACCGAGGACTAACATAAACCAAACACCGAAATTCTCAACTTGAACCACTCAAAAATCCCAGTCAATATTAATACGTAAACGACCATGACATAGACGCGCTCTATCATCCTACGGAATAAATGACAGTCAAAGGGCTCAACATACTGCGCATTACATATTAAACAATTACCCCTCTTTCGTTCCCCGGTTGAGTAAAAATACAAGGGTCGAAATTTTATAGTTGACGAATGGACTAGATTCTAGAACTTTGCCAATGATACATCCATAACATAAGCAAATAGTTACTCTATTTACTCTTCAATTGACTATCCAGAGTACGACGCAGATATTATATAATAGAGCGGGGTTGATCGATGATCACTTACTCTACATAGAGTAGAAAAGCATAGAAGCTTACATCAGCCGCACAGATGGTTCACCGAATTTACCCAACTGCATCTCTGGAGTCTCCCAACATCTTCCCACATGCTCTGCTCACCCTAAGCACTCTGGAGAAAGAATACATGCACTAGTATAAAATAAGATTGTTCTGTGCTGCCTCACTGTCCATGCTGAATGGCATACTGTATCCGGTAAATGAAACGCGATGCGAAGTGCAAGGACCCGAGGAGGTCTATCACAGAAAAGAAACAAGAATGTTTCCGGAGTCCGTAGCTCATGAACATCATAGTAAAGTCCTCGCAGTGTACATGTTTTTGTACGGTTCATTATGCGCCTTTTCCAACATGGCACTTTCTCCGATCCCCACGCCGGCATACCAAGCCCAATGCTGCCTGCCCAAAGAGAAAACAAAGGACCAAACCTTCTCCAACACAGCTTCTGTTAGAAAGTGTGTTTTTACACCATTTAGCAGAGGCTCTTTCACGGAAGGAAGAATAGAGACGTGTTAGAAACCTGTACATGCTTACCCCCATTGGTACTTGCATTTGCATCCTCAATTACCTATGGAGGGCATGCAATACAGGAACATAAAAGACTGGATCGACTGTAGTTTTCGTAGCGTGCCGGTGATGATACAGATAGAAGATTGAAACTGCTGCTATGTATATGTTCTAGGGTCATAGATATTAACTAATAAGTCTCTGACTCGGCATGGAATCCATGTGTACATTAGTTCTTACAAGCAGTTCAGTTCAGTTCCACAATGGTTCCTGCTATCAGCAGATTGCACCAATTTTGATCGATCTGTAATAATGGATGGAGTGCTCTACCATATGATTCACATCTTACTTGCAGTTAATATCCAATCTGAGGCTGCGAGGATAACCCATGGATGTCCGTATATACATACAACGTGTTACTATCACCGGGCTTATTCAGAGGGACGATCCAAGACATTAGACTGCTATTCTGATGTAAAGAGAAACCTGTCCCGAGGCAATCACTGGTGCTTACTAGTCGCAGGGGTAGACATGTGACTCTGGATGGACATAGTGAAGTCATGAAATCTATGTCTCAAAATGTAAGCTCGATGGTTAACTAACTGGTGCCAAGTATCTAAAGTGGATGTAGATGCACCAAACCCCGCAAATAGTTTCCTTAGGAATTCTATTCCATTGTCAAATCTAGAAATGACTGTCTATGTAAGTATCTGACTTATCGATACAAGCCCCCTCATATGACCAAAACGGAAGCGAGAATTAACAACAATTTCACTTAACTAAACCGATCCAGTGCAGCTTATGGCGACTTGAGCGGCAGCTAGCTTCTGTACCCCCGGGGCTACCCGAATTGGATATAGTTGTGCCATCTCGCCTTCTATTATCTGCGCACGTCGAGTCTCCTCAATTACTCAAAGAGAGGCAATGTAACCCAATCCATTAATCTGCTTCACACCCTCCATCTGGGACGGAGATTGATCAAAGAAGGGCGTGGTCAACAGTATAATGCAGCTTTGCCTTGCCCCGCGCATGCTTAATAATGTAAAGCGGCAGACAGGTGGGGGCCAGGAGCACACAATTCTATACGAGGTTGCTTTCCCATAGTCTATCATTGACACTAGCCATTTAGATAGAGTAATATAGACTAATTTATAATATAGGGCAGACTCAATATTCGATCAGGTTCTTTTGAGATGGCGATCTGCGAGGATAAATATGGCTACTCTACACCGTAAAGCTCTTTCCTTCTGCCCAGTTTAATTATTATACACTCAACTTCAGATCCGTATACTGGCGCCAATATTCCATTTAAATAATCCTTAAAGTATGGACCAATTCGAATTCCACGATGCCACATCACATCCCGCGCGAAATTGGGTCGAAGTCGAACCGGGAATCCACCAGATGATACTGAATGCGGATCCCACGACAGGACGCAAAACACAGCTTCAACGGTGGCAGCCGAACACCAAAAACACAACACAGACTTTCGTACATGAATACATCGAGGAAGTATTCATCGTTGAAGGTGACTTGACGGATACCAATCTTCAGCAAAGCTGGGAAAAGGGGGCATATGCTTATCGAAAGCCGGGAATGAAACACGGTCCGTTCAAGTCGGAGAAAGGGTGTTTGATGTTCATTACCTGTTCGCCGGACCACTAAAACCAACGCGGAGAGCAGACACATAGGCTCGAAGATAGAGAATAGTCCTTTGTTTGTTTTTTAGCCGGGGCTTTTCATGATAGGTCATGGTTATATTCGAGCTGCGACAAACTCGGATTGAAAATGATATATATATGTGGATGACACGAGAATTACAGGCACGGAAAGAATAATTACTTTATAAGAGTGTGCTTCGTCAAATATATATCTATTGAAAATATCTTCACAGTTATTCATTCTCAAAGTCTACTTCATGGACTGCAGTTATATAGACTTCATATGAGAGCTGGCAGCAAGTATATACATGGCACTGAACGCAAATAGGACCATGTAGAACGAAGAAGTCACTATTCGCTAAATTCTACTTCCGAGACCCACCATCATATCTAGATCAAAACCTGCAATAGATATTTGGGGAAGTATGAAATATATAGTTAAAGCACTCCAGCAATGAAACTTACGATTTCAACCCCAGTGGCTAGCTAGATAGTCCGCGGAGACCCCTCGGCCATATTACTTTGGTATATCTTAGCTTGTTCGTCCCAGTCGATGTCTGAATCGGCCTTGACCATCCATCCAGTAGTATACAAACCAGCTGCATACGCCGGAGTGGAATAAGACCCAGACAAGTACGGGCGAAGACCCACTCGAATGATGCTCGTATAATGAGCCGCTATATCTTGGTGACATCGACGACGGCTGCGGTGACATGGGCGGAAAGTATAACGCTGGCGGAGCGGTTGTCCGCTGGCACTGTAGTTTTATCGTCATGGTACGGGATGCCTACAACTCCTGCAGCAAGAGCAAAGCTTTCCAGAGCCTTATCAGCCTCAACTTTCTGTGCTGAAGACACGACGGTTGGAATTGTATTACTGACCGATAACAGGGAAACTCAACAGTAGCAGCATCATGGATATTGACGGGGTCGCGCTTGTCTTCGGAGCCGGTATGTCGAGTACTTTCACTTAGCCTACTGGCAGACCTCTTTTTATACAAATCCCGCGCAATATTCTAACCAGATTCCTTAGGTAGTGGTATCGGGCGCCAGATAGCATTGACATTGGCATTAGGGGGTGCATCAACCGTGGTCTGCGCCGACATGAACCTCCAAAATGCGCAACGGACAGCAGATACTATCAGCTCCAGCCACGCTGACCAACCTTCTGACATACGAGCTAGTACAATGCAGATTGATGTCCGGAAGGAGAATGAAGTCGAGAATTTAGTCCACGTCGTGAGATCTCAGTATGGCCGTATTGATATCTGTGTGAATACGGCTGGAGTTGGCGTCCTGAAACAGACCCCCATCAGCTCCATGAGCCAGGGTGAATACCGGGACATGGACGAAGTGCACAATATCGGCAGCTTTCTGATCATCAGAGCTATGTTGAAAGCCATGCTGCAGCAAGAGCTTTGAGGGATCGGTCGTTCATCTAGTAGAGGCTCAATTGTGATCCTCACATCGTTAGCATCCGAGGGCGTCTATATCGGTGTGGGGAACTACAGTTCCGCGAGACGTTCAGTCAAGGGTCTTGTGCAAACTGCTGGTGAGTCATTCTCCCCAATCTCCAATCCTACTCAGTCCGCTGCAGATACTCACTCCTACTATCTTAGCCATCGAAAATGCCCGCAAAGGGATCCGGATCAATGCTGCCGCGCCTTCCTACGTCTCAGGCCCGATGATAAACAAATTCTTCGATGGAGCACCGGAAGACAAGGAGGCTATGCTTGGAGATTTAGCCATGGGCCGGCTGGCAGAACCGGAAGAGGTTGCGGATGCGGTTGTTTTTCTAGCTTCTTCGGCGGCCAGCTATATCAACGGACACACGCTGGTGATAGATGGAGGTACGTCCTTGCAATTGGCAAATCAGCCATTTTCAGGGTAACCACGATGATATGTAGAACTGCCAAGGACCATATGTACTTAATTACTTTACCCAACGGCCTCGCTCCTCATGGGACAATCTTAAAAGCATCGTTGGACAGAAGAGGAAATTAGGATTTGGCGGAGACCATTTACTATATGTATGCGACCTAAGTCATGCATATAGTATTCGAGCATGCACTCATGCAAGAGATTTTTGTATACTGAATCTACAGATAGGATGACAGCGGCTATATGGCATGGCTGACCTACTACTGCCGATTTTATGTAGATTTCCGAACTAGGAAACCAGAAGGGTTACATAAATGGACGCAAAGAGAGCTATCCAGAAATAGACAAGTTAACCAAATAACAACTGGCAGTATTCCAAGTGTGTAGACATCTTTGATCTAGTAGATCTACGGTATCATAAGCTAGGACCCAAACCATGATGAGAATAAGGCTTAACGCGAATCTGGAATGATGACTGCTAGGCCAGATCGGCGATCTATGCTAATAATAGGTAACTGGGGGTGCTTTCCATTGCAGTACTGTAGTGTTATGTACATATTGCATAGTGGCCAGCTCGGACAATCCGGTGCGAGCGTTACAATGCTTGAATTCTTCCTGCTGAAGTTTGCAGATCAAAAAATGAGAGAAGCAGTGAAACGTCGAGTCAAGGAGGCATTGAAACATCGACGGGAGAGGCTATGGAAGTAATGGTCGCTTCTTGGACGGGCCTGTGATTGGGTTAGGGCTTTACTGAAAGTCCCCGTTTTTCATCGCTTGGAATGTCACGAGAAGATCGGCAGAGGGGGTGTGTTCTGAAACATAACCCCTCTTTTGATTCTCTTAATGATGATGCATTAAGCTCTTGTCCGAGGGAGTCGGTTATAAAAAAAAGCCCTAGCTCTGAGGTCTGGACCGATATACTAGATAGCTTTGTTTATGCAGGCTTGTCCATCCGGTCTGTCGCATACCCTACTAAGTACGGAGTACATAGGTCGACGTCACTTACCTGGCTTGGCTCAGTGGACTCCAAGAGCCGCATAGCGTGGAAGTCCCACTAAGGATCTTGGAAGTGGGAGAAGAAAACCCTGCAGGGAGGTTGAATGTGATTGTCTGTATCTCATGAACTGGACGACTACAGGCGAACAAGGGACAGAGCAGGTTATATAGGAAACCATCTGAAGGCAACTGCAAGGCCGGAGAATAAAGTATCAGACAGTCAGAGTTTGTCCCTTTGCTGAGGGGTTCGCGTGCATGTGTAACTCCGTATGTGTGTGTGCATCATGGCAATGCCGTAGTGGAGATCCGAACGCTGTCAGACCATGCGAGCCGTTTTAGCCAGGGGTACGGAGGAGTAGACATTGGTTCTCCGCAGGAAAAGAGTTTACTCGAGTGTAAAGTATCATGACCGCATCCCCTATTATTGTTTGGGTATCACATCTCTGGTGTTCGAGAGGAGAGGTCATCCACGTTGATAATACTGCCACGCGAACGGTCGATAACAGAATTCGAATCCTGATTGCTCTCTTTTAAAGCCAACCTGCAATCTGGTTGTGATCCGGAGCCAGAAGGATTTGGCGTGATCCAAATATGGAAAATCGATAGCCTCCACAGCACAGCAAATAAGGATCCGGATCGAGTTGACGGTGCGAGAGACGGCGCGAACAGTGGAGGCAGCGTTCAGGTACGGGCGCCTTGTTATAGGCAGAGGCCGGGAGGAGGGAAATTGCAGATGGCGCCCGCCAAGCGGCTCAGTAAACAAGCGTGTCCGGGGCGCAGAACAGCAGCTGTGCACGCTTTACCATGAGCAGCAACGGTCTCCAGCTAGAGCAGAAGTTAGAACAGAGACTAGACGCTTCTAGGGGCGCCAGCAGGGCACAATCGACGTGGACGAACTTGTTGTGCAGAGCCTGGCCAGCGTCCAACGGGCCCTTGCGCTCGCTCTCTCGTGAGGCCCGCCCGGTTATGGTAGACGCAAGGCCGTCTTCCTCCTTTATCCTTCTTCACCATCTCCCATATCCCTCTGCATAGGGTATACCGCCGCCTTTTCCTCCTTCCTTTCCCTCCCTTTCGCTCTTTTCTCCCCCATAGCAGGTGTCAGCTTCATTCATTCAGCTGTACACTGTTGCTGTCCATTCTTTCCTTTCTAGCAGTCTTGCTACGACCGTGCCGACCTAGGCAAAACAATCACGTTGAACCGACCCTTATACCCTCCCTATCCCGACCAGGATCGATTATTTTCAGTCCCAGTGGGATCTGTCGAGTCTTTGCTGTGAGTATACGGTGGAATTGCGATCGTGTCTTGTTCTGCGACCGTGGTGATTGATGGTTATCCGCCAGTTCTGCCGGTATACAGTCATTGTTGATAAACGTCCATTTCCGGCAACCTCCGCACGACAACGTTATCCCGCGTCGCCATCGACAGCCCTTTAAGCCCTTTTCGATTGTACTCTGAAAGTGATGGACGCTTTTCGCACCCTGGTGGCCCGTGATGACGGCAGCAATGAGGCCGAGGGACTCACCCCGACTATGGTCAACCTGTTGATCTCTCTGCTGGTCTTGATCCTGTTCGGACTCTCACTCGTGGGCGCCCTCCTGGTCCTCCGTCGCAAGCGCCAGAACCGTTCCCGATCAGAGCTCCCCATCCACAATGGACAGTGCACGTCCAACCCCCGTTACACCATTACGTCCAATGGCAAGACGGAGTCGGTCTTCGTCTACGATGAGAAGCGCAATCTCATGGAGAACTCCTCCAGCCCTCCCAACAGCGCCGTGCCAGAGATCCGTATCACGTTCCCAGAAGAGGAGGATGAGGCCGGAAAGCGCAAATCCGGACGGGTAGTCGTCGTTCGAATCAGCGAGACCGGCGGCGTGGGTTTGGAGCCCTGCCATGAGGACCTCCCACCTTATCAGTCCAACGATGCCGAGCGTTTCCAGTCCCTGGACCTGGAGCGCATGGGTGGATTGAAGGAGAAGCAAGATGCGAAGAGATGGTCCTAGAGAAAGGATATCCTCGTGGATATCCTAAACCATATGGACCGTTTCAGTTTTGCATTATCTCCTTTCCAATTCCATTTCCTCTGTCTTCGATAGAATACCATCGACGACCCTCTAAAATGACGAATACTCGGGCGAAGACCTAATT
>JAPVCB010000011.1:463827-543009 GCA_029606185.1 Paecilomyces formosus | reverse complement strand
CCCCCCCCCGATCGCCGTGGATTGTGCCTTTAACTCTGCGACTTGTCTGCACCAGGCTCTCTTACTACCATTTTGGATGTTCTCGGCCAGTTTGCGTGGATGCGATCAGACGCGGCTACAGGGGTGTACCGGAGCCGGCTTGTGTATAGGAAAGGGCTGCATGCTTTTCTTTTGATTATTTGGAAGTCCTGTTTGGCGTCTATTTCTTGTGCTTGGCCACATCATCACCCGTTTTCCCTTCGAACCCTGCCACGTTACTAGGGCTGGAAATGATGTTGCGCGCAACTGTCCTTTTTTTTCTTTTTTGCTTCTTGACTTTCTTCTGCTGCCCTTCAATTCTCGCGGCCCATCCTGGGCTGCTCGGTTCTAGTAGCTGTGAATAGTGTCTGGATAAAAACCCTCCTTGAGTGCCCGAAATGCATGTGCATCTACCGTTGGATCTGCATCCCGTAGGCGTCCTAAAATAACAGCACAAAGAGCGCACAGCTAGTCTAGTAATCTCGACTGATTGCTTCGTACGGCACTAACCGAAAGTAACCAACTAACTCACCAACTAATTTATTATCCATCCATTCTAGTATAAGAAAGATATAAACAAGGCGATCGATCGGCATCCAATGCGCGGGCCAATCGGGAGGCCGGTCGGGGCTCTCCTGACCTTCTCCGGCGCTTCCACTTGTTCCGCAACGTCAGGACGAACAAATTCAGACATGAAAGCTCAACCACTCTCCCCTCCTTGAGAATTCGCTTTTATTCCTAGTGCTCGCGCTGTCTACCTTTTCCCTTTCCTTTGTTCTCCTGTATCTTTCTGTGGTTAACCAGATAATGGCCCTGATGCTGTAGCCATGCTTGTCTGGTCTAAATCCACCCGCACGCTCGCATTTTGAACACTCGTCCGGATAGTACGGATTACGACGGAAATTCGCGCTGGAGGACTCCCACGACGCATTGGATAGCTTCTTTTCGGTCTCCTTTTTTCCAATGTCCAGCAATTGAATGCGCCAGTTGCACACCACCCTCCTTCCCTTCCACTCTTCCTCGAAATTTCCACCAATATCAATATTCCCGCTTCCACGTCCCTCTCCTGCAACAATACCTGGGAAGTGTGTTTCGACCATTGCCATCCGTTATTCGATACTGAGTAATCGCCTCGACTGCTACGGCTTTTAGTGATGCTGTCTGCAAATACTGGCGGGGTGAGGGACAGTCATCTCAATGGCTCCGCCAGCCCCCGGCGCACACCCACGCCCTCTCCCAAGGGCCTACGGACTCCCTCCATCGAGCACCTGAGGTCCCAAGGGTCAAAGCCCCAGTCGCGTTCGGGCAGCCCGTCATCAGTAGGGAAGAGTGCAAGGGCAACGGAAGAACTTGCAAGGACGGCGAAGGCGAGAGAGGAGCAGAGGATGAAGGAACGGGAGGCGGAATTTAAAACGAAGCATGTGGGCGTGATTGGGGTTTTGGGGTGGATACTGTGAGTTGCTACACTCTGTGCAATTGCTTGTTCATTCGACCGCCTGGACGGATTGCTCCTGGACATTTTTGAAGTGCGAGGTGCGCTAATGACGAACAGTTTCTTGCATGTCGTTGGCATCTATTTCTTTACACGGGGGTTTCTGTTGACCCGGCTGGTTCTGGAGAGTAAATCACAGTGTGAGGTGCTTCCTTTCGAGGACTCTGTCTTGCAGAAGTCTACGTTGTCAACAACTGGTTCGCCTAGTGACGGATGCTGGCACCCAAAAACTTTCGACAAGGCGATCTTTATCATTATTGATGCTCTGCGCTACGACTTCACCGTTCCTTTTCGCCCAGCTGCAGAGAGCGAACAGCCGCATATCTTCCATGATAATATCCCGGTTTTATATGAGACGGCCATTGCGTCTCCGGAGAATGCCTTCCTGCTTCCATTCATTGCGGACCCGCCAACAACCACGCTGCAGCGACTGAAAGGATTGACCACGGGAACCTTGCCTACCTTCATCGATGCTGGTTCGAACTTTGCAGGAACTGCTATTGATGAAGACAATCTTGTTGCGCAACTACACGCCGCCGGAAAGAGCCTTGTCCATCTTGGTGATGACACTTGGCATGCTCTCTTTCCCCAGTACTTCAATCCGAACTTGACGCATCCATTCGATTCATTCAATGTTTGGGATCTCCACACCGTCGATAATGGAGTCAACACGCATTTGTTCCCTCTGCTGCACCCGGACAACACGACCAAGTGGGACGTAATATTTGGCCATTATCTGGGAGTCGACCATGCTGGGCACCGCTATGGACCGGATCACCCCGCAATGGCCGCCAAACTGCACCAGATGGACCAAGTAATCCGTGACCTGATTAAGCAGATTGATGATAGCACTTTGCTGATCGTGATGGGTGACCATGGAATGGATGCTAAGGGTGACCATGGCGGTGAGTCTGACGATGAGGTCGAAGCTGCTTTGTGGATGTACTCGAAGAAGGGCACATTCGGCCGCACAAGTCCTGATTACGTGCTGCCGCCGAAAAATGCAAAGGAGCGCCCTATTCCACAAATCGATCTTGTACCGACCTTGTCTCTGCTTCTGGGAATGCCTATTCCTTTCAACAATCTTGGTTCACCGATCGAAGAGGCGTTTGCAGGCAAGGGTGGGTCTGATTTCAAGAACCTTGCGACTGTGAATCGCTTGACGTCTGCTCAGATCAAGAGGTATCAGCACGAATATGCGATCGCTCGAGGAGCCGATGACAGCCAAACTTCCGGACCCCTTTCCCTTTGGACCCATGCAGAGAACGAATGGCAGAGGTTGTCCAAGTCTAGCAGGCCTAGCACGGCTGCACTTCGGGAAGTCTACGAGGCTTACAGAGAATACCAACGTGATACCCTCAACGTATGCCGCGGTCTATGGGCCAGATTCGATGTCACAAGTATGGCTGAGGGTATTGCTGTTCTCTTTGCAGGAATTGTCGTGCTCATCTTCTACGCACGCGGCCTCAGGGCGGACAGGACTGAGCTTACTTTCCCTTTGCTGGTCCGTATTGGTGCCGGTTTAGGTGGAGGTGCTGCTGTTGGTCTGCTCTCGGGCTTAGTTGGACTGGTGGAAACACCTGTTCTGGAGCAGATGGCGCTTGCTGCTGCGACTGGAAGTATCCTCGGCGGCCTTTCGACAACTCTTTCGTTCCCTAAGACCCTGGTGTCCCCTCTTCCTAACTCTTTGTGGGGATGGCTAGCTGTATTTTTCACAGTGTCTCAGTCCATTGGCTATGCTTCGAATTCGTACACAATTTGGGAAGATGAGATTATGCTATTTTTCCTTACCACCTTCGGCATCCTCGCGGGTGTTTCCTCAATGCGCCAGAAATCAACTTCGGATCGGGTCCTTGGAGTTTATCATTCTATACTCTTCATTATCCTAGGCCGCCTGGCATCCTTCTCTCGTCTGTGCCGTGAGGAGCAAATGCCCTTCTGCCGTTCTACGTACTATGCCTCCGCCACATCATCGACCTCTGCTCCATGGCAGCTTGTCATTCCTTTTCTCCTGTCGCTTTTCTTGCCTGCTGTTGTCCGGTCCTTCTACACGGGATCGAAGTCATACGAAGGATCAGCAACTCTCTGGATTGGAATCGCTTTTCGTGTGGGACTGTTTGTCGCTGCTATCTTCTGGACGCTCGATGCCGCGGATGATGGCGATTGGCTGTCGATCAGCAAGGAATCTTTGAAGTCCATCCGCGTCCTCCTTGCACAGATAGTTCTTGCAGTCGCCTTTGGCGCCGGAACAACCACATTCATTTATTCCAAACCGTGTGTGAGCATTAGTGTCTCACAGGGCGTCCCAGAAAATGGAACCAAGACGACGGTCACCATTCTTGGCTTCGCAAATGTCCACGGCTCTCGTTTCTTCCTTCTCGTTCTTAATTTCTGTCTGGCTATTATCCTTATGCAGAAGCCTATGGGCCAGGGTGCCATTGGCTTGCAGCTGTGGCAGATTCTCTCTCTCCTCGAGATTCTGGACACGAATGCTCTCTCAATAGGCAACTCGGCCATAGGCCCTGTTGTTTTGGGCCTCTTGGGCTCTTTCCACTACTTCAAGACCGGCCATCAAGCCACACTCAGCAGCATCCAGTGGGAGAGTGCCTTTGTCCCTCTTTCAACAATCAAATACCCTTGGTCTCCTCTCCTTGTCGTCCTCAACACCTTTGGCGCCCAGATCCTTGCAGCTGTGGCTGTCCCACTGGTCGTGCTGTGGAAGCGCGCCGTCGATACTCGTGGGCGGATTCCCGCGCAGACCGCTGGCAAAGCGGACTCGCCAGTTGGAGCAGCCAGCCCTGCGATCAGTCTGCTTTCAGACGTAATCCAGGCTGCATCCACTCACATTCTTTACTATGCTACCATTAACCTTGCTACGACTATCTGGGCTGGACATCTTCGTCGTCATCTCATGTTGTACCGTATATTCAGCCCGCGGTTTATGATGGGCGGTGCTGTACTGCTCGTTGTGGACGTTATTGTCATGCTCATTGCCGTGGGCGGTCTTCGCTGGAATACAGTGAGCGTCGGAGAGGTCTTCGGATGGTGATGGAGACAAATGGACCTTATGCAAGAGAAAAAGGCATTCCTCTATGCAGCTTAACACACTATACTGCATCCACGTCAACTGCATACGGAGACACCTCATATCTCCAATGTTCATGTCCAGCCACAGAGTGCAGCGCATATGCTGTATCGTTCCTTCAACCGGGAAGCTCAACTGGACTCTAATCGCTACCCATGGTCGAAAACTCGAACCCCGAGACTCGAACATGCGGTGTACTTCTACTATATTATACCCTGGGATTCCAAACCCGGAATCCCCAAATCTACGAGAGAGAAAAGAAAAAGAATAAAACGGTCGGAATTCCCTTGCTATCTATCTGAAAGAAAAAGCAGGCATTTCAAAACAAGAACATCGACCCCCTCAAACTACCTCTCGCATGTATGCTAATTAACCGTCATCCTCCTACCTTTGTCGCTCGTGTGATATAAATAATATACCTGGATTTTAACATAGTCATCGTCATTGCTTTGCCGAAGTGCAAAAAGAAGAAATAGAAAGAAATAAAAATAAAAATGACCAAGTCTAAGACCTCAGTGTAGAGTGACTTTATTGCTATTCGATATAGGGAGCATAGTATAGAAATAAAACCATACGAGAAAGATTCTATTCTATCTCACCGATTTATCTTAAGTTATGATTCCTATTTTCGCAATGAGCTTTTGTGATCATATAGATCTGGGAGAGTATAAAGGGGGAAACGTAAAGGAGCCATCCATCCCAACGCCATTCCGAGGACGACTAAGTATCAGCCTAAGACCAGTTCTTGAAAGTGTACATAGATCGCTTAAGACTCTGTTTGCTATACCCTTTTCTTTTTGCATTCCCTCGCCAATTATATTATAGAAAGCCACGAAGGAAAGGAAAGACAAGTTGCTTTTTTCTTTTGGATTAAAAGTAGAGAGACGCCTCACAATAAATCACACAACTTTTGAGGGGGTATTGACACATATTACATAGCTATCGCCGACAAGTCCATCAAGTTCGCACAGTAACGTCAAAATCATAACGATCGTCAGTAAGTAGCTGGTCGGTTGACCTGCCCAAAGAAAAGCAGAGAGACGAGTGAGGTCACTAGGACAGGTGATTTGGCGGGTTGTTTCAACGACTCCAACGAGAGAAGTCCAAGTTTTGAAAGGTGTTATTTTCAGCTGCAGTGTTCCAATCGGTCGCAGCGTCTGTTTGCACGATAGGGGGACGGTCTTGACCTTCGTCGGAGAACAGATTAGGCTTTGTGTTACGTCGGTATCCAGGGTAAGGTCCTTCAATGGTATCTGGATTTTGCGATTGTTGGCCAGAAATACGCTCCCGAAGTCGTTTGATTTCACGTAGTCGGTTCTTCCAGGACGACACATGCTCACCACCTTCCCGATTCCAGACAAGCGAAAAGACCGAGGCATTGAGCGCGAGGATTCGGACGAATGCGGCGAGGTTCTTCCCTGAAATAACCTTTGGAATTGCAGCAGGCGTCAACTCTGGGAAACCAGGCTTACACATTACCCTCACAAGGTAAAAATAGTTGTCAAAGTCTTGTGATTGATCGGTGGCGTCATGGTTTGCGATACGAGAAACTGGACTGATGACAATATTGACGAAGTTGAACTGCGACGGTATAGTTTCAAAGTTGAAGGGCAGGTTTGACCGGTTGAAGATGATGTTCACAAAATCGTTTCCGAGATGCCGTTTCTTGTTCACGCATGCGGGATCGGCCTCAAGATCAGTCGGCATCATGGTTGCAACGTGGTAGACGATCTCCGTGACACGGTCACGCCATGCATAGGTGTGTTCACCATCAATGTCAGGATGAAGACCCTGGATGTTAAACTGGGCGCCCCTCAGCTGTACTTTTGTTCCTAAGCCTGATAGGAAGTGCTCATAATCGGGGCTACCGCCAGAGTTCGCAAGAATCTCGGTTTCAGTCTTTTGGTCCCTGTCAATGTAGACCACGCCAATCTTGTGACCGTCGACAATATCGTTTCGGTCAAAAGAATTGATCGCTCGACGTGTCATATCGTCGTCTGGGAGCGGTATTGGCTGCACGACTTTGGGCATTGGGAAAGCGGTCGTGGTCATCTGTAGCATAACATGACTAGGCAAGATCGCCGTGCGCGTCGAGGGATCGGTGATCAAATGAGAATCAGGCGTTGAGGGAACCTGATGTGGAAGTACCGGCGCAGTTCGCTGCTGATAGACGGCATATGTGGTCCCTGATGCTTGCCGTTTGGTGATTTGTGTCAAACCAGATACTCCCGCCGTTTCAATAGTGACAATGCTCATTCCCACAATCCACGATTTCTTTGTTACCGGCCCATCTGCTGGGGACGGCGGGAACGTTTCGAATGGAACAGTATCTCCCAGGTCCGAATATGTTACTCGCTGCATTAAATCGATAAACACCTGGCTTTGCTCCTCGACAACTTCTTTGCCCGTTTCATCCATGAAGATGAGTCGACTTGTGATCCAATTGGCATGCTTCGAACGGTCCTGAAGCTTGAGAGATAGAAACCAAAAGATCATGACGTGATAGGTCAGCGTGTAGACATATTGCGAGACATCGTCGTGTCGTGGTGCATCAATGGTCTCTGACTGCGCCGAGGCGAGCTCCCGCAAGCCACCACTGAGTCGACCCGACACGGAGTTATTCCGTGAAGTTGGTGACTCTGCTGACTTATAGCGCTGCTCCCTAGATGTCTGCAAGAAACGGACACAGATACCGAAAACAGTGCGGATCTCCTCCTCTCGAAGGTTGACATAAACGTCAGGCAGCCTTGCAAGCAGCGCCAGGAATTCCAAAATGTGGACGGCGATATTAGACATTGTGATTACTTTCGACATTTTATCAAGAATGGCGTGCAAGGACTTGGTCACCGAGAGGGGGATTTCATGACAACACACTGATAAGGCATGGATACACCCGCGAGATGTTCCATCCCATGAACCAATAATGCCCATCATGAACGCGCGAACAAGGTCGTCTTCCTCACTCTTAGCAAAATGCTCATGATAGCTGATCAGAATGGACAACGAATCGAAAATGCAGACCGCAACATCGGCCTTCTTGACCCCTGACCAGCTCGGCGGCTCGTGGAAGGACTCATTTTTGATGTGATCACAAAGCACACTGCGCAGCAACTTTATCTGGGGCGTGGCATTGTTGAAGAAATCTTTATTGCTCAGTTGTGGCCCGAGATGAGCAAGTATGTAGCTATAGACATCCCAGTCTGCTTCACGTTGCAAGAGAGCAATAATAGTCTCCAACCACATATTCACTTTCAGAGCAGTCTTTGGCTCAACTTCTGCCTCGGACGCCGTGGAATCGTCGGGAGCCAGGAAGGCATAGGCGAAAGGGCTTGCAGAAGTCGGAGGCTCCTCTGGAAGGCCTTTCGGTCCTGCATACGTCCAAGTGGGAGGTGTCCATCTCAAAGAACGGAACTTGGACGATTTAGATAGAGGGGCGGTAGATTGCTCTTTCATAGAGACTCTCACCGCATGGGCAAGTGCCTCTTCAGTCTTCGTACTGCGCTCGCTTGAACTATCATCTGGTATGCTTTGAGCCTTCGATCCGACGTCGACGGTTCGACAAAGGACTGCGACGAGGAAATCGTTCTCGGAGGGTGAGATGACGATAACAGAGCCTGAGGAATCGCAGCGAAGTCTGAAAAGCAGTTTCAAAGCAGTTAATCGGGAATCTGTCGGTCTTTCAGGCGCCTTGGCAACTTCTAGGAGTGTCTCGAACAAGATGGATGTCCTAGAAGAAGACTTATGTAAAGAGCGCAAAAACATTCGAACAAGCCCAACAGTACATGCATTCGACATGGACGGTTCCATGTTAGCTGTGGATGAACGACGAGAACCAGGCTCAAGGGGAACGGACGCAGGCATGCTTTCTCTTTTGGGATCTTTGCTCATAGAAGAGCTGAGAGTATCCACCAGGAGCTGGAATGTGTCACTATCGCTCAAGGCCGAAAGATCCACAAGAAATGAAACTAAGGAATCTAGATACTGCAGGTCATCCTCGCCGGAGAAATCCCGTAGTAGCATCTCAAGCAGACCCTCAGACTTGAAAAGGTCAAACCCATCTTGGTTGAGAAAAGCGGCTTTCAGTGTATTGAGAGAGTTGAGACGGACGTCGGTCGTCTTATCGCGAGGTAGAAGGAAGCCTTGTATTAGGTTCCTTGTATGGGACAGCCAGTCTGGATTCTCAGGAAAGCAGAGGCGTTCCGTCTTCATAAGATCCAGAAGAAGATTAGATTGGGGCGGTTCGAGATATTGATGAAGTTCTTCGAACAGACGTCCAGTATCCATCTTTTGTTGTCGACTCAAACTTTCCCACGTTCCTCCCACGGCGGCAGTTATCCTCGAGACGTTAGCTAGGATATTAGAGCGCACGTCGTCTGGCGTGCTTGTTCTAGGTGATACATGAGAATCCGGAGAATCGACCCCAGAATCTTCAGCTGGTCTATCGATAATTCTGCGGGAGCATGTGATGATGAGATTGACAAAGTCAGACCAACTCTCCTCCTGCAGTGAGATGTCGATGAATTCGCCTTCCAACATACTCAGGCAGAGTTCGAGGGTATCTGCGTCGACGCGGCCTTCATCTCTCTGAACGGCAACATGCAGGGAGCTTACCAGCTCACTAAATGATATCTGTGGCATCCCTTCCTGACCATACGCGCAGACGAGATCCGTAAAAACATAGATTGTTCCGCGTATAACGTTGAGATTTCGACTCTGGTTACTCAGGGCCTCGTTAAGGAAAGAATGCAGGGTCTGCACCATATCATGCTGTCGAGATGATTTCGCAAGGTTTCGTACGGCTCTCGATGTCGGTCCAGATAAAGACTTCACGGAAGCATGAATGCTGCAGAGTACCTCAAGCAATCGGACGAAGCTTCCGTCAGGTACACCAGAATAGAGGATGACCGCATCAAAAATAGACAGAGAGTTCTTGATGTCTGCAGCCACGCTGGTTCTCCTGCAGACAAGTAGAACTGCCCCAAGAAGCTCCTCTATTTCTTCTGAGGTGGGAGGACTTCGTTGTAACGTGATCAAATCAACGACGAAGTGGAGTAGATCACTGAAGTGCGCCTCATCTTGCTCGAGTCCGTTAGAGCGCGGAGTCTTGCCTTTTCTGGCCTTCGCCCGAGTTGACGCTACATGATCGTACAGCGGAACAATGCAGGATGACACGACCGGCAAGACGGAGCAAGTAGCGAAATCGAGTTTCCTCCCGTGATCAGACAACGCTTTTAAGGCATTGATACGGGAAGGAATAACATCGGGTGCCGATTCACGAGCGATAGACTCAAAGAGCGCCTGTCTACCCGCTGGTGATAAATCAAGACGGTTTGCAACCGCTTCCAACAACCTTGAACCACTTCTTCTAGCTTCCGGTGAGACATCATTATGGATGAGATACGAGGCAGCCTCCCACAGGGCAATTGACTGTTCGGGCGTGAACCATTGCAGCGAGCGAGCAACATTCTCGGCCTCCTCAACAGCTAGAGTAGGATTCTGCCTCTGCTCCAGATTCCTCAGCGACGACTCGAAATCCGGAGCACTCGGAGGGTCCGAGGAGTTGGAGATGATGCTACCACGATGCATTGACTCGAATCCGAATGTGACTCGGCTACCTCGTCGACCATCGATCCCATGTGGTTGAAGTTCACTTCCGTCACTTTGCTGTGACACCGGCGAGAGCGATTTCTGACGGCCTGTAGCTAGGGTCTTGAAGACGTCGGCGAAACTCGAGGTAGATGATTTATGCTGAGGAGCTGGGCGTTCATGGTCAGAAGACATGCGCCCCGGTGGACGAGGATATGGAGGGAATGGAAGACTCGTAGAGATTTACTATTTCTGTGGAGATGCCCCAAGTTGGCGGTCAATCACTCTGTTCGATCTAAAAACGGAAGCTGTCGTCTTCCTACAAAGACACCAATACAGCCGGCACGGAAAGGCAGGACTGGTTGGACCACTATATACCAACGACAAAAGCAGATGGAGGATGGCTCACTACCATGGACCGTAGAGCAGCATCGAAACGGTCGCTGCGAGTATGTATGCGCACTGTGGAACTGTACTTGGCTGTACTGAGTAGTTAGATGAGGTGCGTCAGAGCACGGGCCAAGTATTGACGTTCACTCCCAGAGATCTGCAGCGAGAAAGAACGTTGAATCAGAAGAAGAACCAGACCCAACAGCTGGACAGGAGGGCCACAGACTATGAGTCAAACTCGCGTAACGAAGGCTGGTGAAAAGAGTTGATGGTTCATTCTATCGCGAGCCAGCGCTATCCGGGGAACGTTGACGGCCAGACGATCTGCCCAAAACGGCGTCGGCTGCCGGGACGACGTTTCTCCGGGGAAGTCTCACGTGACTGGCAGAACCACCCCGCGATGGGCTCACCGCCTAGAAATCGCAAAGCAGCCCGCCAAACAAACTGCCTGACCGGGAATCAAGCTAAAGTTACGACCTTCACGCCTGCATTCCATAGCAAGGACATCAACGCAGAGACAGAGCAGTGCTCGATCCAGAGCGACCAGGACAGAAGCATTTCAAGCTACAGTGCCGTTCAGGTGTACTTGAATAGTGTACTTGAATAGTGTACTTGTCTCCTGTTTGTTGACTGTCACCCACTCCACCCTCCGCCCAGAATGGCTGACGGTCTGGCTGCTGTCGCTCAGCTTCTTGAGGCGAGTTTGGACCCCAGACAGAACAAGCAAGGTGAGTGAGATCGAGGACGTTGTACGTCAAGCGGCCCTGTTCCTCTAATTACTCTTTTAGCCGAGATTGCTCTTCGCCAAGAGGAGAAGAAGCCGGGTTTCTCGTTATCGCTTTTGCAGATCACCGCCTCTGCTACCTATCCCTACAACACTCGTCTCGCGGCCGCGCTATGCTTTAAGAACTTCATAAAGAGAAACTGGACGGACGAGGACGGAAACTACAAGCTCCAGCTCGATGAGGTGGCCACGATTAAGCGGGAGCTGATTGCTCTGATGATCTCTGTCCCGCCAGGAATCCAGACTCAGCTGGGAGAAGCAGTCAGTGTGATCGCAGACAGTGATTTCTGGGAACGCTGGGATACGCTGGTCGATGTAAGAAACATTATTCTGTGTACCTGTGTGTCGAATTTCTGCTAATTGGGCCCGCAGGATCTCGTCTCTCGCCTCGACCCTGCCAACCCCCCCGTCAACAACGGTGTTCTACAAGTCGCACACTCGATCTTCAAGCGATGGAGGCCTCTCTTCCGGTCAGACGAGCTCTACACGGAGATCAACCATGTCTTGCAGAGATTTGGAAACCCGTATCTTGCACTCTTTGAGGTCCGTCTGCGGTTGTTTGTGTTTGCCTGAAGTAACGTACTGACAGCGCCATAGGGTCTGGACGGATACATTGAGCAAAACAAATCGAACAAAGAAAATCTTACGCAGGGTTTCACACAGCTCAACTTGATGATCAAGCTGCTGTACGATCTATCTAGCCACGATTTGCCTCCGATGTTCGAAGATCACCTGTCCGCGATAGCGTCGCTACTGCTGAAGTACCTCACGTACGACAACGCCTTGTTGCACACCGACGATGAGGCGGACTCTGGACTTTTAGAATATGTCAAGGCGGGCATCTTCGAAGCACTCACCCTCTACGTGCAGAAATACCTGGACGTGTTCGGTCCCCACGTCCAGCAGTTTGTGGGGAGCTCCTGGAATCTCTTGACTACAATTGGACAGGAGACGAAATATGACATTCTCGTTAGCAAAGCTCTGCAGTTCCTTACCTCGACTGCTAAGATGCCGGAACATGCGGCGGCGTTCCAGGACCAGGCGACCCTGGGCCAAGTTATCGAGAAGGTCATCCTGCCTAACGTGGCCCTTAGAGAATCAGACGAGGAACTGTTCGAAGACGAGCCTATCGAATTCATCCGCAGAGACCTCGAAGGATCTGATAGCGAAACGAGACGACGTGCCGCTACTGATTTCCTCAGGACACTGGCCGAGAAGTTTGAGGAGTCTGTCACTAAGGTTGTTCTCAAATACACAGAACACTACCTCGCGGACTATGCGAAGGACCCTGCATCCAACTGGAAGTCAAAGGACACATCTACCTACCTGTATTCGGCCATTGCCGCCAAGGGTGTTGCAACGGCTAGCCATGGAGTTACTATCACCAACGGCCTGGTCAGCATCACCGATTATTTCCAGAACCACCTTGCTGCAGACCTGGTCGCAGAAACTGGAGCCCACCCTATCCTCAAGGTGGATGCGATCAAGTATCTGTATTCTTT
This sequence comes from Paecilomyces formosus, assembly GCA_029606185.1. Lineage (NCBI taxonomy): Eukaryota > Fungi > Ascomycota > Eurotiomycetes > Eurotiales > Thermoascaceae > Paecilomyces > Paecilomyces formosus. The sequence continues at coordinate 530,152 of JAPVCB010000011.1, read as the reverse complement.
TAGGAGCATCATCACCAAGGAGCAGTGGCAGGAAGTGTTGCCCTTGTTGGTCAAACACCTTGCTTCTAACAACTACGTCGTTTATACCTACGCTGCCATCGCTGTTGAGAGAGCGCTGTATCTCTCGGATGCTCAGGGCCAGCCGATCATCGCACCAAGCTCCATCACACCGTTGGCGAAAGATCTTCTGGAGCACATCTTCCAGCTGATCCAGAAAGACCAGGCCCCTCAGAAAGTCCAGGAGAACGAATTTTTGATGAAGTGCATTATGCGGGTTCTGATTGTGATCAAAGATGGCGTTGTCCAGCTCACTGATACTGTTTTGCAGCATCTGATCAACATTACCCAGATTATTTCTGCAAACCCCAGTAACCCAAGGTTTTACTACTATCACTTCGAAGCCCTGGGTGCTTTCATCAGATTTGCCGCCCCAGCGAACCCAGACAAGCTGGAGCAGGCCCTGTATACCCCGTTTGTGGCGGTTCTCTCCAATGATGTGCAAGGTATGATCGTATTCTAGTATTCCTGAACAAGTGCTTACTTTGCCTACAGAATTCATGCCCTACGTCTTCCAGCTTTTTGCTGCGCTGCTGGAGGCGAACCGTTCTGCAAGTCTTCCGGACTATTACCAGAATCTCATTGCTCCAGTCCTCATGCCAGTGATGTGGGAGTCGAGGGGCAACGTTCCTGCTCTTGTTCGCCTGCTCTCTGCTATCATTCCTCGCGGAAGCCAGTTCATCATCCAGAACAACCAGATTGAGCCTATTCTCGGAATTTTCCAGAAGCTCGTCTCTACCAAAGCCAATGAAAGCTATGGATTCGATCTCCTAGAGACTGTTGTTGCGTCCTTCCCTCCGTAAGTTATGCCGTAGCAGATGATCGGTTAATCTTGGATATTAACGAACCGGCAGGACCACTCTCGAACCGTACTTCATCTCAATTATGCAGATCATTTTGACACGACTGCAGAACTCGAAAACGGAGAATCTCTCCATCCGATTCGTCCGCTTCTACCATTTCATTTCTGCTCATGATGACAAGGGTTACAGTGCAGACTTTTTCATCCAGGTCACTGACAAAGTGCAGACCGAGTATGGCTCTCCCTTAGTTGCGTGTATATCTGGTTAGCTTTATACTAATGACCTGCCAGGCTTTTCACGCCTATCTATCTCAATGTGATCCTTCCTGAAACCCAGAAGCTTGCTCGCCCGCTGGACAGGAAGACGGCCGTGCTATCGCTTACGAAGACGTTGGCGAACTCGGAAGCATTTGCGAATCGGTACAAGAAGGGATGGGGCTTCACCTGCGAGGCACTTCTCAAGCTTTTGGAGCTGCCTCCTCTCCCCATCAGCAAGGATGATATTATTGCGGAGAACGACGTGGATGACATGGCCTTTGGTGTTGGATTCACCCAGCTGAACACCGTGCGGCCACCAGTGAGAGATCCCTGGCCGGAGACTGGAGCGGACCTCAAGGCGTGGGTTGGTAAATACTTGAAGGAAGCTGACCAGAAGCATGGCGGACGCGTCGCCGGCTTCGTGGAGGAGCGACTGAATGCTCAGGCGAAGACAGTCCTCCTTAGTTACATGACTGCATAAGCTTCTGTGACAGGAGCAGGTCGTTTTTAGCCGTCTGAAGCCATCGGTCCACATTTTTACGGGCTATGAGAATACGCTATTGTGAGATTTCGAAGGCGGCGGGTGGTTTCTTCTTTTTGCGATGTCAGCAACGCCGAGAAAAAGGACTCGAGCGAAGCTTGACTTGCATGCTTTAATGACAGAACTAGACATCATTGAATAAAAAGCATATCTCGCCGTCCGTTGGGGTATAGCTCTTTTTCGTAAGAGATCGTAAAGCTATTGGTCCATATTTATAGATCTGTTGTTTACCACCAGCCTCAAAAGTGAACCAATCGACTAGATTGTCGTATAGTATAGTACACACGTGAATACCCAGATTCCCCCATTATGTTTACACAAGGCCCTAAACGCCTTGCACTCCCCCTTCCTGCCCTTCCGTACCTTTCTTGTCACCCTCGCCTTTCCCGTGCTCATCCTCTCCCCCCCCCTCTCCCTCTCCTCCGTGCTCCTTTTCATCCAACGCGCGATACTTCCTTCGACTCTTCTTCATCTTACTCGCCTTCTTCTTCCGCTCGTGCTCCGCCTTGATGGCCGTACGGCTCTGTTCTCCCTTTTCCAACTGCTCGACTTTTTCCGCGAGGATCTGCCGTGCGATCTTCTGGTTCTGAGACCGCGAGCGCGTCGCTTGGGACTTTACCACGATCCCGGTGGGTTTGTGGATTAGTTGGACGGCGGAATTGGTTTTGTTCTGAGAGTGGTTAGCTTTCCTTTCTTTTTCTTCTTTCTGGTTGTTGGGGATATCTAAGGGAAGAAAAGAAGAATGGGTGCATGATGGAAATAGAGATTATAGATGATAATATAGGTGCGCATTCTCATCTCAAAAGATATCAAGCGTGCACGTTGTAGAATAAAAATAGATCTTGTCCATCCAAGGAACAGACCGAAAGGAAAGTAAACAGCAAGGAAAGAAGATAGTGATCTGAAATGGAATAGAAAGAAATTCATACATACAATCTTCTGCCCTCCTGGTCCCGTGCCCTTCAGATACGTTCCGGTGATATCGGCATCGTCGAGTTTGGGTCTGGGCGGCATTGGCTTTCCCAGGAGCCTTGTGGTGCATGAAAACGGCCTGATGGGGCCCATGCAAGTGCGTATTGCCCTTATAATTGGGCTGGGTCGGATGTAAAGCATGGCTGGGGAATTCTGCACGTGGTGATGGATAAGACTTGTTCTGGGGCAATTCAGTTGATTGATCGCGCAGGGGGAAAGGCGTAAGGCTACATTTACATGATAGCTAGACTGGGACGTTCATGAGAGTCGAATCATGATGGCAGCTATGGTGGGAACGACGTGCTGTGCTACAGCATCGTGAATGAACTAGAAGCTCTTTTTGCTGCGGTAGGTTGGTGTTGCGATCTAATCTACGAGTTGATGGAAAGTCTTGGCGTCGGTGTTGTCCAGTTAAGTGACTACTCTGCGGGAACTGTTTGATTAGGCAAATGGTCAGCTTTATAGTTGCTGCAACTGCTTATCTACTGCAGTAATATATGGATTTTGTATTCAGGACAGATTGACAGAGACCGCCATTATCGAGTGTCAATTGACTCGAGGTCTCTGACCATGCAGTATTCCAATCCTTCCACTGGAGGGACAAGTGCAAAGATAATTCCTCTATGCGATAATCATGAAGGAAAGTGTTAGGACCTGCTATACGCGCATAAAAGCCGCATTGAGGGTGCCGCTGACACGACTGACGTCCGCTGGGCGATTGTGTTTATTATTTTTACGGAGTATGTATTACTCTTTGACGTGGGTTAACCAGCTTCTCCACCTGAAGAGGCACATCTCTGGGTCTCTGCAAGGGATTGTGCGTCATCAGATGATCCGATCTGCGATCATGATGTATTGAGACTGTGTATCATCCAGTGGTGCATAGGCTGAAACTGTATCCGCGAGAAACATAAAAGTCCCTGGCGGAGTTGACGCGGAAGCTAGGGCCAGATCACAAACAGTTGTGAGATTATTTGCCTGGATGGACGGGTCAATAATGAAGCTCGAGACGCGGACAGAGAGACGCGGTGGAGCAGGACAGGTACGCCCCAACGCCATCTCTTCTTGTCCGCGAAGGACCGTTTGACGATGCTATATTATTGGACCGGATGGAAATGTCGGGAGGAGGCGCAGCCGATCTGTACTCGTAGCCTTTCGCCTCTGCAACTCTGGACAGAACCACTCACGAGTCGATCTCACGGTTAAACAAGGGACAGCCAGACCAGCTTTTTATGCTCAGTGAGAGTGACAGTCAGCTGCACTGTTAATGGATCACTAGTCGGCACTGGCCCTTCCAGCAACTCGTAACTAGACTCAACGAGTTACGACCCGTACCTAGCGTAGCGAGAGCGCTACTCTAGCGCTCTCATGGCTCCGTTGAATGTCGATTGCGAGCCATCGAAGATCGTTGGGGCCCAGCAGAAGCGTGTCTGGTCGAAGCTTCCATGTCTCCAGCTGGACGGCTCCAGAAGGAAAGAAAGGAGTGATAGCTGTGCATTCAATTCAATTCAATTCAATCAATTAGTTCAGTTACAGACCGCTCGTTTGTTTGCTGCTCTTTGGCTGACTCCCGGCTTTTCTGGTTTCTCGCCACGGGAATTCGCAGTCCAGATCGCCCAGATCGTTCCCGCTGCCTCGTGGAGATTGTCAGGCCGTCCCGGTGAAAGGTTCCCATGTCCTTTTTTACCTTGAGATTAAGATAAACCCGGGCCCTCGGTCTCCCCCTCTCCGTCCTAAGAATATCCCCATCTACACGCTTAAATCCACGCGGGATGCAGTGACCAGGCGATCCTAGATCAACACTGCGCCTTCTCTCCACCTCCTTTTTCTTTTTTGAAAGGAGAGCTTCTCTGACGACTAGTCACGTTTCAGCGCTATCAGCAGTTAGGCCACGAAATTCTTTTCTTCCTCGACTCTTCCTCTGTCCTATTATTATTCCATCTATCCCCAGCAGAAAAAAAAAGTGATCGTGGCCGAGGCGCGACAGGCAGCAGCTTTTACTATCTTACAAGTCCAGGCCCCTCACCCACCACTGGTCATCCAGGCTGCACCAGCCTCTTGCTATACACCATGGAATTCGTCTTCTGGATGATCAGCTCTCTGATCCGCTGGGTTCGATTGAAGATATATCAGTACGAGGTCACTTTCGCCATATACATGCTGACTCCCACGGAGAAATTCATCTTCAGTATGTTGCACGTGCCCCATTCGTTGTCAATGCCACTGGCGAATGAGAGGGAATCCTTTCGCATTTTCCAGCAGTTGCAGAATACAACAAGTGCTTGTGCTTGCTGCTAACGTTGCCTTCATCCAGACTCGCTACTCCTCACCCTCATTACTCTCCTCTCCACAGCCGCTTATGTCTATCTGCCAGACCACGTCAAGAGCATCTGTGGCCACATCTACTACTACTGGGCTGGCGATCGCCCGTTCAGCGACTACCTCCCGTCACCCTCTTCGCTGCTACGCGACAACAGCACGAAGACCCTAGAGGTTATCTATGAAACAGCCCAGGATGCGGCGACGGCAGCGGCGGCGGCGGCGGCGGCGGCGGCCACAGTAAGAGTCGCGGAATTGTGATGGAATCGCTACTTGGTACGATTGAGCGCTCCCGGCTCAGTCTGCTTCCCGGCACGGGAGCTCCTCAGGGAGCTTGATTATAGATGCGGAACCCACCGCGGGGAACGTAGTTTGAGATACCATTTTCGGTTCTGTTCAGATGAGCGAGGGCGCTTGGGGGCGTTGTGTTTCAGCAAGGGCGATTCTTTCCTTTCACTACGTCTTGGAGAAACTTGTGTTGATTGCATGGGAGCGGGCGCATGATGGAGATTCCCTTTTGCGTTATTGTTATTGCATTGATACCACCGCCACGCACTGTGCGTAGCTTTCAAAAGCTTGTTAATATATCATCTAATTCCATCGAGGTAGCGACTACCGCTCGATGATTCTGTTCAAAGTCCAGATATTTGCATGTGTAAACGCAGACGTAATCTGCGATGATACCACGAAGAAAGGAGAGTTGCCTCGATGAAGAGAGATTTACATAATCCCAGATACAACAATAAATAACTCCTGTAATGCCCAGAGCAGTGATGGTACATGTCAACACCTACCCTTGACGGGATGGATGTACTGGCAGACACCCTTCAATGCCATTTTTCATCCTGCCATCATAAATCATGCCATCCCTCGTTTTGCCCCTCCACCGAAAGAAACTTCAATATATCATACAATCCACATCCCCGACCAATTTCTTCTGCCACTTCACTCTCGACTCTCCTGCATCTGCGCCTGTGCCTGCGCCAACGCCTCTGCAGCCTCCCGCTCGCGCTGTCGCCGCTCACGCCTCACACTGTCCACGATCCGCATCCGCGAGAGTTCACGATCGATCTCTTCCTTGTCAGTGGGGATCTTATGCGATTGTTCGGCGGTGGGCCAGAAACCGGGGACGGAGAAGCGTTCTTCGAGATTTGTTCCAAAGTAGTACATCCAGCCGATGGGGAAGAGGATGTACATTCCGAACTGGATAAGAGAGCAATTGAATCAGTAAGTGACATTGATGAGCAGATGGATAGAACTGATATCTGGAGCGAGGAGGCGGGGGAGGGTCGAGTTAATTCATACCTTGAAGACTTCAAGGTTACCGCCTTGTAACCTGCGGAGGATGGTGGACATGATGACGCTTTGGTTGCTTTTGAAGGGCTCTGTCTCCGTCGAACGGATTGTCTATAGTACTGAGTAGATTAGGCTAGAGACCTGGAGATTTCGCGGAGGAGCCGAAGCCGTTGCAATTGATGCAGGAATATTTTCTGGACAACAGGGACCAGGATCGACAGGCGCGGTTCAACGCCAAGTCCAGGACGAATAAGGAGATGAGATAATGTATATATGTCGAGTATTTGTAGATTAATTCAACCACGATACCAGAATCGCAGAAAGGCTCGCTGCTCTCCGATCTCGAACTTCTCAGACCACTCACTCCGCCGAATAATCCGCGAGCTGATTGGCAAACAGAACAAACGCGCGGCAAGACTGGAAGATCACCTGACCTGTTTCTGGAAGAGAGGTCACCTGACCGCGCGTGGCAGATGCCGAGGTCCGGCTACTCCCCGCGTTGGCCCATCAAGAGAATCATCAAGTCGAGATCGAGGGAGCTCAGGGCGTTGTGCTCTTCTCCGCATGGTAGTTAGCTTGCTCAATCTAACTGGGTTTCGAAGACGGGTCCGCCTTCCAGAATTCGATCATTGGGAGACCTGGTGTCTACCGGCGGACTAGTGAAATTGTTCAATAAATTATTATTCACTAATCACTACTACTCCCAGTACTAAGAATGGTACCCCGATAGATCCCTCGGTTAAACCGTCACTTTATACCCTTGGATCGAGGAAAACTCATATCTCTGGCTGCACTGCTACTGCCCGTTCGTCTTTCATAAAAGCACTGTTTTCTGTTACATTACACAAAGTTGTTGTACTTCCTCACCGCTGGAACGACTGCTGAGCTTCCAGCTCTTAACGCCTACAACATGGCTTCCAACGAGGAAGTCGTCACTGTCAAATACCAGGACCGCGTTGCCATAATCACATTGAATAATGCGTCCAAGCTCAATGCCCTCACTGGTGACCATTACTATCTCCTTGGGGAACGCATGCGCGAAGTTGCTGCCAGAGATGATATCTTCATCACCGTCTTGACTGGAACAGGACGATTCTTCTCAGCGTGAGTTGCACACCATGTAAACAAATACCAACAGAATGAAGTAAAATAGAAGTCCTAATATTTGAGATTCCGCAGTGGAGCAGATGTGACTTCCACTCGTCCCGGAGCTTCCCTGAGCTCTGATTCTCGTCGGGACGTCCTTCGCGGCTTTGTCGCGAACAATATCGACCTCACGCGGTCTTTCTATATGCACCCGAAGATCCTCGTGGTGGCACTCAACGGCCCTGCGGTTGGACTGTCTGCTGCGCTGGTCGCTACTGCGGACTTCATCTATGCTGCTCCGCATACCTTCCTGCTGACGCCCTTCTCGTCTCTGGGCCTCGTTGCTGAGGGTGGTGCGTCTCGCGCCTTTGTCGAACGGCTCGGGATCTCAAAGGCCAACGAAGCCCTGATCATGAGCAAGCGCATCACCTGCGAAGAGCTGGTTGCCACCGGCTTCGTGAACAAGGTCATCACCCCTCCGTCCGGCAAGAAGGAAGACTCCGACGGATTCCTCAAGCTCGTCTTGGAGGAAGTCGAGGACCGCCTCGGCACGCATCTGAACCAGACCAGTCTTCTGAAGATCAAGGAACTGATCCGTCGCCCCGAGAGGGAGGTTCTGGATCGTCAGAACGGCCTCGAGGCCTTTATGGGTATGGAGAGGTTTCTCCAGGGCATTCCGCAGGAGGAGTTCAGGAGGATTGCCACCGGAGAGAAGAGACATAAGCTATGATTTAGACGTCATTGTCAGACCGGTCTCGTCCTGCACATGTTGCTAGATCTGACGGTGGCTCCTTGATTGATTTGCTCCTGTTTTACATGAAGATCTGCTCTTCAGCGGTGCTGCGCCCTTCAGATCTGTTTCTATTCGAATAGCATCCATAAGCTGAGATGGCTGGTGGAGCGTTAGATCAGTACTTCGGATAGTATTAGTAAGGCATATACCCCTGTCGAGGAAAGATGAATGCAAAATGAAGCTGCTTGATTCAAATCCCATTCGCCCGTCTTCCAAACACCAATTCCTCACTTTTATAAAATATTTACCGCTAGAGCATCAGTCATTAACATACAGCATGTAACTTGACGCATAGTATGCACCTGTATATAAAAAACCTCCGTCATTTACGCACATCAATCATCATCGGCATCACTCCTTGCCTCTTGATCTTCTTGGACTCTCTTGGCCAGGATCTCCTGCCACTGGCCCATGAACTCCTTCATGCCTCCGGGTCCCGCTCTCGACGCATCTACCACCTCCCGCGGTAGTTTATGGGCTGAGAACTGTGGCGTCGAGAACGCATATGCTTCGGGGTCGTCGCGCTCAACGAGACGGAATTCGGGGAACAGAGGAGCATCATCATCATCGTCGTCGTGGACGGCATTGGAAGTATCAAGTGATAAAGGCTGTTCTGGCTCTTTGGAGTCCTGTTCTTCGGTCTCGGGTCGTGGTTCTGGCGCAAACGCAGCAACATTCCGGGATGGGTCAATAGATAACCTCACCACACCCTCTTCTAGACCTTCTTCTTCCTGCTCTTCGTCCTCGTCTTCTTTGATACCCACGGGGTCTTTCATATGCAGAACCTCCATCCAGCTGAATAACAAAGGATCCGTCCTCACGGCCCAGGGATTCACATCAATGAGCCAGACCCGCTCGTGGGGCGGAGGGATGTATACATCGAAGACGAAGCTCGGATCAGGGAAGGTATCCTTCAACTTCTCGTCGAAAAAGGACTGGATCCTCGACCGGAGGGTGTCGCGGAGCGGGAAGAGGAAGTCGAAGTGATTGAGATCGCGCTGGCAAATGCACAGTAGAGTTCGATTACGGACGAAACAGCGGAATTCAAGAGATGGGTTGAAGTTGACATATTTGCGGAGGATTAGGTGGTAGGGAACCTGCGGAGCCTCAGGAGAAGCGGCCTCGACATCCGGAACGCAGTCGTCGAATGCGTGTTCTAGGTCATGAGTGACGAAGTCGCTACTCTTCAGCAGGAGATAGATATCGTTGGGACTCTGGCATTGGAGATCATTCGTAGCCGCGATCCAGGTTGCGTCTTTCGGCGCGCTCCAGTTCAGCTTCGGAGTCACTTTGCCACCTAGCTCTGCGATCGTGGCTCTGATCTGGGAATGTATTTCTCTCCACTCTGCAGATGGGTCATCCTCTTCGTCCTCGTCTTCAGATGCCTCCGAGAAGGAGTATATCCCGCTGTCGTCGTCCGCAAGGCCGGGTCGCGCGTTGTCCTCTGGCGGCAGGACAATACCGTCCTGGCGGAGGTACGAGAGGAAAGGATCGCTAAGAGGGATTAAACGGGCCTTTGGGGTGATTGTCCGATATCTGAAAATGTGTCAATATACTAATCGCCAGAAGGGTAGAGAAGTTCTCGTACAATGGGTGCCAGAAATGATATGAGCAATGGAGGATGTGAGAATGAGTAACTGGAGGAAATGGGAGAGTCTGCAGGCCATCCGCAGACTCGCCGGCTTCAGACTCCATTAACGGCATCACAGTCCCCTTAGAATCAGTATGAGAGTCGCAAAAACCAAAATAATAGCAAGTAGAACCGTCTTTTCCTGATTGTTTAAAGATCGAGTGCGGCGTTGAACCTGCCGGAACTTTTTTGGCGGGGCAACTTCTCTGATAGCGGCGACAGAAACAGGCAGAGAAACGTTCTACTTCGTCGACTAAGCAAATTAGCTCGGTTTCCCAGCTAAAGAGCGATATGACGCACCCCGATGAATCCGAACCGTTTTAACTAATTCATTAGCCTCGCAACTCTGCCCTGTCGGAACTAGAAAGCCAACTTTGGTCCGTGCACCACGCGGTGCCTGGCCTCGAGCTTGTCCCGACCACGTTGCTTGTCGCGGAGATCGTCTCCTTACGTATCGGCTGTGCTTTGCGCCTGTTTCTCAACAGTGTGCGCCTCTCTTCTCCAAGATGGCTGCTGCAGAGACTCCGGATCCCCAGAGCCTGAAGTCATGGCAGGAGGCGTTCCAGTATCCTGTGCCCACCGTGCGGCGCGTCGAGCAGGAGCTGCGCCGGGATATCGCCAGCAACAAGGAAAAGCTTCGTGCGCTGGTCGGGTTAGTAAATGTCACCTGGGAGATGTTGGTATTCTTATATGCTGATTCGCCAATTATTTAATAGCACGAGATATCGCGACCTCCTTGGGACAGCTGAGACGATCGTCGAGATGAGTGCAGAGATCGAGCAAGTTGACGCCCATTTAACGGACATTGGGCGGAGATGCAACCCCCGATTGATGCAGAAGAAGGCTGCCCACCTTGGCCAAGTGAAAAGAGATGCGTCAGGGATCGGTATAGTGATCATATGAGGATATTGATGGTTTCCATCGCTGACTAGAATCAGATACAGAGAGTCGCGCTTTCGCGGCCCAGATGGCCTTACAGCACCGCTGCACGTCTGCAATCTCAAGACTTCTCAGAAAGAACGCTGCTCCTCTACTCATTGTCAAGATACTTGTGATCGCCAGATCGCTCGACAAGACTCTCTCGCAAAATAAAACAAAGCCACCGTTTCTGGAGAACCTGCGGAGCCAATTGATCTCCCTGAGGAAGACAGTCCTGAAACGGATTGATCGTCGCCTCACCTCCGTGAAATCTACAGTTGACGACATCATCGAGGCACTGGCGGCGCTCTGCTTGGCAACAAGCTCGTCTTCCGAAGATGCAATTCGTCATTTCCATCGTGTTCGTTTGAACGCTATTTCCGCGCAATTAGAGCTCTGCGATCCATCGGGCGCCAACATCCTTAAGGCTCTCAAACAATACATCCGAACTCTCCAGACTACGAAGACGCTGTTTTCACGTCGACTATCTGATGCTCTGGGGAGGCTGAAGTCCCGGCCAATCTTGACTGATGGAGAGATCAGGAAGCTGGACGACCTCGACCTTGAAATATTCGAACGCTGGGTGGGCCCTGATGTCAAGAACTTTACACCATGGATCAAAGTCACGGACTTCCAGAAGGCTGATGCAGAGAAATCGATCAAACAATGGTCGAAAGAAGCATTTGAAGGTTTCATGAAAGGCGGGCAGCGATGCCTTAAGGATTTTCACAATTTCCCGGAGTTGATTTTACTCCGCAAGCACGCCTTTGATATTTGGCTTTCTGCTAGGGGCTCTACGCCCACACATTCGTCTTTAAGCATCCTGGAGGGCATTCGCAATCTGTTCAATGGTCGGCTAACGGATATCCTACGCGCACAAGCGAAGAACGTGGACTCTATTGGCAAGAGAGCCTCGTCCGTGATTAAGGATTGGGATAATAAGGAACATGATCCTGCCCAGTCGCTTTGGGACCCTGCTTTGACTTCGCTCGACTACTCAGGAGGTGCTCCAACGTTCAAACAGGCGGTTATGGATGTGCTGTTAGGCCGCGACTCTGCTATCTCTAGCATTGAGGAGAGCTACCATGCTTGGAGAAGCTCTGTGGAGACTACCAGGAACTTGGTGGAGGACCTAAAGCGAACAAGGTGGGGAGACATATTTGACGAGGCAGAGGATGAGGACACGACAGTCGATCCGGCAGCCCTTCTCAACGAAGATGACCCTGCGGTGCTGCAGGAAGAGCAGAAATCTGCCGTTTCACAAGCATTCATCGATTTGCAGTCTTCATTCCGCGAGATTGTCGGAAACTTCGGGACATCACGCCAAAGTGAAAAGGCTGCATTTGTTCTCCGACTCATCAGAGATATTCGACGAGATGCTCCCAACGAATTCCTAGCCGGGGATTTCATTTTCGCGCAAGAAATCGTGCCGGAGCTACAGGAGACTCTTGCTACTGCAGTTGCTTCACAAGTCGACCCGCTGACCATCAAGCTAAGGCTGACTGGACAAGGCCAAAAGATCCCGGGTCGTACTCTATGGGAAGGCGAAACCGAGTTACCAGTACAACCTAGCCCAGCCATCTTCAAATACCTCCGACGACTACATGCTGCCATGGAGCAGCACGGTCCCGATCTATGGAACCCTTCTTCCATAGTTGTATTGAAAAAGACACTAGTCAAGCATACATCAGAGTCGCTTCGGTCTACGTATGAGTTCTTGAATACAGCCAATGCAAGCACAGCAAATTCGAGCACTTCATCGGATAATTCGAATTCGGAAGGATCAGAGACCGACAAGGATAACTCTAACTCCTCTGACTCCAATCAGAAACCACTATCTCCTGAGTTGCTTCACGACTGGAAGATCCAGCTCATCTTCGACTCTATATATCTGCAGAAAGCCTTCGCGGTCAAGGATGTCCCGGACATCAAAGATGAGTTATCTACCCTCACAGAGACGATCCAAGAGGATGCAGACCCGAAGAAGGACTTCTCGAAGGGCCTGACTAAAGCTGCCCAGGAATACTGGAAGCGCACTGAATTGCTTTTCGGGTTACTAGGTACTCCATAGCTTTGTTCAAGGTCTACATGAGGCAGTTATACTGTATATATTAATAACTATTTTTAACGTGATATCATGATATTTCATTTTTTCTGAAGGAAACTTTTTCTAACTCGCGAGGAGTATACACGTAATATTCATTTCCAGATTAGACACATGACATTAAGGTAATAACAAGAGAACTCGGACAGAAGCTAGCTAGGGTTTTCATAACATCAGAATCCTTCCATCAAGGGCAATTTGACAATATCAATCTCAACACTCTCCATGTCCTCCACTCTCCACTCTCCAGTACTTCCTAAAATTAGACAATCTGATCAATACATCTGTGAAGTAAACCTGATAGATAAATATCAGGCATGCTTGACTGCATTCGCAAGATTCTGAGTGGCAGTCTCTATCTCCTGCCAGGTCACCTGCAGTGTATGCAGCGCGTGAGTTGCACTCTCTTTCAGTGCGTGTGGGCTTGACAACAATGTGGACTTTGTGAGTCCATTAATAGACCATGTCTGGCGAAGTTTGTCGGTCGCTGATTCACCTTCCGTGATATGGACAAGTACCGAGTCTAGAAGCTCGAGTGCAGTAGTGGAGGTCGTGGTTTCGGATATAGACTTCCACTTGTCCTTGAGCTCTCTGATACCGCCAGAAATGGTATTCAGATCTAGAAGGATATGGATTGCGTCTGTAAACACAATAGCTCTCACGGCAATTTTCAAACTGTAATGGAGTTTTGAAGGTAGACAGACATCGCATACTCTAAACAGAGATGCAATAGTTTCTCCATGGAGGGTCCGGCGTGACCCACGAGCGCTTTTTATCCTGGGGAGGATATGTCTCCAGCGTCGTTGAAGCCTAGTCACCATCTCGGAGTCATCCTCGGCGTGGCTCTCGAGGTCAGTACTGCTATTTCCTCTTTCGGTAGTAAATTCTGCTTCTTGCGATAACAGACTGCTTTCTAGTACCGTGGAGAGCTTTGTCAACGAGGCCCCATTGACTATGAACTCTCTCAGATACAGAGGGCAGCTATCCGCATCATTAAGGGTGATAACATGTACCGAGTCCTTCTCATAATAAATCTCATATGACCGGACAAAATCGCGTTGTAGGTTTTTGAGAGTTATCTGCTGCAATTGCCCAAGTGGTGCGGAGTATGTTAAGACCTGTATGCGATCAGCTAATTTCCATGACCTACAAAATGCAGGTTAGTGTACCTTTTGGATTTCTCTCCATGATTCAGTGAAGCCCCTGACAGGGACATTGGCGCTCCCTAGGTTTAGAGCGATAACACTGAGGAGGTCAGTGTTGCGTCGCTTGATTGCAGACACCACATTCCGTCTCCCTGCACAGTTGAACGTGATCGTATAATACTGTATCGCCCATTCGAGTCGATCCATAAGCATACAAAAGCATCTGACAAGGCTTAGAAGGCAATTTCCGTAACCAAAATGCTGGTGATCGCTCTCTGGACAAATTGTCTGGTCTGAACATTGAATAAGTTGTGGCAGATGTAACACTGCCCACGACCAGGGGATAGCCACGGCTCGGCTTGAATTGACCATGCATAACTTGATGACAGGAAATCAGCATTTATAATACTAGTAGCATCAATTAGTGCTCAGCTTACCAGATATGCTGCCGCGAATTCGAATACATTGAGGACGGCCTGGAAAGCGGAAAACCTATCCATATCCTGCATCTGGTGCAACACCGACTGAATAAACATGTCAACGGCGATACACTATCCTTGTTAGTATGTACATAAACATAAACTATCTGCTGAAAGTTGAACACTCACGAAACGCTCATGTTGTCGATTAGCTGCTGCAGATCGTATCAGTTCGGCTGCTTTGACCCCATCAAAAGCTCTGGTGAGCATGCTCATATCAATTTCTGAGCGAAGAATCGAATAGTTGACTCACTTGTATAAGGCGCGGAAAAAACGGTTTGTTGCATGAGTTCCTGTCATTATGAGTTTTCTATAGCAGACGTACGTATCTTAGAAAAGCTGACCTATCAGATGAGCCAACTGAACTTGCTCCAGTATCGCGCTGAATGTATTTCGATTTTTCCATTCCTTACCCTGCCTATGGAAGAGGAGATCCTCCAAACAAGAAAGAATGGTTGAATTCACTTCAGCATGGATGTTGTGCTTGCCCATGACCAGGACGGACGGTGCTTGATCGAAGGAAGTCACGAAAGTCAATTCCTCGATCAAACGTTCGAACCACCGGCGCCCTATAATTGTGGAGGTAAGTAGGATACACTATGATTCGTCTGTGGCACTTACGTCGACCAAGGTAGTTCTTCTGGAACTTCTCATTCATAACCTCCCGTTGGAGGTAGAGGCCTAACATGTTAGAATAAATAGAACATGTCTGCAAGACAACCTACGCTGCGTTAGTCCGATATATGAACAACCCTATACTTACGACGGAACTACTGACCGTTGTCTTCTGTGCATAATACTCAGTGCCTGAGATCTCGTGCACAAGTGGGCAGTCGTTGGTCTGCTGCTTGTAGCAATAGCCTATTGTTTTCAGCTTAGAATATCATATCGTTTCATATGGTGGCTTACCCTTAGTCAAAAAGCGGCCGCACCTTGCCGGAAATTCTTGTTTCCAAAAACTCTCTGTGGATTCATCGAATCTTTCGATCATACCAGAGAGCTTTTCATAGATCCACTCCTTGGCACGCTGGGACAATTCAGTAAACAAATCGTATGTTCTCATGTTCAGATTCTTAATGAGTTCAACTGGCTGCCAGCCCAACTTGACAAGTCTGTCAGTTCTGGATAGAGTGATAAAGATAGCGCATAACAGGAAAAGGCTATTCAGAGATGCCGCATCATCTGAAGCCAATTTCTGGATTACACGAACAACGCGGTTCCATAATTCAGGAGGTAACTTAGCAACCCGGGCCTGATTCAGCAACTGCTCTTCAAATGCCACCAGCTTTCCCTCTGTTAGCTTCACCTACTAAGCGGGTTATGTACAATAGCAACTCACAAAAAGGCACACAAAATCCTGGATAAGGGTGTCGGTGATTGACGAGAGATCGAAAGCACAATCAACATCACCTATTGAACCGATAAGGCTAATCGCTCTGTCCCACTCGGATGCTATCTCAGCTAGGGGTGTCCCGCCAATCATGCCCCAGATCTGTGAGTTAGTGTTGTTTTCTTCCCCGTTGGCTTTTTCCAAGCATAGTTCACCGGCCTCTAAATAATGGAAGGCTGTTTCGACTTCAGTCTGATCGACAACACCCCAGAGGTCCTGCGTAATGACAATCTCGAGAGCTGAGAAGAGATCACCATCTTCAATACATAGATGATAGAGTTCTTTATACCTATGCTGCGACTTGTAGAGATCTCGTAGTTCATAGATCATTTCAAACTCTTTGAAGAATGACTCTTTCTCCGCGTTGGACCCAAGCATATGGATCGTTTGCTTTTGTAGATCTTTCGAAACGCGGCCTTGCTTCAGCAGGATATTGCAAAGCCTCGAATGGCGTTTGAGAACGGAATCTGTTATATGTTCATGGTTTCTGATTTGTAATGTAAGCAGCAACTTGATTTTGCATACCGATTAAGACGTACCGGCTAAGGTATTGGATCATCTCATCGAATTGATCACCTCGGCGTAGAACCTCCACGGCAGCGTCGTGACTTCCCTGGTAATGGTAACACACAGACGCGTCTACGAATAGGCCCGCTTTCTCGAAGAGCACTGCAGCACGTTCATACTGCTTTTCGGATTTCCATATTTCTATCGTACGGTTAGCAGATGTTGTAATTATAAGATGATGATATTTACCGGCAGCTCTATGGTATTCCCCCAGACTTTCGAGGCTGTCTGAAGCTTCTGATTTGGACCCAATTGACAAAAAAAAAAAAAAAAAAAAAAAAACTAACTGCCTTTTCCGTATTGACCGTGAAACCCTCAAGATCATTCCGTGAACGACACGCTCTTGCTTCCTGGTCGTGGAGGTAAGCCTGACATTGTGTAATGCCTTTCTTATCACTCGCTTTTTTAAAGCACAGTAGAGCCTGAGGGGTTTAGCCAGCTATGAATATGTCATTTTGCCTATACTCACATCCGCGAAGTTCTTTTGGTGCAGTAGGTAAACTCCCCTCTTAAACCATCTTTCAGGGTCTACGGAGCCGCCAGCTCGGAGAACTTTGACTTTTTCCGCAACCTGTAAAGGTCAGCTTCACTCTTCGGCTAGGGAGGTCTTGTTATATACTCACATCCGGATCCTTGGGTCTTACCATATCGACCATATTCTGGGTCGCCTTTTCTGTCAAACATTCAATCACTGGTTTTGAGTTCTTCTCCGAACTTTCGAGTAGCCAAAGTTGCCTCCGTGCCCTTGTTACCGCAACATAAAGATGCTTCAAGTTCAGTGTTAGCCAGTATTAGTTTACACGTCTAGGAAAGACTTGCCTTTAATTCTGAACATAATGCCTGGGTAGTTTGTGATGTCAGATAAGTATCTCTTAGGTTAAGGAGACTCCGAGACAAACCGTATGTTTCTGTGCATCAAAATGACCAGTACCTTCAGCCAAAACAGCAAGAGACCGGTAGCTATTTCCTAGTCCACTACCGCTGAAGAAATCGTATAAGAGGACATCGTCAAATTCCATGCCCTTACTCTCCAGTATGGTAAGGACTAGAGCCATCTCGCCGATCTTTTTCTGGAGTGTCGTCTTTGAAACATCGTCACGTACTAAGATAACTTGCTCAGCACCAAAATCAGCGATTCTATCGTGAAGCTTCACGAGACCAATCATCTTCGCGGATAGAATATCGGGTTGAAAACCAGCTGTTTTGATTATTAGCTCGTAGGAAGCCATGAGCCAGAGACGACCTTACCAAAAATAATCGGTCTTGGACCTCCAAGCTGACCTATCTCAGGGTCAAGTTTGTCGATTGTATCCGGAAAGCCTGTAGACTGTTACAACTTCTCGCGTATCTGTATAGCTGGGGACTTACCTTTCCACAAGAGCTGCATAATAAACGAAGCTAAGCTCAATATACCCTGATGGGAACGGTAGTTTCTTGACAGTGAAAACTGCACTGGTCGAGCTAGTTCTGACTGCCCAGATTTCCTGGCAATGGTTGAATAGTAATCATGCATGAGAGCTTTAATTTCAGGAAATCGAAAGACTGAGTCTTTTGAAATGCATTGTGCCGTATCTCCAGCTTCAGTAATTATTAGACACTTTCCATGGAATGAGTAGACGGGAGGCCACCCTACCTAGATGGATACCTCGAGCATCGCATAGACAATGTAACAGCAGCATAATATCGAGACAACGCAAGTCTTGGACCTCTGAAGAAAGTCAGAAAATATACATCTCGATGCAGGATCAGTGTACACATACCGTCAACATAGATCTCTTCGAAACACTGGCGGATAAGACTTTCTAGACCGATAGTCTGTTTGACAGACGTCAAAACCGCTGCAACTCTGTCCATGTCGTCGATTTCTCCTCGTTGTCTTTTCAACTTCTCGTATCGCTCAAACGCAGTATAGACCTTTTCTCTCTCCACTTCGGATGTAAATGAAGGAGCAAGTCTTGAGCTTGTCTGGAGATAGTCTTCCCGCGAAAGGGGCTCCAATGATTCAGAAGAAGAAATTGAACCCTTTATTACACCCATAATCTCCGAGAACACAAGCTCCGCTGAGCAAGACGAAGTGAGATTAGTGGCAAAATGCTCCCAGTATTCAGTCTTGAAGATATTGAAATTGACCATCCGTTTTCTCTCGGACGTTGCCACTCCAATTTCATCCTGGAGGAAGTCTTTTCGATCGGCTCATCTAAGATAATCGTCAGTATTAACGTCAAGCAGCGCAAGTGTTTCTCCAACCTAATCGTGGCTTCCAGCATATCCAAGAAGGTATCAAAGGTGCACACAAATGGGAAGTCGTTATCATTTAGGGACAGCAAAGATGTAGCACTCTTCTTCACATATTTGTCGAGCTGTAACGAATCCGTATCTCCTCTTGCATTGTCAGTTGAAAATACGTTGTTTCGGAGTTGAGACTCAATGAGGCTCCTTGTATATGTCTGTAACTTCGATGCAAGGTACTCTGAGCGAGTCAAAAGAAGCTTTTGCAGTAGTGTTAATTAAAATTCTGGTAAATACTATACTTAACTATTTATGTGATGCTTATCTGGTGAATAGGTCGTCCTTCTGCAGCTAGTAAATGTGCCTTGTACTTGGCGAGGATTTTGAAAACAAGACAAGTCGTTTTTCCTGTCCCGCTTCTGCCGAGAATCAAGCTTGATGTTTTGAAATGGCTCACAATATCCATTTCATCTTTCGACAGATTCAATGGGAACTCTTCAGCGCCAGATGGGTCTACCAGCGACCGAATTACTGGTTCGGTGAGCGTGTAAAATTTGTCTGCGCCCAATATTAGCACGAGATACTTCAGAACAGCGTATGCACATTGAGATACACACTGGCCATATCAAGTATGTTCTTCGCCATCTCTTTCTCAATGGTATTGTCCACTGGAATAATTAATCCTGCTTGTTTCTCACAACTGGCGAACTGTCTAGGTAAGAATCTGCCATCCGATTGCTGTAGTGGCCTTTCACAGCACATTTTGACGGTTTCCAGGCTGTAGGTCCTCTGAATTAGGAGTATTTGGCTAATGGAATTGGGCAACTGGGAAAGGTGTTGTGCCTCAGCGAGCCATATATTGGTAACAGTAGATGGAGCCTCTTACCTCTTCAGCGGTAGATATTTTCCAAACTGTCAAATGTAATCAGACATAAGTCACAAATTACACATTCTGGTTGTTGGGACACACCTTTAACCAACTGCTGCATTACGCTTGAATTTTCCTCACAGAATCCGACATCAATCTGCCACAACAGAAACAGCTTTGTGGTTACCTTCGCCTCTAGTATAGGTATCTTCATATTATCTCTTTGATGTTTGGAGCCAGCGCGTGTAGATACATCTTTGCCTTTCCAGTCGCCACTGGCAAGCTGACGGATCTTTTGTTCCAGACGGGTGGACAAACCTTTATAACACATATCAGCTGAGACCAACGAGGGATATAACAAGATCACTTACCAGATCGGGAAAACTTGTTCATATCCTTGAGGGCTCGGTCTGAAAGAAGTATCTTCCACAATCCCACTCTTTTTCCAAAGACATCATGTCTGATATCTAGATCGTAACTGTGCCCGGTCTTTATACCCGAGGTCCGTACGGACAATAAGGGAGCTCCAGTCAATCGTTCCATACAGCATCTGCAGGGAAAGGTACGCAATGCGGAATACATTATGGAGTGGGTCACATCGTCTTCTATTTGACGCAGCAGGAGTTGGATACCACGAAGTGATTCCGGTTTTGGAAGATCCAACGAAGATACTCGACTTGATAGTTCTGCGGGGATCTCAAACCGAGGCGCCGTCTCTTTTCTTGCTCGGTTTGATTTTTTATCGTTGCTGTCGAGCCTTGTTAACCCCGCAAGCAACGGAAGATCTCTTGTCTTCTCATTCTTTGCTTTTTCCTTTGCCTGAAGATCTTTGAGCAGATGCGTCAGATCCGCTTTGAGAGACTTTGCTTCTGACCATCGCTTTAGAGTAGAGGATATGCCATGATCAGCGCTGCAATCATTGCATACCTGGACAAAGCGATCTGTGAGAGATTTGCGCAGTCCTTGGTCCAGAAACGTATTCTTCTGAGGAAGTGTCTCCCTGAGCACCTCACTGTGTTTTTCGTGGGCAATAAGTCGTTCAAGCAGACCGTCCACTGGGAGAAGAGAGTTCACGACTGGTTTCAAGTTAGATGAAGGATGTCGCAGAATTACTGGCAGCAGAATGCTGGAGATGCGTTCTAGCTGCTCCAGAGAGGCAATGTTGTCTTGTTTCTGCAGTATTGGCAGGAGTATTCCCTGAGAAGCAGCGTTTGCTAGCTCTTCGTCAACATCTCCTATACTGAGGACACGAAATAGCTCTTCTAGACGAGAGATTGCACGATCCAAATGAAGGAAGAAGCCGTCACTTCCCGATTCGCTGCTAAAGAGTTTCCGGACGAGAGACGCATCCTGGACAACAGTTGTAGCAAAATCGATGTACTGCTGATGAGTTGGGTCCTTTGGGGCCAGTAGAAGGGACGCAAATGCATCCCATCTATCAGGCATTTCGACTAAATGAGGTTGACCATAGGGCTGGGGTCAAGTCATGGGATGGAAAGGAGGAGTCAACGGGAGGTTGCTGGGAAGGGACGTAAACAGAAGGTGGTGTAAGAAGAAGTCAAAACAAGCATGCTAGTGAGGAGAAGCACAAAGAAACAGCCTAACACCTGAGACTGTTGACAGCACTGGATGAAGCGTGACGATAAACAATGCAGCCATGTCAACAGGGAGACCTTGTGTTGCTGAGGGGAAGCGGGGCCCATCTTGCAATGCCTGCCCCTGCTCCTCTTACCTTCTTACCTTTTTATTGTCACTTTTCATACACCTACTGACAGAAGAACAACAGGGATGAATGTAAACAGGCAGTTCTATTCAATATCAAATGGTATTCACGCTGATTATCTTTGAAAGAGAAGTTATCCAAGGATGAAGGCTATCAAAGCCATTTGGACAGATCAACATTTATATGGCAAGTCTGTCATACAGTTTAATAAGCCATTAAAAATTCCATAAAGCAGGATATTCGAGCTATACAGTTCGACCAAAAACAAGACTCCTCGATTTAGCCTCTCTGAACTTGACATGAAATGGAAGAATACAGAGACTGCAGTTCAGCACAAGTGGCCTGTTGTGTGAGATGTGATGATCGAGCCGTTAGTTCCTTGCAAGTACCTTGTACCATTTCTAATCACTGATGAGCTTTTCTATTGTAAACACCCTGCATCTCCATCCTTTGTTCGTTGTGGGCTACGAGATATTTTACTGGTAATGGGACAAGACAGAACAGGGAAACAAGAGTGATATGATGCGTATATTATCGTCTGTGAAGGCACAAATGCGATCTTTGTGCTGTTGCAATTAGTCAGTTTTTTTTTTAATTCTTGCCGAATTCATACATTTGAGGATTAGATCTCGAAGGTTGTGATATAGTTAAATTGCACTGCTACCATAAAATACATACTAAACTGTCGGCGAATCTTGCTCGGATCCGCGGGGGATCGACACAACGTCACGGCCGGACCAGGAACGCTGCGCCGGGGACAAGTCACGGGCTCCCGATTGCAACTCCCATCTACTTCTTGCGTCCTTCAACTCTCGATGCTTTCTCGTTCCCTCAGCAGCTAGCTACTTTCTCGTCATGACGGCACCGAGACTCCCTTTCCTGTATCCAAACATCGTCCGATCCATTCGATCGTGCGAGCCACCGACTTACCGCTCTCTGCGTCTTCCTTCCCACAGTCGCTTCGCGCACGCAGGTTTCCATACGAGTCAGCGATGCGACCAGGAGACCACATACCACCGCCGATACGGCCCAGCTGTGGAAGCTAAGCTGCCTCCGCCATCGCGACCAAAGGATAAATCCCAGGATCCGTCTTCGCGTGAGACTTCGTCCCCAAAAGACAGCGCGCAGGACCAGCGGGGTGAAGCTTCAACGGAACAAGCACAAGCACAAGATTCGAAGAAGCCAGCCGAACAAGAACAACCCGGCCAAGAGAAAAAGTCAGCGGTTGATGCAAGCTCAACAAATCTTTCAGCCGAACTCCCGCCTCAAGAAGGTGCCAATCCGGATGAAAACGTCGATGTTGAGAACAATGATCCTTCACTACAGCAGCGGAAAGACGAAGCGCGGCAGACACAGCCCTCCTCTTCTGACGACAACCCTCTCCAAGACGTCTTACAGATGCCTTCACCTTCTTCGTATCTGACTCCATCTGGAGTGTCCGCGGCCAATGGCCAGAAACCGCCGCATTTGATGCCGCCCCCATACGTCCACCACTTCGATACATATAGTCTGGTGCGGGATCTGGGAAAGGGTGGTTTCTCAGATGAGCAGTCTGTCACGATAATGAAGGCCATCCGCAGTATTCTGCAAGACAACCTGGAAATGGCCCGAGAGAACCTAACCTCCAAGTCGGATGTTGAGAATGAGTCATACCTATTCAAAGCCGCCTGCTCGGAGCTGCAACAATCTCTCCAGGCCTCCAGGAATGCAGAGATCCAGAGGCAGCGCACTTCCAGGACTCAGCTACAACATGAGGTGGATATCCTGTCGCAACGCCTCAACCAGGAATTGATGGGTCTCAAAGATGATCTGAAAGGCATGTTCAACGATCATAAGATGACAACAAGGGAACTGCAGCGGAGCCTGGATACGGCGATCCAGGAACTCAACTATAAGATTACTGTGTCGCTGAATAGTGACGGAAAGAGTGAAGCTGAAGGATTACGGTGGATTCTCACCAGAAGAGCGGCGTCTGCAATTGCCACAAGTGCTAGTAAGTTATTTTCACCCAACCTTTCCTCATACGGAGTCTGACATTTCCATAGTTATGATCATCCTCTTCCTCAGATACTATTCCTATAAGACCAGCCAGAAAGAGGCCAAGAAGGCGAAGGAAGCAACTGCCAAAGTCGTTTCCGAGACCGAGGTCAAGGACACTGGAGTACAGACCGAAGCATCGATTGCAGAACAAGTCGCCCCCGAAACCCTAGGATAAGACTTGCAACCATTGCAACAAAGACCCCGACCACTCCTTTCGTTTTCTAGATCGCCATGTGACGTATCACCATCCGTTAGAGTCCCAACAGGTCACCGTTCGCTGTATCACCTTTTCATTTGTTATGTCATTGTACGTCTAGAGCGCATCCGAAACATGCATGCGCTACTGTATATGGGTCATTGTCCGATACCCCGAGTTTTTCTACGTTACCGTTATTCATACAGTCCACCATATTGATGATAGAGATGGGAAGTGATGCGTAAAAGTCCTTTTCTTCAGGTCTTAGTTTCTTTTTCCTTACATGTGTCCGGTCGGCACTTGCGATGATAGATAATGCGGCGTCGTGGTTAAAAATGTACATATACAATCGATGTGGAGCCCAAACGCGAATCTAATCTCTAATATTGAACATACAGAAGTGGAAGATCAAATACATTCATTTCAATAAACTAATTATCTTGACATATAAATTCTGTCATTCTTGGTCCAGTCGTGTCTTCTCGTCAGGCCCAGCCCGTTGCGTGCCCACATAGTTATAATTATAAGACCGCTCCCAAAGAGCATCACACTACCATACATCGCAACAGAGTATATCTTGAAAAGGACAATAACAAAGAAAGCAGAAAGAAGAAAAATCGAGGGGATTTGGAGTATGAGCGTCATACAAGTGTAGCGGACTGGCGATACGCTAGGTAGCCCAGCACTAGAAGTCCATGCGTAGTGCGATACTGGGAGCGCTCCTTTTCTCTTCGGCTTCAGTCGCAGCCGTACCACTGGGAACTTGGCCTTGTGCAGCGCCTACGCTGGTGCTTCGAAGAATCTCTTCCATAAGTCCTCTCTGGCCAGGACTCATGCTCGCCACGAGAGCTCGGAAGATCATTTGGTCGACCTTAGCTAGCTCAAGGAGGCGGGTTGCTGTCTCCTGGTAGATGCTCTGTCCTTCACGCTTGGCACGGGTAAGGAGAGTTGATACAATGAGAGCAATGGCGTTGGGTAAGCCGTCGCGCGGAACAGCAGCACTGGCAGCGTAAGAAACCAGGGCATGTGCGATTGCAGGGCGGCAATTCTCGGGATCGTTGGCAAGGTCTCCTTCGTTTGTTGGCATGCCGACAACGAAAGCGATGAGCCGTGGAAAGAGATAGCGGACTATAACTTCGTCTGTTGGAGATTTCGGTCCTGGGGAGAGCAGGATAGACCGGACACATCCAGCAGCCACAGTCGCAAGACCGACATCCTGGAGACAGTCCAAAAACTCCTTGAGAGTTCGAATAATGAGAGGATCTTGAGGTGGGATTGCGTGGCTGCTTGTCGTGAGCAATATAGTAATGGCCAGCAGCGTGTTCTTAGCACAAGGCAAAGAGGTATCGGATTCGCGTCGTTGTGCAATAGTGAGTGTTGTGAGAAAGCGGGTAAGGCATCCCCGTATTTGAAGCGAGAGTGCTTGCAAGTTATCCGGAGAAAATGTACCACCCTGCTTAGGCTGGGTGATGCCTTGGATGAATCGCCGGAAGATAGGTAGCGCCTGAGGGACAACCTCAGCTTGGCATAAGCCTGTAGCCAAGATAGTACTGAAGATGTGCAAAATGCATGCATTCAGATCGTGGCGAATGATAGACGGGAATATGGCGGCTACGTCAACCAGAGAAGTAAGTGCTAGACGGACAAGGACTAAGGCGTCATCCGATGTGACCTTGAACCGTGCATGAGGCGTGCTCTCGCCCATATTTGGTAGCAGACCAGCAATGACCAAGATGATGGTTCGTGTAAGCTCAAAGAGTTGCTCGATGTCATCAGATAGATTTTCACTGCGGTCTTGACCATCTTTCGCAACGAGGTGGTCTAGTGCCAGGTTCCTAGCTATTTCGACAATAACGGTCTGGATGTTGATACCCTCCGTGAGAACCAGACGGTCCAGAGTGTCCATAGTCTCGGAGAAAACAGCATCCTGATATACTGCATTTCCGGAGACGACAGGCCGCAGGATCCTCTTGAGCGCCTGAAGGATTTCCAACCGCTGAGAAGCTAGTAGTGACTGGTCAACGAGAGCTTCGAACGCCAGTCCGAAAAGCACAAAGAAGAATGCAACCGGCTCGTCACGATAGTTGATATCATGTCCCTTATCGGCATTCCCATTGACGACGGTACCCTCTTCTTGCTCGGGCTTCTCAGGATCGGGCTGTTCGAACTTTCCATCAAGGGCATCGAAGACAAACTCGCTATCCTTCTCAACGAGACTGGCAATCGCATCAACGAGATTCAACCAAGAATCTTGGTAAAACTATAGAATGATGTGAGCTCATGCCCGATCAATAAAGCGCGTGAAGTAGAGTTGTCCGTACCTTCAGCAAAGTCTCTCTGTTTAAGGCCGCGTAAACCTCATCTAGGTCGCCGGAGAGACTTGTTCCCAGACTGCCCGAAATATCAGGTTCGAACCGCAACCGGGCAAATTCCTTCAGTGAAGACAACCACAGAGGCGTAAGTAAAGCTAGATAAGGTTGGACAACCGCCGTCAGATATTGCTGCTCCATGCTAGCCATTTGCAATCGTGCCCAGGCAGAGAATAGTGCCATCTTAACCATGACTCGAGCATTAGAATTGAGACCTTTGAGATCGCCGATCTCAGTTGTTTTGGGGTTTTCTGCAGAAGGTTAGTGAGCTATTTCCACCGAAGTTGGGGCAAAGCATACTCGCAAAGTTCTCCAAGCCAACCACAAGAGGCCTGAAGATTCTACCCATCCTATCCACATTCGTAACAATCCCCGTCGCGACGAAGGTAGCACAGACATTAATAGCCTCTGAAGCTAACTCTGGCGATGAATCTGCTGCAAAGGCTGGGGTGAGGGCTGAACCGATCTGTGCTTGGTATTGCTCGAGCAGTGAGGCTTCACTGAAGTCGGGGTCTGGAGTTTTACCGAACATCTTTCGAGACGTCAGTTATATCAAGAAAATAAAGGATAGAAAGACATACCTTCAAGACCCTGTCAATGATTTGAAGACCAATGACACGCAATTCAACAACATTAGCCGTGGACGCCGAGAAAGCCATCCTGACGACTTCTCCTACTTTACGTTGCAGAGCCAGTTCTGCAGGGATGGTTTGATCTGGTAAGAGTTCATCATTAACCATTTCAAGAAGCTCCTTCAGACACCTCATAGCGAAGTAACGCGTCTGCCACTTGAGCAATTCTTGACCAACGGTCGTTTCCGCGGCAGAGTCTGCTTGGCCATCACCTGCAGCTGCAGCTGCAAAACCTGCAACTTCGTCATCCGGAAGATCTGGTGCTGCACTTTTGGGACCACCTGTCTGCGGCATATCCTCGACTTTGAGTCGCGTCTTCGTTAAGACATTTTGACACCGTTGAATCCACTGCTCTGTATTAGTGAGCGCAGTTTGCTGTAACCAGTTACGAATCATGTTCCTAATTGATTCGTCTTCAGGGGTATCATCAAATGCCAGCCACAACTCATCCTCGAAGCTATCACTAGCAGTCTGAATCACAGACTCAGCATCACGCTTCATTAGATTGTTTAGTCCTCGAATGGCTGCGTCTCGCATAAGTGGACTCCGAGATGAAAGCTCACGCTGAAGTCGCTTAACATAGCCCGCAAAGTCAACGTAGGCAGGGGCGTAGAGGGAGAGATGATCCAAGCACTTGGAACTTTGTGTGACAAGAGCGGAATTCTCCTCTAGCTGGAACTGCCTGACTAAAGTAAAGATCAAATTGCGCATTTTCGAGATCTCCTGCAAATCAGGCCCAAGCACGTTGATGAGTGAGTCGACACATCGACTGACCCCTACAGGCGTAGGAAAGACCATCTCGATGTTGGACGTCGCCAGCGACGCCGCTTCCTCGTTATGTGTATCAGCGATATAGAGTTGAGCCAGCATTCCGAGGGTCCCCGATACGTAGGCCGAAAATGTCAATCCGGCAGAATCGATAACCCTCTCAAGGCCATCCAGTGACCAGAAGTGCACGACTGGGTGAGGGTCATTGCATAGAGACATCAAAACTCCAATAATCGTCTTCAGATGGAAACCAGCCGCCATGCCACCGACCTGAGAATGAATGGATCCTAGAGCCACAGCACACCCGGCACGTGTGTTAGGATCTCGATTTTCCACAATCGTATCCACTAGCCAATTGATTTGAGCGTTGGTCAAAGTATTGCCGGAACTATTACAGAGTCGACCGATCCCTTCGAAACCAATAGTGCGAACGATAGGATCGGGGTCCACTAAGAATTTCTGTTGCTTGTAAGACACTGTGCATGAGGGGTGGAAGAAAGGAAATGCAGACCTGTAGGAGTTCCTGGAATATCTTCTCCGATGCCGCATTCAGCTCGCCGCCTGGGCCATCGGACTCTCGAATTGCAACTTTCAGAGCATGAAGAAGCGCTACTCCGATATTGATAGTGATAGCGGCCTTTCGACCTGGATTTCTCTGGAGGTTTTGAGAGGAGAGAAGCGTGGCAATTTGTTCCACGCTGCTTTCTTGGACCTTAGGTGACTGTAGAGGAAGAGCTAGAGCGAACAAATTTACGGCAGCATTCACGACTTCTGTTGTGGCAGGATCAGCCGTGGAGGCATTGCCATCTTGCGCGCAGTACAGAAGCACAGAGTCATGTTCGCTCGCGCTGCAGATCGGAAAGGTCAACTAGATCTAGTCAGTATCGTAATCCCTTATCCGAAGCCAGAGTTGGAAGACTCACCACATCGTCAATGGTTTGATCCGCCGATTCGACCACAGACCACGCCGGCACAGTGTCCTTCTGTCGCTTGCCAGACAACGTCTCAGTTACGTATGAACGCGCGAGACCAGTCACACCAAATCCGAAATTATCGCAGAGGTCCCACAAATTATCAAAATGAGCAGCGGAACCCGCAATGGAACTCTCAACCGGATTTGCATGGGTAACATCAGGCTCTGCAAAAGACGATATCGCAAGCCCCAATAGGCCAGACTGCGAAATAACGTCCGTATGCCCAGGGTGGTTCAAGGTGACTAGCTTCGAGAAACACTGCAGAACGCGACGACGCACCATTGTGGCGAAGTCGTGCAATTGCAGAGACGGGAATAACCGCTGAGAGATATCGTCCATGGCCTTTGGACGGGGGAGGCCTTCGAGAAATGCAATTGTGTTTTGAAGCATTGACGCGATACGCTTAGATCCATCCACAGTGACTAACTTGCTATTATATTCCAAAAACACCAGCAGAGAACCTAGTGCACACTCTCTCACGTGTGCTAGGAAACTCATTTCAAGAGTGCCCCGTTGAGAAGTATTCTCCTTGCCAATGGGTTTAGGAAGTGCATTTTTCCACAGCAGCATTAACTGGGATAGATGGATCTTGACAAAACTGGGGCCCAAAGGCATCAGACCTCCGATCAAGATCCATGCCACTTGGATCTGCGTACTCGCAACACGTAGCTCCGAACTGCTACTAGTCTTGAGGAGCTCGGTCGCCTGCGATAGTACGCGGGAGAAGACGTCAACCGAACCATACAATGGCTGCAGACGAGATGTGCTTAGCATTGCTGAGAGCCCATTTGCAAAGCCAACGCAACGACGAGCAGACTGCCTCGGCGTAGATAACTGCCCAATCTCTCTATTGAGACTATTTAGGCAAATTGTGACACAAGAAAGCAGTTGATGAGGACATGCAAGGACGAAGCTGCGCAAGCACTGTGCAGCATGGATTTGCACGGTATAACTCGGATGAGGTAGGACTTGCAACAGAGCCTCCCGACAAGTCTCCGCAAAAGGTGTGACAGCCGGTCCCAAAGCAGTGATCAGAGATGTCAGCGCGCTCAAGGCACTAGTCAGAGAGTACTTGCTCGGTTCCCGTCGTTGAGGAATGACTTGAGGGTAATCCTTCAGGACCTCGTTAACCAGCCATTTGGCAGCGTTCAACTGGCTATTCTCTCGAAGAGATTCATGGCCCACGGTGTCCTCCAGTATGCTTTTTATGAACTTCCTCGTCATGAGCAGTCGAAAGCGGTTGTAAGTCACTGTTGGATGGTTCAACAAATCGAATATAAGATGGGCTGCAATTTGACCGTATCGTTCCTCCACAACACTGTCACCGAGGTTGCGCACCACATGCTTGTAGCAAACAGCAATTCCGGCTCTCACATAATTAGAAGTCGAGCTCTTCAGATATTGGGTAGAAAGTTGCTTGAGCAGTTCGGGCAAGGTGAAAGACAGCCGGGGCTCTGCTTTCTTGGTGATAGGAGACTCGGGTACCGGAGTTTCCTCTTCTTCGTCTCCAGAACGAGGTGCAGGCTTCTTGGATTGCCGCTTTGGTTTCTTAATCTTCGGAATTGGCTCGATTCGTACTTCGGGTGCGTGCGCTTTAACCAACGCTCTCGCTAGACAAGCAGCTGCAGCGTGTCGGACCGGAGCAACGGGACTGTCAATAGCTTTCCAAGCCACAGACTTGAGATTATCGAAGTCGTTTGCATTGTCGAAGTAAGGTGTGTTCTTGACAAGCTGTTCCAAGCATCGGCACGCGTTCACCTGTACCAAGGTAGCCTTATCACCAGATGCGGCGTTCCGTGCCTGCTTCCATATATCGCGTGCGGTCTGTTCGTCGATAGCAACAGCAATACCGAAAATCACCTTTCGTAAAGCATTGAATATAGATCCCCGAAGGCCGGTATGGTTGCTCGAAGATTTCAACAGCTTAAGCAGACTGGAAGCCACGAGGCTCGATTGGCCAATTGCGCTCTCTCCGGCAGCAGCGAATACTTCTCCCAGACAATGCGCAGCGGCGAACTTTGTCTTCAATTCCGCCTCGCTTTTTCCAGCATTAACAATCCCAAGGAGCTCGCTTATACTGTCGTATAAAATACCACGATCTCCCTTTGTAAGTATCACGCTGAAGCATCGTGCGATGTTGTTGCGGAGAGCTCGTGTTAGCGTCGGGGATGACAGCCTCAGGATCTTGAATAATTCCTTCTTCAAAGATTGTTGCTCTGAGCATAGCTGCGCTTTTTCGAGCCCGGAGACATGCTGCACTAGATCAGACGTGAACGTGAGAAGATATAGATCCTGTTGTTCTGAGGGGAGCGCGTGCAGCTTAGGGACATCGAGTTCGGCGTGGGGTGCCGCATTGTCTGAGCCCCCGGACGTTGTCGTAGCGGCGCCGGAGGTCGACATTGGTTCGAATGACTGAAATCAGGCGCTACCTGAAATGCGCCTTTTCGACTAAGTCTCGTTTTGTTTGTGGTATAATAACTGTATCGGCTTTGTTGTTTCATGTAGTTGCGCAGTTGTGTCCTCATCTCCGTCCGGGGACGGATAATACTCGGCCCGATGCGTCAACTATGAAGCTCCGCGTCGACTCCGCGGGATTCTCTAGACGGGAATATGTAGAGACGGTCAGTAGCAGATATGGCGAGTAAACTAGGGCTCAGGCTATTCATGCGACCTCGCGCAGGGAGGCCATGGGTCTGCGATTCTTGTCGCGGGTTCAGTACATCCACCTCTCTCTTCTCTGGCCATTCGAGATGGTCTACGATCAAACATGATAAAGCGAAGAATGACAAGGCAAAAAGCAAGGAACGGGCGATCGTCACTAAGGAGATAATCAATGCGTCACAAAGTGAGTATCTGACCCTCGTCTAACTCATACCAAACTAAGCACTATTTCCAGTGTGGGGTCCTGATCCCAAGTTCAATCCCCGTTTGAATCTCGCAATCACAAACGCAAAACGAACTGGCCTCCCTAAAGCCTCAATTGAAGCCTCCATCGCTCGTGGGCAAGGAATAAGTGTATCTGGAGAAGCTCTCGAATCGGTGACAATTGAAGCGATGCTCCCTGGGGCCGTCGCTGCGGTTATAGAATGTCTGACGGACCAGAAAGCACGTGTGCTCCAGGATGTACGCTTCATTATCAAAGATTCTGGAGGAACAGTGACCCCAACAACATTCCTTTTTGAGAAGAAAGGACGGATAATTTTCGAGAAGAAAGACGATTTGAATGCGGATGACTACCTGGACCAGGCTATCGAAGCGGGCGCTACCGATATTGAGACCGACGATGAGGGACGCCTGGTGATGTTCACCGAGCCCACGGAGACGAAGAACGTTGGCGAAGCATTCACGAAAGCAACTGAGCTCAAGATCGAGAAGTTAGAGATCATCTGGGATCCTAACAAGGACACTCTGGTCAAGGTAGAGGATGAAAAGGATGCCCAACAACTGGAGGACCTCGTGGGAGACATCCGCGAAGAACCGAGCATCCACGGGATATACCTTAACACGGCTCAGAAGTTCTAGTTGGACGGTTCATTAGAGATACTCCGACATGAGTGCGCCAAGGATGGCAATCAGTGTACAGTACCTTGCCTGACTTCGATTAAATGTACGACGACTTGTATTATAGAAGATGTATGATATACGAATGGCAGGTTGAATACATGGGAAGTGACCTACACCTTTCCATAACACGAAATGCAAAATGATCCCTGGAAGTACATTTCTAGGTATAATATTAACCTCCCGGTCTCCAACGCTTCCCGCATTGTCTCCTAGCCGATTCCGGAAAGGCCGGGACGCCATGGATTTTAAAAGCCATATATATGTTAAATATTATCCCTCGTTTCTCAAGGCTTTCATCGTGCGCCTCATCAGCTTTCCTACTCCCTCGCTCCCAACCTGATCAAACCAGTCCAATATCTGAAGGCGATATTCCTGCCATGTGATCTTCGCTCCCCCATTCTTCTCTAACGCCGTCAGAGCTTTCTGCGTGACTGGTTTCTCCAGTCTGGGTTGGTCCTCTGCGACCTGTTTTTCCTCTTCAAGTTCCGCGAAGCAGACAGCGGAGATAAGACACAAGGCGATGTGATGACTCAGAGAAAACATGGCTGGGGTGATATAGTGAAAAGCGTCCTCACGTCCTCTGGCGCGTCCCGCCTCATTCAGATCATGGACATACTCTGTCAAAGCCTTAGCTGTAGGTGGTTCAATTAAGCACCCGAGAGCGTTCGGGTCCTCTGTATTCAGGCCACGGTTTCTCCATATGAGATTACAGATATCCATAATGTAGCCGTTGAACTGGCCAAGTTGCTCTGGGGGGTATAGCACGCCTGAGGGTGTTTGAAGCTCCTGTGAACGCAGTGAAGCTTCAAATGCGGCTTTATAGTCTGCCAAGGCGGAGCTTAAGAGGGAAATATGCGTAATTGTGGGTGTAAAAGTGAGACTGTAGACTGTCTGCGGGAGAGGTATCGTGAGGCGGATATTTCTGGTTTCAGGTGCATGAGAGAAGACTTCTGCCAGTGTATTATAGAAGTCGACGACGGCTAGGGTAGCTGACTTCGACTTGTTGCCACCCTCTTCAAATCCAGATGGATGCTCTAGGATTGATAATGCGAGAAATTCCGTGTGGACTACCAGCCCGGTCAAAGGTGGCATCTCTGGTCGGTCTGGTACGGAATTCTGCATTCTGAGAGAGGAACCCCATTGGCGAATGAGCGAAGAATAGAAATTAAGGATAGCAACTTTCGATGAAACAGTGTAATCTAGCACCGCGTCCTCGAGAGGACTAAGGATGTCGTCTCGTAGGTCCTGAAACTGGGCGACTTCTAAGTACTCGAGAATATCCAGGATTTCGGTTCGGTTATCCGTCCCATTCCATGAGTTAATATACTGTTTGATGAAAGAACGGACGACAGATGGAATTTTCTGTCTATCATTAGTCATAATCATATGGCAAAAGTCGGAGCCTTACCTTTGTCATTTGGACATATCCCACAGTTGCACCTAGCACGTAGTTTAGTTCTTCGCGATCTGTCTCGTCGCCGTGGATAGTCTTTTCCAATTCATCATTCAAGAAACTCTCCAGCCAGTCCTCTAATCGGTGATTCGCATCCTCCGATTCGGTGAGGAGAAGGTATTTCTGTGCCAGCGGGTCTGCTAGAGAAGAGACTATTTGGTTAGGTAGCTCGATCTTATCGAACCTTTCTATGAAGTCGTTCACGCTCCGTAACTCTTCCAAAGAAGTATGGTTCTTTTGCACTCTTGTCGTCTGGACATCAGGAATGACAGCTTCAACCTTGCTTCGTTTCACACCGCCCCGACGTACGACCTGAAAGGTAGACGATCCAGACATCCTTAGCCTCTGGAGGTGTGCTTCCTGAACGACTTTGAGATGGGCAGTAAACTCAGGGTCCGGCTGCTTGAAAAAGAACGTCGTTCTCCTTGACCCTCCGATGTCTCCGACAATAATATCCGGATAGTAGTTTTTGAATATCCTCAACAGGCCCATTAGTTCTCGCTCGTCATCTCCAACATTTCGTATCAATTCCATGAGCATTTGTATCCGGAAAGGTTTGACATGCTTTCTTCTCGTTATCATGGAAAGTAGCTGACAGAGTGGCCGTCTCAGACTGATCATATCCAGGTGATTGAACAGAACGGCATATAGCCTGGTCAAGTGAAGCGGCTCTTCGACGACATCATAGATAAGAATCAACCATCTCAGAAGCAGAGCTTGTGTAGCTGGCGAGGGCTTCCCCTTGCTTGGTCCGAGGCAGCCCACAATTCTTGTAATAACTCCAGACGGGACTTTATCCACCGGATACAAATTCTTCAGCAGAGCCGTAACACTCCCCTGGTCCAAATGGTTAGGTTTTGTGATAACATCAATGAGACGGTCAAGGCTATCCAACGGGATGCCACTGTCATACGCGTCTGAAGCAATTGTCTTTGCGAGATCTGACACGCTTGTATGCCTTTGCTTCGGAGGTAAATATGCGACTATGGCATCGCGTTAGATAATCTATTATGAGAGAGACAATCGAGATTTTTCAAATACCTGATTCCAAGTGCTCAATGGCATCTCGGAGACTTCTTGATCGGTCCCGGATTTCTACCCACGGATTAGCATGACAAGCCAAAAACTGGTTTTTAGTATCAACTAACCTGGAGCCGGGTCAGACGACATGATTTTACGTGCAGTTTACTTCACTAGCTGTGCCGCATTGAGGAAGGATTACACGGAGAAGCACAGCAGCAACGAAAGATAGGGTCCACCCAGACAACTCTTGCTGGATCTTGTCTGGTGATAGATCGGTCTGATACGGACGAGGTGCTCCAGGGATCTTTAGACTCGAAGTCGAATTTCCGATAAATATGTGGATAGTTGGAATCAATCATCAATTTCAATCTTCTTGTCGACATAGACCGAAAGTAAGGCGCGTCGCGGTAATGTTTAGCCAATAAGCCCAATGAGCCAATCAGAGAACAGGTTTCTTAACTTCCCGCGACGCTTGCAAAAAGACCAAAAGACGTCAGCGAAATAGATGGCTAGAACTTCCAAAATATTCGCTTTTGATTGTCGTTCGTTAGGAACGAGATGTGATATCTACTATGATACGCACTTGTTTCTGGAAACTGACTAGGTTTATTACGTTCGTAGCAAACCGTAACGTTCTAACTAGTTATCATCTATGAATAATATCATTCTCCATAAATCATCGACAGAATAGGAATAAAAATGATCAGTCCTATTAAAGATGCCACCCATTAAGTGACGTGACAGACCCTGCATCTACCGACTGCGTCAAAAAGACTGTTGTTTTCACTTCCTCCTGCGGGTAGTCGAGCTAGCGGCCTCTTTCCCGGAAGCCACCTTCGCGGTCTTCTTTTCGGCTTCTGTAACAGGTGCTTCGTTTTCTTCCTCTTCGTCGCTTTCGCCTCCCTGGCCGAATTCATTGACACGCGAGTAGTCAACCTTGTACTTCCAGCTTTGGTAAAGCCAAACAAAGAAGATAACGTCGTCTCTGAGCGTCGCAAGCCTGTGGAGCCAGGGCATCTTGACGGTGAAAGCGAAGAGGTCATCGATGAAAGTGTTCAAGAACTTGTATGTCAAAGCTTTTCCAGGCATATGGGCAACGGACTAATGGCATGCAGTTAGCGATGAAGGTCTTGAGTACTGAAATACTTGAGAACGAACCTTGAGGCGATAGTTGATGTAAAGACTAGGTACCATCATCAGGAAACCATAAGCATAGACGCTTCCGACAAGGGTCTCAATTATGTAAGAGTACCACGACTTGTGCGTCTTGTACATAAGGCTGTAGACCGCATACGCTCCCAGAAGCGGAATAGCAATGATGTAGAGCCACTTGAACGCGATCTCATCATACTCCTTCGTCTTCTGTTCCGTTTCAGTGAGCTTGTGTTTGTCCTCAAACACAATCACGTACGGAAGGAAGGACAACTTGGAACCAGGCTGAGGAGGTCTGACGCGTACGTCGACCGTCTTGGTGATCTTCCAGGCTTCCAGAAGAATACCAAAGCCTTGGCTGGCAAGAATCATCCAAGAAGTTCCCTCGCTGTTGTCAACCAGGTACAAGAAGATGACCGTCTGCATGAAAACGTTGGCAAGAATAGTGCGGACTGAAGTGCCGACGATGTCCTTCTTCTTACGCCAATGAGACTG
Source organism: Paecilomyces formosus (assembly GCA_029606185.1). Taxonomy (NCBI): domain Eukaryota; kingdom Fungi; phylum Ascomycota; class Eurotiomycetes; order Eurotiales; family Thermoascaceae; genus Paecilomyces; species Paecilomyces formosus. The sequence continues at coordinate 494,309 of JAPVCB010000011.1, read as the reverse complement.
TTACACGGTCAGCACAGAATATCCAGTCAGAGGATGTAATAATGCCGGAACTCACGATATCATTCTTGAAGGCAAGTGTCTCAAAGATCATATGGAGAATAGTGACGATACCAGTTGTGGCCAACAACCAGACACTGGTATCCAGAAGGACCTCCTTAATAACCTCGAATTCGCTTCCATCACTTCCAGCGGGCATGGGTCCTCCAGTTGCAGCTTGTCGCGCGTTCTGCTTCATACCCTCGTCGATACTAGCCATAAGGCTAAACTTCCAGTTCTGAAGGTTATTGAGAGTAATACGCAACGGGACAGTCTCAACGGTGGAGTTCAACTCGGTCATATGGCTCCTAAGCTGCCAGAACTTGTTGAGGAAGATAACTGGGTAATACCATCCATTCTGTCCAGTAATGTCTCGAGCACCTGTGGACTCGAGCTCCAAATGCTGCCTAATTGCCGGATTCATCATTCGGAACTTCTGGATGCCGGTGTCTGGGACAAGGGAGACAGTGAAGTTTGGATGGTAGTAAGAGACAATCTGGACAGCAGGGGTGTCGTCTTCCGGTTCTTCCGTAGTATCGTCATCAGTAAGGAGATTCTTGAGTTTCTTGGCCTTCTTCTTAGGGAGATATTGGTTGAGAGGACGAAGGAAATGGTAAGCCTTCTCCGGGGAATAGTCCTTTGCCAATGGATCAAGCTGGCTACCGGCGAGACCAACGTAGAAGTGAGCCCAAAGAGTCCCGTTCTGCTGGGCCTCTTTGGGAACCTTAATGGTAGTATCGATTTCCCGAGTATCGGTGTAGTTACTCATCGTAAAGTTCTTTTCCCGAAGTACCAGAGTATCGCGAGGAATGGCATTGAAAGCTGGTAGTGAGGCCGAGGGCGAGACATAGATGTTCAGATCCAGGGAGCTATTCGTCGGCCATATCGGGGCAACGTTATCAGGGATGAAGTTGTAGCTCGAGATCTCGCTCCTGTCGGGACGATCGGAATACGCAGGCACAACGGAGCTCTGAGACGAACCACCTTGCTGTTTTCCTCCGAAGAACTGGCCGATTATAAACTGCATGAAGAAGAAGATACCGAGACCCTGGAGGGCGGCTCGAAAGCCGGACTGTATTGGCAGCGTCAGTACTGTACAAACTGCGTAACGATGCTGCATCACTCACGTTCTGCTCCGGCTCATCTCTACGTTGCCTCTGCTCAGGCATCTTGTCCTGTCCACGCGAACCGTCAAGGATGGAGCAGCACGAAGAGAGGGCAAAGATGCAAAAGTGCCAGCGCGACGAGAAAAATAAGTAATGGACACTAGGCGTCTCACGGCTATCTGGCATGACTGGTCGCCGGCCAGGCCATCCGCCCTAGCGCGGGCGCCCCGAAGGTCTCGGCCGCGAGAATGACATCGCCTCGCAACCCCACGGAGTCTTCTATCGCGAACTCCACACGCCGTGCTGCTTGCGCGGGGACAGCTTGCTGCTCTACAGAGACGACGCTCGATCCGCGATGGGCGTGCTAGACACTCCCCTGACGCTACTCTACCAATGACTGATAACCCGCCCTCTCCCACCTCTCCTCGTTCCCATTTCCCCTCCCATTCGGAGCCGCGGGTTTGGGTCATTTCTTCCGGGGACTCGCCTATAGGAATCTCCCTTGCACGCCAGATTCTCGCACATGGAGATCATGTTGTTGCTGGGCTGGTACCGCAACACCGCGAACGCGATGAAAGCCGCCGGCAGCAATTCCAGGCTTTCCTAGAAGAGGTGGAGACTCACGACGACGAAGGATGGCGACATCGTCTGAAAGGAATTGAACTGGATCTCAGGTAGGAACTTCGTCCAAAAGCCTTCTTGGACGAGGCATATTGTGCACATGGCTTATAGACTTGCTACAGGATGATGGGCGAGTGTCAGGCTGTAATTGCGGAGGCTGTTAGCAGATTCGGGAAAGTAGATATACTGGTCTGTTGCACCAGTCAAGGTCAGCAGTTGAAGAGCGCTCCTAAACCTACGAATAACCTTCTGACCTTTTACAAGCTGTGATTGGAACTGTGGAGGAGCTTGCGGCATCCCAGCGGACATTGAACCTTGCGAGAGACCAGTTCGAAACCAACTACTTCGGCCCTGTAAATTTGATGAAAGCAGCCTTACCGCAATTGCGGAAACAGAAGGCAGGCCATATAATAGTTCTTTCGGGGATTAGTATGTATGGTCACTTGGGGTTGCGGCTATCATGCTGACATTTGACAGCCGGGCATATTGGCACCCCAGGACTTGGTGTTTATTGTGCAGCAGGGTGGGCACTTGAGGGATTCTGCGACGTATGCACGACGACTTCTACTTACCTGTTGAACGTATACTGATACTACTCCATAGAGTATCGCCTACGAAATTGCCCCTTTCAACATCAAACTGAGCATACTCCAAGCCAGTATCGAAATTGGCATTCTCTCTAATTTGGTGACGAGCGTTCCTCCGATCGTGCCAGCTTACACCCCTACGCAGAATCATGCACCTCTATTCCGGGGCATTCTTAACGGCATTCTGACTCGCCTTTCAAATGAGACTGGCGAAGCCTCAGCGCGCAGCGAAGTCTCGTCTGGGGCTGACGGGAGAGGTCCCCTATCAGAGCCTAACGTTGTTTCGATATACCCTCCTCTTACTCCAAGTCATCTGGATATCCTTACAGCAGAAACAGTTCACGCTATCACTGCGATAGCAGGTCACGAAAATCCACCTTCGCGACACATAATCGGCCAGGAGGGCGTCGCTAGTGTTAAAGAGAAGCTCAAGACAGTTAGTGAGGAGCTGGAAGATTTCATCCAGGCTAGCTGCGCGGCAGATATCGCAGTCGATGACGAATCTGCGAGCTCGTTGAAGGAGGATAGTGTAGGAAGAGTACATATCTAACATAACATATCTAACGTGTCACATACGCAATCAATTTACAATTCAAGGACTGGTCATATCTTCATGTTATTAGCGCTATGCTTAGCCATAAAAAAAATGTTCACGGACGTATCCGCGAGAACATGATAGTGAAGCATCAAGCTAAGCAGCAGTCCATGAACTGCTGACCTCTTCATTAGATAAGAGTGCACGAGGTTGATGGATTGCATCAAATTGACAGTATCAAGAAATGATCAAGAAATGATGAGCACACGTCAGAACCAGCCTAAGCATGATGGATGTAGACTGCTTCTCTCGCAGCGCCAGGGGCCTAATGTGTCTTCAAATACCAAGTCTGTCGCACTTCCCACAGACTGCCCATGTCCTGGTTGTTCCTGTAACAACGAAAGAGCTTCCATGCGTTGCTACTAGGTGGGTTCTTGATCCGGCCATCCATCTCCATGATCTTCTTAGCCAGACTTCCAGGTTCGGCAACATTAGGAAGAATGATATTCTCAATCGGTTCAGGTTCCGATTCTGGGACTGTACCAGCAGCCCCGTCATTGGTTTCAATCGGTGCTGTCTCGGTTGAATCATGCCCGGGAGCTTGACCGGGCTGTGTGACAACATTCCCGTTAGGGGTATCTGCCGTTTGCGGGGGCGTAACAGCAACAGCCGGTTCAGCTGTAGGGACGACAATCTCGACAGGCATATTTGTTTTCTCTGCTTCCGGGGCCTCTAAGGTAGATTTTATTTCCAGGTCGGGCGCTTTTTCCGACTTTGAGTCCGTTGCAGCGCTGATGTCTGGACGCAGTTCAGGTTCAGGTTCAGGTTTAGGGTTATCTTCTTCCTTAGCGGTCTCTTTATCGTCGTCTCCCTTTCCGTTCTCCTTTTCTGAGGTTTTGGAAGATTCAGTAGTCGCTAGAAAAACTCGCTTTCCGGGTGGAATAGCGAATGTCAAAGTTGAGTCGACAAGATCCACAACCTAGAAAAAAAAGATATTAGGTAATTCTCCAGGACCATTCCATCAATGAATTGTTCTCACCTTAGCTTCCTTCTCGATCGTTATCTTCACCGTCTTCCCGACTACACGGGTGTATTTCCAGACGTCTCCCTTCTGGATGATACCATGCTCGATCAGAGTCTTGAGTTTTACACTAGAACTCTCTCCTGCCACTACGCGGTGGTCGAGTTTCTGTTTCTGGCCCCAAAATTCCTCAAATTCCTGTTCCTTGAAATCGTCAAAATCACCCCTGGCTCTTTCTTCCATCGCATCGGCGGCCTGGCGTAGCCATTCTGGATCATAACGGCCAGCTTCTAGGTCTACCTGGAATTGACGCACTCCCTCGCGCCATGTATTCGAATAGCGCAGGAATTCCTGTGGTATCGGTGGTATCTTTGAATCTGGGTCTTCGGGGTCAGGCTCAGGGTTCGGGTGTACAGTGTCAGGGAGTAGAGATAGAATCTCCTTCTTCTCGTCCTCGTCGAGGCAATTCCATGCGTCAGGATGAGCGAGCACTTTCTAAAGTATGGGTGTCAGATACTGCATATGCAAACAACATGCGGAGCCCATGTCTGCTTACGACAAGGTCGATATAGGTGAGAGGAGACTCTGAACTCGTCAAGAGTTTCTCTTCATCCCATGGATCCTTCTTTGCACCTCTTTTTGGGTTGCGCTTAGGTCTTTTCGCCGGCGATTCTTCATTGGGAGGCATTGTTTTGGCTGCTTTGGCAACATTACTGGGCTCTGCTACAGGAGTGGTAGCAGTGCGCCGGACCCTGAATCATCTTCAACACTCCGTATAATATGATAAGGCAATTGGAAATACCAGGACAGAGAGTCCTGGGGTATTCAAAAATGCGTACCTGGATGAACGTCGACAAGCACCGGCCATAGTGGCAGTACTGCCATCCGGGACCGCCTTACGTTTAGGCGGCATCTTCTCCGGCCGCGGTCTGGCCTGGTTTGGCGGGCAGAAACAAAGGCGGACGCGGTCCTTGGCTCCTCCACAGTCTGGCCCGTGCCTTACGGACAGGGACAACAGAACACCACGAACGAACGGCGCAATTTGCGGAGAACACTCGAGGCAGGAGTGAGAGGAGGTACAGACACGAAACGATACCCTCAGAAAGACTTTCAAGATGGTCAGATCCACGCAGATTGCGAGACTCGATGGTAGGGAAGCCTGTCCAGATCGAAGCTGGGGTGTTGCTGACGTTGAGGTTGATGAAAGGTCTCATGTTGGCAGCGTCTGTCGACGACGAACAGGTACGCTCTGCCTTAATTCACTACCTTGGATCTGCACTAAGACTGGAATAAAATATCTTTTGTTAACATTTTCCAGGCGGAGGCTGAACTCTCAGAAGTCAAATCGCAAGCAAAGATGATCTTCCGTCGCATGAGTCGCAACTCCGCTCCAGAAGCCAGCATCGAATCAGGTCCATACAGCTTACAGTGAGCTCCGCTCCGTCTTGTTCTAACCAGTCGATTTCGCATCATAACTAACCGCTTACAGCTATCTAATCAAAGACGACATCTGCTTCCTTTGCATATGCGACCGCTCATACCCCCGTAAACTAGCTTTCACTTATCTGGCTGACCTTGCAACCGAATTCACAACCACCTATTCGCCTGCTCAGTACCACTCCCCTAATCTGCGACCCTATGCGTTTGTCGAGTTTGATACCTTCATTCAGCGTACCAAGAAGACATACCAAGACAGCCGTGCTGCTTCGAACCTTGACCGACTGAACGACGAACTGCGCGATGTGACAAAAGTTATGACAAAGAATATCGAGGACCTCTTATACCGTGGTGATAGTCTTGAGCGCATGGGAGAAATGTCCGGACGCTTGCGGGAGGACAGCAAGAAGTACCGTAAAGCAGCCGTGCGGATAAATTGGGAGTTGTTGATCAAGCAGGCAAGTACCTTGAACCCTAGCGTGAAATTCGAGAACTCGTGGAACTGACTGCTCTTCAGTATGGGCCTTTTGCAGGATTCGGGTTCCTCATGATTGTTCTCATTTGGTGGCGTTTCTTCTAGCTGCGGGCAGTGCGGACTAATAGTCGTCTTCTTCTCTGTATGGATATAGATATTTGTTTCGAAAACGCTGAGACGCGGTCCCCTGCTGGGCGCGCAATACTTCTTCACTCTTCCTTCAATGTTTCGCAGCTCATGAAATGGACGGGCTGGTGATATCATTTCACTGTCGCAGCTTCTGTTGTCAGGAGAGTCGATATATGCGATTCCCTGTCCGCAGGCAGGGGCTTCCCTGGGACAACCTACAACGCAAGGTAAAATCAAGCCAATAGAGTCTTGACCAGCGCTAGCGCCCATAGAGACCAAAGAATCACAGAGAACAGCCCGTGTCCCAGTCCTAGACTCTGCTTATATTTCATCCTCCTCTTCATCGAAATCGTCTTCTTCGCCCATGTCATAGAGGATCCGCCCCCCTTCTCCAGGGCCGTCGCCATGTTGGGCATCGAAGTATGGCAACACGACCCCTTCTCGTTCCCTTCGCTGCCGCTCTGTAAGCCGCAACTCGAATGTTGAACCTGGTTCCTCTTCTCCCGCGTTTTCCTCTAGTTCCTCCGGTCGCCGGTAGAGTGGGTGATCGTCTAGTAATGTGACAATCTCCTTCGCCTGCTGCGGATGATACTGTGACGCAGGCGGTAGAACGTACCACTCCACAACGCCTCGCCCACTCTTTCGTCTATGTTCCATTTCCAGCACAACTCCCTCCACACTCTTGTCCACCCCCTTCACGTGGTCCAGCCGACCCAGTATCACACCATCCTGTTCCTCTTCTAGTCCAAATACTGGCGCCGCAAGACTGCGGTCCCGCGCAGCCTTCTGTGCTAGGATGTGGGATAGCGAATGCAGTGTGATAATACTCGTTGCGAGGTACGTTAATAAAGAAAGCGCAGAGGGTGTATATGGTTGCGGGTTTGGCGGCAGGGGGATGTCTTGATGGTAAGTCACAACGAGCGACGCATGTATCGGGGTTGCTGTCGGAGTTATGGGCGCGACAAATGATCCTAAATAGCTAGGTAAATGAACAGGAGGGTCGTTGCCACGCGCACCGAGAAGCGGGTGAATAGAGTCGATTAGAATAAGCCTGCCTGTGGATAGTCAGCCGGTTGTCTGAGAGGTCGTGAAGAGAAGAACGCGACATCACTTACGGCGCGGTGTCGTTCCAGGTGCTGGGGCAGGATATGCATTGGCCACCTCTTTTGCGATATCTGCTGTCCTCTTCCGCCGGCAAGAGATAAACGCATCAACTCCGTCTGGTCGCTGCAAGGTCTCAAAAGCTACCAGAGTGACGTGGACTTTGGATAACTGTAGAATTTTTAGTTTTGCGATATAGAATTATACTTATTAGTTAAATCAAAGATGTGCGCAGTTCGGTTTAGAGTGAGTAGGGAAAAAAAGAGCGGCGTAGTGCCATCGGCTAGAGTCAAATTGGAAAAGCCCAAGGTACAAAGAAGGACACGGGAAAAATCATTAAGTCGTATACAAAGATGAATGATTCGCAAAGTGCCAATCATTATGTTATAGTTTTAATCCCTCACCTTTGCTCTGCGTATATATTCCTGAATCAGAGGCCTCGCCGGTTGTTCTAGCGAATCCAGCAAGAGCGTGAGAGGCGACACGGTATCTCGCAAACTGAGGAGCTTCGAGATCAAAAGCAGATTATGCGTCCGCCGATGCGACAGATTCGTCGGCGCCATCTTGCTGACAGGTGGTTGTAGCTACTGCGTCGACTGCGGGGTGTTGCAGCTTAGTGAGGGGTCTTGAAGATCAGGTGCAAAGATTTTGGAAGCTGGTGATGATCTTTACCCTTATTGGAATTAAAGTTGAGGCTCAGCGGGACGGGCCGTTGAAGGCATGCATGTCGACTACGGAGGACGGAGTATTACGGAGTAGGGAGGAGAGTACACTAGGTACTGTATCTCCGGGTATAAAAAGGGTTCTCGACGAAGTGGATGTCTATTCTGTATGGTTTTTCACCCATTATGCAGAAGCCTGCGGTCATGTGAAAAGTCCAGGCACCTGGGCACCGGGCTGCAGGAGATGCTTTCCCGATTCGGACTAGTGCTCTAGCGCGAAATTTACAACATCTCCCGCTCCCTTCCCCGAGCTGAAGACAGCAAAATACTACTATACGCGCTGTATCCTTCCAACAACCCTAAACCTCGGTTTTTAAGTACTCAGGATGTGCGCAAGAGCGTCCTTGTTCATTCTATCTAATTTTTTTTCAATCCCGCGCTCAGCATGGTGCTTAAAATCAATTATTTGAAAAAATTACAACTTTCAGGACCTTTAAATTGATTCTTGTAGCATACAAATTTGAGCCAATGAGAGGTTCAGAATCCTATTTTTACGGCCAATGAGAGCGGTCCCGACAGAGAGGGTCATCGATTCTAGACCAGCCTGCCAGATCTTAGCCCACAGTTTGATCTCGATTGGGACCCGGGGCCGTGGCTTGATATGTTCTGGGGCTCTGGAGTTGGGCCCGCTTCCATACGCGAAGATTTGACGTTCCCTATGTCTCCGCACCTGAATCTACAAATCACCTACTTAGGATATCCTGGATTCTGTGAAGCCATTTACCCTAGTCGTTATATCATTCAACAGCGACCATCTTGCTTCCGAGATCTCTGATTTATAACTGGCTTCTATTCCCCCCACAAATAGAATCAACATTGCCACGTCTTAGTTCTATATACAAATGCATAGGTATTTCGTCGTTAGGCTGTCGCATAGCATTCTGCGAACGTGATAAACATCTAAGTTCTTTTTCATAAAATACAAGTCTCCTTGAGCAAATCACCTAATGTACCTCTCGAGTATGGAACCTGCCTATTGAGTGATTTGCCGTCAGTGGTGAAGGCTTCGTATCAACGAACTGTTGCCTCCATTTTCCTACCATGGGGAGTTAGTACTCGCTTGACTTGATCAGTCAGACATTCTTTGTTAGGAGTTTCCATATCTGACCAACTTTTTGTATGAACGTAAGCAGATTTTTTCAGAAAATTCTTCTATTCACAGTCCTTAAAAAGTCATTTCCCCCAATTCGCGGCTGAACCAACTACAATACCATATAAGCTTTATATATGAAGAAGGAATACTTGGGTCAGCGCTAGTTAGTGTCCACGGACTCGATCAAGAATATGAAGCGTGTCAATATGAGGGCCTACGTCACACTGATAACGCGACAGTATCTTTGTTTACCTGATATAGGTATATGCGAGGGAGACGCTCCCAGTTGAAACTCTTTTTGCTAGCTGCTGACTCGAGCATAGTCTGATGCTACTTTATGAAAGGATTCAGGGACATCTCAATAGAAAGGCGCTGTCGGCGACGAAGGTGCACGTCGATCCCGTTTATTTTACACATCATTAACTTCCCAATCACTACTCCGTACTACGGAAATAATTGTCGGCTTTTTCTATTTTAAAAGATGTCAACAAAATGTATTGAGCTCAGCATCGCTCCACGATCCTCGCTGCATCAGTTCTTCATATTCACCTGAAGTGTCCTCAGTCATCAAAGTTACCAAGCCCCCTTAGAATGCTGCAGAATTTCGCTAGTTAGAGAAAGTGTACGCCCTTGCCCTAGTACATCAATTTGTACCTGTAATAACGTATGAGAATGGTTTACCTGGCGTAACATCGTTCAAAAAATTAGCCCGCATGTGGCTATATATATATTTCTTAGTGCAGTACATCCCACGGCGTGCAAACGTATCTAATATGATTATACCGAAGGTGAATGTATTTGCACTTGCAAGGCGCAATTTACTGAAACATCGGAGTCTGTAATCTTTCTGTTCGATGGAAGAATCCGTGACTGTCTTTGCATTATGGTAATTGAGGACACTAACCGTTATTTGCGATGTGGCGCTTCCGGCAGATCTGGGCGACCGTAACAAACTTAGCAAGTCCGTTCTTGCAGCTACGAGTTAAGCGGTATTTCAACTGGCTTTGCGACCACGCTCGGAGCACGACCTACAAGAAGGTTAGATAGGACTCTCAATTTGCTGCTCTCTGACAATAGCATTTCGCCCTGCTACGCACCACGTCTTCCAGTGCTAGTTCCTGAGCCACTACCGCGCGGGTTGGCCGGCGCGTCAACTCCAACTCAATCAGACAAAATGGCAGAGCCCCCAGCGAAACGCGCTCGTCGCACTGACAGTTCTGCCATGTGGGATATGAACGACAAGCGAGAGCGACCTTCTGAAATAGACACGGATTACGACCGACCGTCAAGACGAGAGCCCCCAAGCAGGGAGGAGCGCAACGGTACGCGAGACAGTCGTCGGTACCGCTCCCGATCGAGAGAAAGAATCGAAAGAAGGCGTGAAAGAAGTAGGTCAAGGGACGTATACGACCGAGACAGAAATGGTAGAAGAGATAAAGACGGGCGAGGCATAAGGGAGAGGGAAAGAAGCACGAGCAGGGACAGATACCACACCCGAAGAGGTACGTCTATCCCCCAAGTTTGTATGACACTGATACTGGCACTGAGCTAACTGTGACCAAGGGCATCCATCAAAGCCAGACAGATATTATGACCGGTCTCGATCGCCAGGGCGCAATGGCCCCAAGGCTCGTTCCAGAACACCTCCACGGGGCCCTCGGATGGAGCGAAGAGATGATCGCAGAGACAGTAAATTACGAGAGGATTCTCGATATTCTAATGGCGTGCCAGAGCACAAGAGGCCTTCGCGGGCGCCTGATGGAGATGATGAGATGGATGTCGACATGCTGGATAGTGAAGACCCGGATGATCTCGAAACTGTCATGCGTAAGACCATGGGCTTTACCAAATTCCGAAGCACACAGAACACGAAGGTCCCGGGAAACGACGTTTACGGTGTGCGAAAGGAGAAGAAGACAGAATACCGCCAGTACATGAACCGGTCCGGCGGTTTCAACAGACCCCTCAGTCCGTCGCGATGAGCTCTGGCTCCGGCAGGATTGGCTTGCTTCCACCACACAAGGATATAGGGTCTATTTTTATCTTCGAGGCAGCGTCTTCACTAAGCTTTATTGCCTTGGCGCATTGTCGGAGTTCAGGTTCTGTTGCTGTTGTGTATTTATTCTTTGGAGCGCATTATACACTTTAACTTTGTACCTGCATATGCATAGCTAGGTAACTTTCGAATGAAAGGATAGTTGACTACTGAAATTTATATATTGTATCTAGAATTTGTCGCGGGAGATGGCTTCGTGATGTTTTTCCCAAGGGTTCTCACCTTGTTCATTTATCCATGGGTTTGCCACATGACTGGGCATATCCCGACTCCGCTGACGTATGCGGACACTGCGCGAACATTTTAGATCGCATCTTCTTGCACTACAACATCGAACTTTCGCTACAATTATTTAAGACCCTGGCTGCATTAAGATCACAGATTTCGCGCCTCACATCTCGCTGCAACATGGCTAGCGCAGATCAGCAGCGAGAAATTGTCATCGTTGGTAAGTTGTTCCCCTCATCTGCCCTGTACCCCGCATCACCATCAACGCATGCAACAGAGTCGTTAGTACTGACAGATATTCCCCAGGGGGTGGTATAATTGGATGTTGCTCCGCCTATTTTCTGACGAGACATCCCTCATATGACCCAGCGCGCCACAAAATTACGATCCTTGAGGCTACGGAGATCGCTGGGGGAGCCTCTGGAAAGGCTGGAGGTCTTTTGGCACTATGGGCGTACCCAAGCAACATCGTGCCACTGAGCTATAAACTGCATGCGCAACTGGCCGAAGAGCATCGGGGAAAGACGAGATGGGGCTATAGAGAAGTCAACTGTGGCCAACTGATCGCGAACGGGCGTCCCCTAAGCAATAAGTCGAAGGACATGGCGGGAGCAAAAGTGGGAGGAAGCTCCGTGTCTCTCCAGAAACGCAATGAAACGGCGAAAGGGCAGCTAAGAGCTGCTGGTATTCCTGCGGACTTGGACTGGCTGGTTCCTGATCTTGTAAGGGGGTATGAAAGCATGAGCGAGCCTGGAGAGACAGCTCAGGTTCACCCATATCTTTTTACCACCTCGATGGCGAAGCTTGCTGAGGAAAAGGGAGCCAAAGTTGTTCTGGGATCTGTAACCAATATCGATCGTACTGTGGACGGCGTGAAGTCAGTTACCTACACAGAGAAGGACAGCGGAGAGTCTCGCACGATTCCTGCGACAGACGTCCTTATAACAGCTGGTCCGTGGACTCGAAGTGTCTTCCCACCGGCACCTATCTCAGCAACGCGGGCTCATAGCGTTGTTATCCGTCCTACGAGTCCAGTCTCTGCATACACGCTCTTCACCAACATCGCGTTGCCTGCTGGATTCGATGGATCCAAGAAGCGGCCCACAGTGGTCACACCCGAGATTTATGCTCGTCCCGATGGTACTGTTTATGCCTGTGGTGAGGGCGATCGAGTTGTACCCCTCCCAAAGACGACTGCAGATGTGCAGGTGGACAATTCACGCTGCCAGGATATCATTGATTCAGTGGGGAGCGTATCCGATGAGCTCAGAGATGGCGAGGTTTCTGTGCGCCAAGCGTGCTACTTGCCCAATGTAGATGCTATGGGAGGGGGACCATTGATCGGACACACTGGTATTAAAGGTCTATACCTCGCCGCTGGTCATACATGCTGGGGCATCCAGAATGCTCCGGGTACTGGAAAGCTCATGAGCGAGTTTGTGTTTGATGGGAAGGCGAAGAGCGCTAAGATCGCAGCATTAGACCCGCAGAATTTCCTGTAAATCGAAAGACAAGAGTATTAATTATAATAACATGAGGAACTGATCACTGAGACCAATCCATATCATTGTACTCAGATATTGAGAATTATTGTATGCTTAGGATCTGAAGCTTCGCCAGGGGCGTGTTGACGTGCCGACGCTCGGGCCACGTAATTACAGTAATCGGAGAAGCAACAGGTTGTCCGCAGCGGGCAATTATTATCGAGAGCTTCAAGCTGCTTCCACGTCAGCAACAACATATGTTCAGATAAAAGAGAGGCTCCTTTAGCTTCTCGTCTGATTGATGCTTCTCCTTTGAAGATGCATCTTTCTTCCTGTCTGTCATTGATTGTGCAGATATGCATATACTTCCTCGGGCTCAGCGCAAGCGGAGTGCTAGCAACAGGCGATGCTTCCGTATTGATCAATGAGATTTCGAAAGCCAACAACCAGTCATTGTTATGGGGTCCATACAAGCCGAATGTATATTTTGGGGTCCATCCCCGGATCCCCAAGAGTCTGTTAGCTGGGTTGATGTGGGCAAAGGTTGACAATTACGCGACCGCGCAAGACAGTAAGTGCCCATATAGCATTGCTGAAAGATGCAGTTGTGATCTTGATAACGGATCCAATTGAACATCGCAAGATACTAACATCTCTTATCCAAGACTTTAGACATACATGCGAACAACACTCAGGAATGGCAGGTTATGGATGGGACGAATACGATATCCGGAAAGGTGGCCGGCAGACGATACATGATGCGGGGAACACCATAGACATAACAATTGATTTTATCAAGGTCCCAGGTGGAGTACATGGAGGCAATTGGGCCGCTAGAGTTAAGGGAGTGCCACGAGAGGATGCACCTGAACCTCAGCTCACGACGATGGTGTTCTATGCTGGTCTCGAGGGACTAGGCTCCTTGGAGGTTGCCAACGAACCTGACCCCCTTGGCTTCGAAGGCGACGTCAAAATAACCGGAATGACTCCGGAGTTGGGCGACTTTACCATTGATGTGACGGCTGGACCGGACAGCAATGAACATCCTCACCATAGTCACCCAAGTTATGAGGAGAAACCCCTCGACCGAACGATGGTTGCAAGCTTGTTCATGCCTCAAGAGTTCCTTTGGCAAACCAAGAGTATGCTATAGCCTGACTATGCGAGATTGCAGTTGCTAACTAACCATATAGTAATTCTTTTTACCCATATGAAGACTGAAGTCGACGCTTACTTCAAGACATATGGCACAGACAATCCCCCGCCACCCCCTCAGGTTTTCACCATAGCCAATACGCCCAAGGAGGGCAATATTCACTTGGTACAGAAAGTGTTCCAGGGAGCCTTTGAGGTAGGTCAACACTGCCTTCATCGTCATTCTTTACTGACGAAGCTAGTTTGATATCCTTTTCTCTTCAGGTTCTGCCCCCGAGCCAGTGACATGTAAGGATCCTACCGCTGATACAGTGATCTGTTGACTAATTTTCTATCCAGCCGAAACTCTTACGAAGGCTATTGAAAGCACGTCACTTTCATTCTCTGATAGGTTCGACAAAATATTCGCTCCCAAAGCACCCTTTGACACACCAGAATACTCTGAATTCTCAAAGTCTATGCTGTCGAACCTTGTTGGCGGTATCGGCTACTTCTATGGTGGTGGCATTGTAGATCGTTCTGCTGCACCCGAATATGATGAGGAGAACGAAGGATTCTGGGAAGAGGCAGCTGAAGCAAGGGCACGTGCACAACTTATTGATGAAGAACCAAGGGAGCTTTTCACATCCGTTCCTTCTCGGCCATTTTTCCCTCGTGGGTTCCTCTGGGACGAAGGTTTCCACTTGTTACCGGTGATCGATTGGGATACGGATCTTGCGTACGTCTCATTACTCAATTAAAACACTCCTCACTAACTTGTGGACAGGCTTGAAATAGTTAGGAGCTGGTTCAATCAGATGGACGAAGATGGATGGATCGCTCGTGAACAAATCCTGGGCTTGGAGGCTCGTAGTAAAGTGCCTGCAGAATTCCAAGTCCAATATCCTCATTACGCCAACCCGCCGACTTTGTTCCTCATTCTGGAAGCGTTTGTCGATAAGTTGAAGTCTGCAGAGGCCACTCCTCGTGGTGAGCTTGACCGTGACGATTTGGCCGATAGTCTCCGTTCAGCTCATTTGGAACACCGGGAGCTGGCAGATAGTTATCTGCGTTCCATCTATCCACTGCTCAAGAAGCACTATTTCTGGTTCAGAAGAACTCAGTGGGGAGATATCAAATCGTACGATCGCCAGGCGTACTCGATGAAAGAAGGATACCGTTGGCGTGGACGTACTGTGCAGCATATCCTGACTTCAGGCCTCGATGATTACCCTAGAGCTCAACCACCACACCCTGGTGAGCTGCACACGGACCTGATTAGCTGGATGGGTATGTTGTCTCGGTCAATCCGTCGTATCGCAGAAGCAATCGGTGAAACAGAAGATGCGGAAGAGTTTCAGGAGTACGAGACCGCTATTACCCGAAACATTGATGACCTGCATTGGGATGAAGCAGCGCAAACGTACTGTGATGCTACGATCGACGACTATGAGGAGAGTGTTCATGTATGCCACAAGGGATACATCTCTATTTTCCCGTTCCTTACCGGAATGGTCGCACCGGACAGTCCTCGACTGAAGCCAATCCTGGATCTGATCAGTGACCCGCGCGAGCTATGGAGCGACTACGGTATTCGAAGCTTGAGCAAGAAGGATGAGTTTTACGGTACAGGAGAGAATTATTGGAGAAGTCCCGTGTGGATCAATATGAACTACATGGTGTTGAAGAGTCTCTACGTAAGCACTCTTCCAAACCTTTTGGCCAACTACAGCTAACGTGTCTTTCTTCAGGATGTCGCGACCGTCTCTGGACCGCATCAGGCACAGGCAAAACAAATGTATTCGGACCTGCGCAAGAATCTGGTTGAGAATGTCTACAGAGAATGGAAGAAGACGGGATTCGCCTGGGAGCAGTACAACCCTGAGACTGGAGCTGGTCAGCGAACCCAGCATTTCACAGGGTGGACGAGTTTGGTGGTCAAGATGATGGTTATGCCTGATCTCTCAGCGAGTTCCGGAACCGGTCATGATGAACTGTAAAGTGTACCATATAAACACCGAAGTATAAGACAAGAGCAATGTGCTGTCAAATTCCATTATAACCGAGACCATCAACACCGCTGCTATGCTCAATATGATTGTAAAAAGCAAGAAGATGCAAGGGACAATATCAATATCGCCGATCGTGATCTCGATCTCTGCCACTCCGTCGATGAGACCTACGATCATCATCTGGGGAGTAACTTCTTCCTGACCGACGATGCTTCTCATAAGAACCAGTACGTCTTCCTTCCCTGCTCCTTTCACGGGATCGCGACTTCCGACGATAGTCTCTATCTCTCGATCTGTGTCGTCGTTCATGGCGATGATGTTCTCGATCATGATGATGATGCCGGTGATGTCTCCGTTCCCTGTCCCTCTCTCGGTTGCCGTCACGACTTCTGTCACGTCGTCTGTCACGGCTACGGCTGCGATCGCGCCTATCTTTTCGATTACGACGCTCGTCAAGTCCAAAGCCTTCTAACTTGTCGGCGTCCGGCCCAAGACGCGCACCGGACGTTCCACCTCCGTAGGACCCAAATCCAATCCCCTTTCCTCCGTCCTCTGCATCACCGCTTCTTGTTTCTTGGATCGCCTTCTGTACATCCTTCTCCCCTAGAGGCGTTAGGTTTGCGTTCGTGCTTTTTGGCGCAACAGGGAGACCGAGAGCGCGCGCCATTGCTTCCTCTTCAGCTTCCTTGACACGCCGGAGCTCTTCCTCGCGTGCTATCCTTGCTTTCTCCGCATCTTCATCCTCAGCCTTCGCGTACCACTGTAGATCACGGCCTTTCTGCCACCGACCCACAGGGGCCATGAGTGAGTGCCCTAGATAGTTCTCGCGGTGCTGCGATTGCTGGACATCGGACCATTTGAAGGAGTCGCGACCACCGCTGGATACGGGTCAGTTCATGGAAAGGACTTTGGATTTCACACTTCAAAGAGTGGTCACTTACCGACTACCTTCCTTGCGAACTCCAGCGACCAAATCCATAGCTGTTGTGGATGTCGCGCGATTGTACGTCTGATGATGTCTGCGGGGAGTTGAACGGGTAGAACTTCGGCGTTGAAGGAATGATGCGGTAATTGAAAGTAATGTAATTACGGGTTGGATAACAATCCCACGCCCTTAAACAAGCAAAGGTGTCTGATATTGAGCTTTTTTCATAAGTTGTATACTGTAGATATACTGATCTTTATGTATTCCTTAAAGAGGCCCTTCCAACTGCGCTACGGCGTTCAAGTTGTTGGGCTCGTACAGATCATGACAGAGCCCGTTACAGGTGGCACGTGCGCACTGACATCGTCTCCGTTGTATATTCGAGCTCTAGCTTAGCTTATCGTATCATCACCTCGAGGGAAGCTAACCGACTGAGATGTAGTTTTACCCTTTGTGTTTCTTCAGACTTGAACATTTGTTGGTGGGCTTTCGATTAGTCTATACCGATATGAGGTTCATAGTTAATCTGCTTTATGTGTGACCACCCCCAACCGTGCAACATTAGGGAGTTACTTTTTGTTTCATTCTGATATGATAACGTTCACCTTTCGTGCCACCCACTTTTCTCATTCGTCTTCGCCTTCAACGCAATGACAGACCCTATCTTTCCAGTAAACCGACTCGACCTGAGACAACTCCAGGCAATTTACGAACTGCACATGGCGCCCACCAGGGCTTCTGCGGGAACGGAAGCTGAACAAGATGTCCGCATGTCCAAGCGCGGAATGCGGGATGACTTGCGTCTGAAACCACTCAATGTTGAGAATGGCCGTGAGCGAGTAAGGCTTCTGCCCCAAGAGACCAACTATATAAATTGTCCTAACATCACTTTTCTAGTTTGCTGAGTATGTTCCGTGAGCCGCCAAGTTTGTCTACTGGCTATACTAATCTCTATATCATAGGAGGGAGAATGTATATCCTCCTCGTTCTGCAGCCTGGAGAAACAATTTGGTAAGTATTGTACCGATTATTCCATTATTGATGATCAAGGCCTATTGGCTGATCACAATTCCAAGACCGCACTTTCTCAACGTCGAAATCTACTTTTTGTCGCATACAGCCATCAAATCTATGTATGGGAGCCTGCCGGTCCGTGGCAGACTCTAGGTGCCAAACCGTCTATGATAATTACTCCTGTGATGAAAGATCCTGATGCTGAAGGCTACATAAACCCTGATGCCCCTCATGCTATCAACAATATCACCGTCGATGATTTGGGTCGCGATGAAGTGCTCATTCTTGGGACGGACTCGGGGAACGTTTCCGGCTATCATGTGGAAGCAATCTTCTCAGCAATTGAGCGAGCCTCTCTGGACAGTCAGCCAACGCCCATCGATGGATCTCACGTTGAACCGTTCTTTACTGAGAACGTCTACGCCAGTGCTTGGGGACTTGCAGTTCATAAATATGGCCGTATGATTGCAGTGTCGGCGAATACCGGTCTCATCACTGTCTTTGCGTTCGCGCTTGTCGATCCGCCTGAGGAGGCTGGCGCGGACACCGAAGAAGATCTGAATTTCGCGGATGGGTTTCAAAATTACGAGCAAAACTGGCTTGATGTCCAGACAGATGACGAATTTCTTCAATTCCGCCGTCTAATGCCATATCGTCACCGTTCGTGTAATGTCCGGCTCACGTATTCGGGCCATTTCACCAACATACCATGCGTCACATTTCTGAACTGCGATCTTGATCCCAATGGATGTTGGATGGTTAGCACTGATATTGACAACAAAATATTAGTATGGAAGGTATGGGAACTGCGAACTCCGTTCCAAGCTGTGAATTTGAGCGACATATCTACAGAACCATTTCCACACACCCTGCGCAACGAGTAAGCGGCCCTTATTCTTCATTTCTTACCTGCATGCTAAATTTGCCAGTGAACGGGGTTGGAGTGTTCTCGCCCTCGACCCTCGCACGTTCCGACCATGTAGGTCATATGTCGAGGCGTGCGGCGGCTGCCCGACACAGAGAAGGAAGAACAACAAAACGGTCCTCGACTTAACTAGTTTGAGTAGGAGAGTTCCGGATGCCTCTCGTCTGTATAGCTATTTTCCACCAGCAGCCAAAGGTGACGCAACGGAAGAGTTTACCTTGCCTGACATCTTCGACGCCGACTGCTGCATCAGCAAACGGAAGGTCTCATCAAATGAAGAATCTGGAGATGGCAGTGGATCATACTCTGATCCCTTATCAAAACTCGGCGATGATGCAGAGCAATATATTGATGCTCCAGAAAGTTCTGAGCGCGAAGGTGCTTTCCCATCTGACCTGGACGGAGCTGAAGCGAGTAGTAATGAACACGACATGCATGTGGACGAATCATATACAACTCAAAGTACTAGCTCTAGTCACGATTCCTCAGACGAATCACCGGAGACAGCCGCGGCTGTGCCTAGTGCTACGAGGCGCACATTCGACCAAGGTGCAATAGCGGCAGCTGATGCCCTCCAAGGCGCATTGGAAGAAGCCTTCGATGAGCTATCTGGCATGGAGTCAGGCCTCATCGAACCTTATTCGGATGATGAGAGCTTCTATTTCGCCCAAGACCACATGGATATTTTTGAAAGTGACGAGGAAGATGATGATGCCGATTCAGACGTTGATGTTAATCCGAATGCTGCCTCTCTGGAGCTCGATCCTCATCATAACCTACCAGAAGCACCTATTCCAACGTGTTCTGACTTCCCTATCCTCCACTTCTCTCAAACAGATATTCGGCTCTTCCCTAGTCCATCTTCACTATCTCCCACAGTGGTTTGTGGAAATCCACTATGGCAACCTTTCACGCATCCTGTTCTCACAATCAGGGCCTGTGATCGCTTCAATATGGTGAAGTACGTTCCCGAGCACGGCATCGTCGTAGCCGCCACCCAGAAGGGTCGAGCAGCAATCATTGCTCTCACTGAAGCACGGAACAAGGGCCTCGCATTCAAGATAAACTGGGTTGTGCCGCTGGAGAGTCAGGAGAAGTATGGAGATCGTCCACTTGTTCCACTCCTCGGGATGGCTGTTGGTCCTGTGCAGGGATTCGAGTTGCCGCCTGACGTAGCCTACATCCCTCGACGAGTGACCAACGAAGACGACATCACTTTCCACTACAAATTTCTTGACTATCAGGAAAGTGACAGTTCCAATGCAGAATCAGCACCTGACGACGGTGTCCAGAACACAGCAGACACTGATTACAATAAGAGCAACCCTCTAGCCAGGAGCGCTAACGACCAAAGCGCTGCACAGAACAGCGAAACATCAGACCATGATGTCCCCAAACCACTTACCCTTCCCGAGTGCCACGCAATGGCATCTCGCATCTATCAACCCGACGAGAAATGGCGGGGCTGGAACCCCTCTCGTCGGTACCGCTTGCTATTGACCTACGCCGACAACACAGTCATGAGTTATGAATTCTGGTATGAATGGTCAGAGGCAGTAGTTGGTTCTGATTATGACGGCGATCGGGATGACTATCTCTATCTTTAGGAATGCACCATATTTGTCTTCGCTGTATTCTTATTTCTTTTGAAAGGCTGCATTTTGAATTATGGAGCTTCTCTGTATCGGGCCTTCCACGGACTGATTAGGGACTGCTACTTGGAACGAGAATTTGAGATTCAGCGTTGTCGTGAGGTTCATGTATGATCCAAAAGTTAGGGACTAGCGTACATAACAAAGTACAGTTGTAACAAGACCATAAAGATCACCGGAGGTAATACATGACTGAGTGGTTATCAAATAGGTAGCAGCGAATGGTGAATAAGAGTGAGGCAAGAAGAAAAAAAGTCTATGGTATGGTATCACTTATAGGCTGAAAATAAACAAGGAGGTAGTAAGAAAGGGAAGAAAAGAAAAGAAAAGAGAAAAATGCATATGTGCTCGCTAATGTGAGACTGCCGGGCCATGCATAATTGATTCGTACAGAGGAAAAATGCAAGTGAAAGAGAATGGAAATATTCCTCGTCCAATCGTACCCAAAAAGATGGAACCCAAGAAGTGTGATCAGAAATCGTCATCTAGTTCATCACTATCCCACTCGTCTTCCTGGTCATTTCGGACTAGATCTAGAAATCGCTGCAGGGCCGGTCTTCCGGCTTGTTGGTCCTGAACTGGACCGTTTTGTCTGGCTCTCTGCGGGGGCCGTGGTGCAGCTTCTCGAGCAGCAGGGCGATTTCGAACTTGAGCCATCGCTCGTGCCTGTGCCTGCCGCTCTGCAGCGGCAGCACGGCCAGCAGCATCAAGGCCGTTAGCATTGCGAGCACGGCGGGCATGGTCGATCGGTGGAATGACACGAGGTGGTGCAGGAGCTGGTGGTGGTGGTGGTGGTGGTGGCCGAACTGGACGATTGAAGGCTTCGTCGTCACTCTCGCCGTCAAACTCCCAAGCTGGATTATCGTCACTAGTGTCGCTCTGATCGTCGAATTCAAGCAGCTCGTCTGGTATCTGATGAAGAGCTTCTGCCCCTTGAGGGTCAACACCATCGCCACCCTCCAAGTCCCAGAGTCGATTGAAGCACCTGCTCCCCATGTCGTTGAAGTGGCGATAAGGATTGTCCTCTGCAAGCCAGGCCGAGCAAAGGTAGCAGAAGTGGGTGTCGCACTTGAAGCATTTCATGTGGTTACAGCCCATCAGCTTCTGACAAGGGGCACTGCAAGTTGGGCACTGTGAAGTGTACAGCTTGAGATACTCTTCAGTGGCTTTCTCTTCTGCAGAAAGCTCTGCATCTCTTCGTGGGAAACAGCGCACTAGTTCTCCGTGCCAGCCCTTCTTGCAAACACTACAGAATGCATAATTGCAGTCCTCGCAGATAGCTACCCGGTCGGCCATAGGCGGTAGCTGAGATTCGTCCCCGAGAGGATCGAAAGCTATACCCCCCTCTTCTTCGTCTGAGCTACCAAAGTCGTCTGATATGGGGTCTGATAGTTTCGGATATCGTTTGGACCGAGCAGCGCCTTGGCACCATTTCCGTGGACAGTAGACAGTGGTCTTGTCGGCCTCGATCTTCTTCTTGCGCTTTAGGAAGACGTATCTCTGGACGGTCTCCTGCTCTAGCGGGATCTGGAGAAGCTCACTCGGACTCAGTGTACGATTCTGCTTCCTGCGTTTCCCACGAGACGACTCCGTTTGCCCTTCCCCCCGTCGAGGCTCAGGCCCCTTGCCGCAGTCAGGCGCAGGACAACGGACACTCTCAACATCACCTTCCGTTATACAGGTATTATAGAAATCTTGTAGACAAGGAACGCAGAAGACATGCGAACATTGCAACAAACGATAGCAGACCGTTCCCTTCTTGGGCTCCAGGCACACGCCACATTCGAATGTCTCCTGCTCAAACCTTTCCCTTTTCGCCTTCATATCGTAGTCCAGAAGTGCAATCTTCAGGCTGCGGGGAAGCCGTACTTCGCTTCCAGGGAACTCAGCAATATCAAACACATTTTCTGCCTGCTGCTGGAGATGATCGATGTATGTGTATACGACCAGGTCCTTGCCACATTCTTCCCACAACCTGCGTCCATCATCAATCAGTTTGTTTATATGCGTTGGAGATAACCATGGCGGGTTAGTGACGAGGTTGAATATAGGAGGGCTTTCGGAGGGATAGCCTTCTGGAAGCTCCACTTCCAAAGTTACCGGAGGAAGATGGGATAGATAGTGGACGTCAGCTATATTGTCGCCTGAAAGGTCGATCGCATCCTTCACGCGAGTATCAAGGTCTGCGTCGCTGGCTTCAAGGGACTTGGGTGGCGTCAGCATTGGAGCTGCAGGCCCGCCATCGGACAGTTGCTGAAACCGAACCCGCAACGGAGATGCAGGTGTCACGGGCAAGTCAAGAGATGCTTTGAGTGGCGAAGCAGGATCAATACTGATCTCCGGATAGATGGCTTCGATGGAGGTGAGTTCTATTGCCCGGTCATCTTCTGGGAAGGACATGGTCTCCGCCATCCGTGCGCACGAGATCCTCTTTGATCTTTCACGATGGACTGCCCGCGCTGAATATATGCGTCCCTGATTCTTGATCACGGAGAGAAATGGCGATGTTCCAGTATAACCTAGCTCTTTGTTCTCGTAGGCCGGGCTGATTCCTCGCGCTCCAATGCAACCATACTATTGCTCCATCTCCTGGTGGAGCCTGCAGCGTCTGGCTCGGGTCGGAAAGATATAGAAGAGAAGAGTATTGTTGATGAAAAAAATAATAAAGGCAGCCAGGGAACTTTTTGGCCTATATCGGCGTGTTATACCTGGTGGAGGATAGCTGGCGCGACCAATTGAGACGGAGCCGATCAACGCGGTAGAGTGGCGGCGGAGAGAATTGCGGGATGCCTATCGGTGTAGTTGTGGCCACAGCGATCAGGAAGGTAAAGAAACTGCGTCGGCAAAGGGCCTGTGAGAGCAGAGAACGTGGTCCCTGTCGCGCTGCTGCTGTTCAGTAGCCACTGGATAATATGGATCTGTTGAAAAGTGTAACTGGCAACTGGGAATTGAATTGTAGAGATGGCGCGTCATGATTTGATGGTCGTGCTGCTTGTCTGCTGCTGCGGATGACTCCGTCAGATCGAAGAGGAAGACGGAGAGAAGGCTAAGGAGGATAGAGAAGCAGAGACGATATAAGGACGAAGGGCCGTCAAACTAAGCGCGGTTGAGACACCAGATGGGCATCAAGCCGGATGCCTGACAATAATCGTCTCTTCTGTACTCATTCGCCTCTTTCCCCTCCCCCTCACTTTCGCGGGCCGGCTGCTTTTGCGGAGAATCGTCGGGTGTAAAAGCAGCGGTCTCTGCACGGACTCGAACCAGCTTTCCAACTATTAAACTGTCTGGGGTTGCGCAGGCAATTTGTCCATAGAGCCTTGATTCCCCGTTCTTTTCGCAGAGCCGTACCAGTATAATACACTTCGCGCTGTGATCTCCGTCAATCTGCGCTAGACGTGTGCTGTGGTGCAGGATGTTATTTAACCGTCCTTGATCGCCCTGTCACTTCGACGCGTCTGCGCATTCGACAGCATCTTTGGTCGATAGCTATCGTTTCCTTGCTCTCTTTTGTGATTTGTGTGGTTCAGACTGGTCCATCTTAAGAGTCTCACGATGGAAGGACCGCCGTTGGCTTCACTGTCCCTCACTCATGTACATTATGTGAGTTCTCTCGTCGCTCCGCCTTCAACGTGTTCACTGCTGATCCAGCGCTAATAGAACCCGAATGACCCCGTTTCTTTCGTCTCGGCCTGGCTCGCCTTAGTGCCGCAGGCTTTATGTATCGCCTACGTCACCCTTATTTGGGCGTCGAGGGAGGTGGAGGTGATTCTCTTGTTCGCGGGGCAGATGGGCTGTGAGGCATTGAATTTTGTCCTCAAGAGGTTGATCAAAGAGGAACGGCCAAAACGTATGTGACACCCATGTCAATTAGTCCCACGTGCCCTGGATATTGTAATTAACCCCAGATGGCTACAGAGATGTACGGAAAGGGGTATGGCATGCCATCATCCCATTCACAGTTCGTCAGCTACTTCGCCGTCTCCCTCGCGCTCTTCCTCCTTTTCAGGCATCTCCCGACGCCGGCGAGCACCTCCGCCTCGCGCAGTTACACTGAACGACTGATCCTCTCCGTGCTTGCATGTGTCGGTGCGGCTGCCGTCTCTGTGAGTCGGATATACCTCAACTACCACACTCCGAAGCAGGTCTTTGCCGGATGCGCTGCAGGAGTGGTCTATGCCATTTTTTGGTATTGTTTCACAGCATACTTGCGACACGCAGGATGGGTTGATTGGGCGTTGGACACGGAACTGGCTGGATTCTTGCGTCTTCGCGACCTGGTGGTGAGTGAAGACCTTATTGAGGTCGGCTGGCGACAATGGGAAGCGAAACGAAAGCTGAAGCGACGGGATGACAGTGACTCGTTGCATAAGACAGAATAATATGCAGTGTTATGGCCAAGACATAGCGCTTTCATAGCGCTTTTTGGGAACCTGTGCCCATCTTTGTTAATTGTAGTCAAATAGTAAAGTGAACTATATATCTGCCATAGCTTTGCTTTTCCCTTCACATGTATCATACTGTCAACTCTACGATATTTGAACTTTCACCCTCATATACTTCATAGCGATGTAAGTTGAAGCTGTTGCGATAGTTGCATGGTTAAGTCTCGCCCTGACCCTAAGCCCTTGTTTCCTGATTGGGCCACGGACACAGCAGTTTGATCATGTGATCAGGTGCACGGAGAATCAGCTTCTCCGGAATGCCGCGATATCACAAACGCTCCCCAACAACATACATCCAGACCGCCAGTGACATGGCTTCTCAACCATGAGATGAATTATGGATGATATATGTCCTGTTTATGTCAAAATGCTCCCATTGTCATGATTTTGCAGTTGGGCTGAGATACCCTTGATGTTACCCACAAGACACATCTGATATTGTTTTCCACTACCTCCAGAAACGGAGGTGTTCCCCCAAGTTTAAGATGGACACTTCACCCGTGCCCGGGGACGAGGATGTCTCTGAACATCACATTGTCAAGGCCGATGAAGTGGATCAAACAGGGACTGATATATCGACAGTCTCTGACGACCAACTAATGGCTGAGGTGGCCGAAGGTCTCAAAGAAGAAGTATCCCAAGGAGCCAAGGATCCGGAAGAGAGCACGCGTTCATCTGGGGGTGCTAAAACGGCTTCAGCCTCACGCCCAGAGTTGCGTCGTGATTCTTCAGCTCCTCCACCTCCATTGCAGCCGCCACCACCGGCGCCTGTCCAGCAAAACAGAGAGCAACGTACGGACTCTCTGAGTTTGGGTCAGCTGAGGCGGATTGTGCAGGAACTGCCGAAGATCGAACAACCTGCATATGCTTTCGAATATGCCGACTCTCAGCCGTTCCCAGACGAACTGGATGAATGGTTTCAGTATAGCGAGCCTGACCGAATCATGCTCTTGGGCACGAAAGTGTCTTTCGAGTATAACTGGAAGTCCTTTTGTGCACGGAACACTGATTCGACAGGAGAGAACTCCTGGTTATCTGCGAGTCGTGATCTTCGCAAATCTTTCATAGAGAAAATGCTCGATGGATTCCACAATTCTGATCTATTTGCCCGCATTGAATCTCTAGAAGCTGTCTGCTACGCTATGTTAGGAGTCTGGGGTCTAACGGCTGGAAGAGTCGCGGATGATTATCCTGACGAGCCTACTCCACACGAGGCTACTGAGACACCGAGGACGAAATCGATGCAAATCAAATGGATTGAAGAAAACGTCTTGCTTGTTGAAGAATGCAACGGCATACCTGCTCTGTACGAGTATATGAGAAAGGTCTTTGACAAGGATAAGACCTCCACTATCGGAGTTGAACTCAATGATGTGGACAATGAGAACAGCACCTCAGCATACTTTGCTGCCCAGGAACGTGAGGCGAATCTGGTTCTTACGGCACTATATCTTGTCGTTGAGGTAGGTCGTCGGCTGGAAACATCCAATCCACAGCAGACAGCTCTGCGGAATGCCATCAAAAACTTGACACCGGATCTTCTGGTTTTCCTAGTTGAGATCATTTCTCGGTTACGATGGGACGATTCAACGAGTATCCCTCTTACGAGGGTCATTCTACTGTTCTGGAAGTCGTTGCTACTCCTATTTGGCGGTAGCCAAAACCTGCAGAGAGCAAAAGAAGTGCTAGAACCACCATTACAAACAGAGGACGATGGATCCCATCTGCCTTTCCTTACTGCTTCTCCTCTCGACTATCACTCCTTTCGTCAAGAGATAACCTCGAAATATCCAGCTTACAATCCTCCACAGCCTGTGGTCCCCTTTGAGCTGGACAATAGTTCAATTTTGCCACCATTACCACAGCATCCAAGCAAGATCGGCTCCTCTAGTAGTCTGTTTTCAGGCGTTGGCCCATCGACTGCTGGTGGAAACGGTTCTATTCTACATCAATCTGTTCATATCGCTACTCCCGCTCCATCGCCTCCGCCTTCTCCTGCTGGCCCGGGAGGAAAGGCGGCAAAGAAGCAAAACTACCAGACAAATCAGAATTTTCCATTCATGTATCCGCCGCTGGATGGTTCTAGCAACAATATCGGTGGAAAAGGTACGAGTGGCCTACAGGATCAATTAGTTGGTAAAAGGTGGGAAGGCAGCGATGTACCTGCATCGATCATCGAAGCTGGAAAGCTCTTTTCCAGCCACGTGAAAATGACTAGAGCAATGAGACAGCTCTGGGAAGAGAGAGAGCGTTTTATGAAGTATGACCGTGGCTGGAACGCAGAGGATCTGACAGGGCAGCCTGAGCCTCAGCTGGAGGACGAACCTGAAGAATTCTCACTGGAACCCCGAGAAAAAGAACAAGAAAAAGCCCCATCACCTGTTCAGCAGTATGAGAAAGAAACAGACGATGAAGACGTGCAGCGACGACTTGATGCTGTCGAAACGTTCTATGTTAGTCATCCCCAGACCGCCAATGTCAATGTTGCTGACCATACTTTTAGAAGCAAGCCATGCCGAACTTGCAGTCTGTTGTTATTGTTTTCTTGAAGGTCATCTTGACCAATGTCAGCGTCATGGTGAATCAGGCCAATGGTCAGAATGGGTATGTCCTCCTTCTTTCTTATGACCTACCACATGCTGATGTTTCATGGAATGTATAGATTCCCATCTGGTCAGAACGGTCTATCGCCAGAGCTTGACTCTGACGCTGCAATTGAAGAACTCGACAACCTCCGATTACGTGAAATCACTGGAAAGGGTGTCTCAGGATCACTTTTGTTGATGCTGAAGTGGTTCAAGCGATCTCGTAAGCTAGCAAGCAACATTCGTCCTCTTACAAGTGTCTGACTTGTTATAGATATTCTCAAATTCGAGTACATGACGCAGCTACTGCTCGATTCGAATTACCTACCTCTAATACTGAAGATGTTCGCCCATCAAGATGTGGATCAGGCAGTTGCACAGCCAAACGACCGAGAGGATCTCAGGTATTTACGCCCTGGCCAATATATCATCTAATATGCTAATTGAAAATAGCTTTTTCCACTTCTGCCATGTCCACTCTGACCAGCCACCGGAGCATCCGCCGTCTTCAGATGCGGAGTCTTCTCACAGTGAAGACGAAGCAGTTCCTCCCCCTATTCGCCGCCAACCTGTAACGCAGAGCTTCCAAGGCAGCTCCTCCGTCCGCGGCCCATCCCCAGAAAAGTTTTCAGAGGTTCCTGAAGGCCCTTTCCGGCCAGAGGTTGACGAGCTAGGCTACCCATTGGCACCTCCTCCGAAAGAGCCGATTACAACATATTCGTTCCGCAACTTCTTTTCGGCCATCAACTATCTGCATATCATGCAAAAGATCACTAGAGATAAGGCACACAGGTGCCTGCTGCTTGTGCAGTACAAGTCGAGCACAATTCTCCGCAAAGGGCTGAAGATCCCAGACCCCCACCTTCGACTCTACACACTCAAGCTTTTCAAGTCACAGGTCCCATATTGTGGCCGGAAGTGGCGCCAGAGTAACATGCGCGTCATTACTGCCATTTATCTCTACTGTCGCCCGGATCTGCGGGATGACTGGCTGGCAGGTTCTGATATTGACGCCGAGGTTGAGGATGCTCTACCTCTTGAACAAGCTTTACGTGGTCTTACGCACTGGTGGCATTTACGACGGTATAAGGATGTTATGGGTGGTGACGAGGGTGCAACTATCATGGATGAGGAAAGAGATTTCTTCGTCCGCGAGCTCGAGGCAATGGGATGGGGACTTATGGGGGATGAGATGCTGAGCAGTATGGCGGATGAAGGAAGTATACCCGGTCCTGGGATCAACGGGACAGAATGGGATGGTGTGCCGTTGCAAATGGAAAGCTGGTAGTGCTGGCCGTCCATATAGCCAGAGAGTACAACCAACGTTGTTGATATGAGTCTGCGCATTTACACCAGAGTACGTCCCACATGTATAGCGATCCTTCATCGGAAGTATGCTGGAATATTTGGTTATGAAATGTATTACGATGAATACTATTTATCGAGGTATACATACCCATTCAGGCCCGACCATAGAGTTGTATTGGAGCGTTACTAGATACGAATTGAAGATAAGAGTGTCGCCACTTGTCCCATATCATGCAGTAAAATATGTAGATTTGGTGAACATTGATCTAACCACAACTCCAGATAAACAGTAATGCATACAAGCTTCCAGTCCATCTATGCAATCTAGCGTACTCCGTAAAATGCATAAGTATCATAACCAATAAACATCTCCATGAACCACGGCCAACAAACAAAAAGAGTACCGATGAAAGTAAGAAACAATTAGAAACAACCCATACAAAGCAACAGCAACATCGACAGAGAAACAGTCCAAAACTAAACCCAAGCTATATAATCTATCGCCCATACCCCTGAGGATACCCATATTGCCCACCAGGACCACCAGAAGAAGACTGCTGTGCTGCAGGTGGTGGTGGATTCTGTGCAACCGGACCTTGTCCCTGATTCTGCCGACGAGCATTGACGGCATTTCTCAAATTATGCCTAATATGCTCGACCAGTGCCCCGAGTCCAGTATTCGACTGTGCATTAGCCCAGTATCCTTCAGGGCAGGCCCGTGTTTCGGCATGTTGTAGGAGATCGCACATGCGGTTGAAAGGGCGATGGCAGACGCGACAATCGAACGGGTTGTTGAACGCGAGCCGGTTGGACGTGAGAAAGTCCACGGTTAGTGTCTGCACGTCTTCACGGGTTGCGCCCTCGGTGCATTTTCCTGATTCCATGTGGCTGAATGCAGAAGACAGGGTTGGGAAATCGCGGTTGCAGAGAACGCAGAGCGCGCTGCGTGGACGGTGCATGGCAATGGCATGCTAGGAAGAAGGAGAGGTTAGTTTAAGTCAGTCGCACATATAGAATGATGAATGTATGGTTTCGAAGGAATACGAGCTTAGATAGATGACTCACCCCGTTCAATTCATGAATATTGACAAAGTACCGGTTGCATATACTGCACATATAGTGTCTGGAAATATTATGCTGAATCAGGCCTGTTTTGGAGGGTGCGAACCAGTGGCAGGGTTCGCAGTATAAATGGTCGTTTTCGAGATGGTCCTGGAGCTGGTTGAATGATTCAAAGTCTTTTCTAATGGCTGTGCAGAGACTGCATATATTATGGTCGACTGATTCGTGGAAGTGACGGTTAAGAGCGTCTGGAGATGGGAATAGCAGGTGGCATCGGCGGCATGGGAAACCGGAAGGCTGACCACGGTGAGATGACATTTTATATGATGGTTCTAGAGGTATAGTGCAGGATTAGGTTGTATATTGTAGCTGTATAGCAGGGCAAAGTAAATATGTTGCTGATATATAGCAAAGTAGAGACCAGGAAAATGATCTATAGCAGTGACTAGTCTTGCAGTAGTGAAATGTATCGTATTCGCGATGAGAGTGATGGTGATGAGGGAAAAGAGTTCCATGTTGGATCTGTTGGATCATTTATAATTTGGATAGAATAAAGAGTACGCCAATACAGTGAATGTGGAAGGGAATATCCAATGTACCACTGTGTTGGATGGAATAACATAAAGGAGAACAATGTGCTTCCTTTCTTCAACTTTTCTTCAATGAGAAATAGACCATTGTGCGTGGACTGCAGCTCCTAGGAAAGAATGTCCACAGAAAAGCCAATAAAGAATACAATATAAAGCTGTGATAAAGCGCCTTGTGCCAAGTAATAATAACAGCACAACTGAA
>JAPVCB010000011.1:450775-463739 GCA_029606185.1 Paecilomyces formosus | reverse complement strand
TTTTTTTTTTTTTTTTTAGGAATGCCATTGTAACCAGATTCATGAATGGGATACATAATGACATACAACGGAAAAATCTACCATCTACGTGGAAAGAGAAATAGAACAAAAAGAATGTAGTAGATTATGTTTACTGAAAGCTGATTAGATGGGACGATAAGGGGGCTATCGATAACTATCACGTGACGATGTTCCCGCAGCAACTTTTTTTCTGCAAGATCGACAAGCATCTCGACTTTCGGCACAATCCATCCATCTGCTTCCACCAGATCCCCAGACCCTGTTCCGGGTCTTAGTACTGCAAGATGTCCTCCGATGAGATTGTCTGGCAGGTTATCAACCAGCAGTTCTGTTCTTTCAAACTAAAGTAAGTCATGAAATGCCATTTTGCGGAAATTTCTTTGTCGATACTAACATGGAATTCGCCGCACAGGACCACGAAAGGACAGAATTTTTGTCGCAACGAGCACAATGTTACCGGTCTTTGTAATCGCCAGTCTTGTCCGCTGGCAAACTCCCGCTATGCGACTATCCGGTCGGACCCTGAAACTGGTGCAATGTATCTCTACATGAAGACGATCGAACGAGCGCACATGCCCAGCAAGTGGTGGGAACGTATACGACTATCCTCCAACTACGCAAAGGCCTTGGAGCAAATCGACGAGCGACTCATTTACTGGCCGAAATTCCTGATCCACAAGTGCAAGCAGCGTCTTACCCGCCTGACGCAGGTTTCCATCCGCATGAAGAAGCTTGCCAAGGAGGAAGAGCGTCTCGGAGAGAGAATCGTGCCCAAACTTGCTCCTAAGATTCGGAGGAGGGAAGACACTAGAGAGAGAAAGGCTGAAGCAGCCGCTAAGGTCGAACGTGCCATCGAGCGCGAGCTGATTGAACGTCTGAGGAGCGGCGCCTATGGTGATCGTCCCCTGAACGTTGAAGAGAATATTTGGAAGAAGGTTCTTCGCGGCCTCGAGCGTGAGGGTGAGGGTCAGAGAGATGAAGACCTTGACGAGGGTGAGGAATACGACGAGGAGGAGGGTGTTGGAGAGGTGGAGTACGTTAGCGATCTCGATGAGGACGAGGAGGATCTCGAAGATATTGAGGATTGGATCGGTGGAGACTCTGCGGACTCCAGCGACGACTACGAGGAAGAGGAGAGCGATGAGAGCGATGAGGGCAGTGACGATGATAGCGAGGCTAGCGAGGCTCGCAAACCTGCTCCTGGCGCCAAGCGGAAGCGCGCTGCTCCTCCGCCCAAGCCAAGGAAGAAGGGTGCCCGGATCGAGATCGAGTACGAGACCGAGGGCCCTGGCAGAGACAGTATTCTCGCATAATCTTTTCATATTGTGGCAGCTTCAAAAAAGTACTTGCATGGCGTTTTGTGGATATCGGTTTTCACGAGAGCTTAATTGAATCAGGATCGGGCAGTCCCATACCCAGTCATTGCCGACTTGATAGTGATTTGAATAGACCTGTTTCATACTCCCTATCCGATAAGTACGGCTTGATAGTTGTAGGTTCACTTTTTTGATGAGGGCGTATATTAGCACAGAATACCTTCTAGTACATGCTCTATTAAGGTGCGAATTGCAAGCTGTGCTGTCGCCGTGTCACCAAAAATCGAAGCTGTCTAATCTAACAATCACTCGACGAATGGTCAATACTGAACTCTTGGGAGTAGTGAGTCCTCTAGCGCTCATTGAGTCTGGTTGTGATTACTGTCTACTGTAATGGCGGAATTTCAACTTGAAAAGCGTATTCCTGCATCTAGATTCCTCATGCCACAAGATATTTTATTTTGATAAAATTGTAAATATTCCATAGATACATTCAAACCTACATCATTTCGTTATATATATTTACTCAAGAGCGACAAAGTCCTTCAGAGATTTGCGTAAAGCGTCCTCGTTGCGTGGGACGAATCGAGCCCGGTATCTCTTCGGCATGGCCACCAACGCCGTTGGGTCATCCATTCCAGTTACTGGGTTATAATCGACGTCGTCAAACTTCTCAATCTTGAAAGAGTTGATCAAACGCATGAAAATGAGGTAAAGCTCCCGGTTGGCGAGGAGGGAGCCAGCACACATCCGGTAACCCAATCCATATGTGAACATAGGAGCGTCCGGCTGCTGGAGCCAACGCTCGGGTCGAAACTCGTCGGGGTCTTCCCAGACCTCGTTATCTGAGTTAATGTTAGTATTGCATTGCAATGGAGTCACCAGACGATAAAAGGATAGATCACGTACCCATGTTGCACGCCCAAGCATTTAGGAAAATGACTGTGCCTTTCGGAATACGAACACCGTTGTACACGATGTCCTTCACAGAGGCTCGAGGAAGAGCGAGACGAAGAACGGTATAGTATCGAAGACACTCGCGAGCAAGAGCCACGATGTACTCGCATTTCTGATCATCCAGAGGGTCACAAAGTGGAGCATCATTACCGTAGTGCTCCTTGATCGCCTTAAGGGCCCTATCCTGGATATCTGGGCGCTGCGCTAGCATCGCAATACTCCAAGCCATCAGTGTCGTGAGCGTATCGAGTCCACCAGACAACATAGTAAGACTGATGGAGATCAGTTCTTCCTTGTTGAGCTTGGCTTCTTTGTCCAGAATGACGTTGGCTTGGATACAGGGCTTGTAGGTTCCGTTCGCGATGCGCTCATCGAGACCGTCATTAAGCGCTTTTAGATATACATCTCGACGATTGCGCATCTCCCGTGCTTTAGCAGACCCGGCATTGAAAGGGTTCAGACGAAGGAGTGGCACGTAATCCTGAAGGTTTCCTGTCGTGCTGCGGAAGCGACTAATGTGTTCTTCGACGTCCGTGATTTCGTGAAAAAGATCATTCTTCTGCGAGTCCATCCGAATTCCCCAATTCAGAGTAAGTGCGAGACTGAGAGATAGCCGCTGAATCATTGGCATAGGGTCAATAGGCACCTGGCCAGACTTTCCATAGTCAAGTAGCTCCTCGCAGAAGGTCTTGGTCTCGATATCGAGATGAGGAACATAGGTCTGCACTGCTGGCCTGTTCAGAGCCGAGGCAGCACCCTTTCTTCGTCTCTTAAGAGATTCGCTATACGGAGACGTGCCAATCGTGGTTCCGGCAGTGTTAGAAACCACCTATTGAGTCAGCTAAGATTACCATGCAATGCTTTATCTTTGTCGTTTCCGTACCTTGTGGAAAGTGTAGAATTCCGGTCTCGAACTTAGAGCCTGCGCATTCTGTCCGAATATAACTCTAGCCGCCTCCGCCGTATTAACGACGACAATGGGGATATTTCCGAGCTGGATCTGATACACTCCGCCATATTTCTTTGCCCACCTCCGATACTGCTCCGCAGCATTCGTTCTGATCTGATGTAGGTTGCCTATAAGCGGCAATCCTTTGGGGCCGGTCAGATTTGGGAGGCGGGCTTTGTTTCGAATGACTTCATTTGCAATCACATAGAGGAGAGGCACCCATAAGAGTCCAATGAGGGCGTGTTGGATGCCGTTATTGAGTAGCGCATCCTTTGCGGTGAGGAGGAGGTCCACGATCGCCATGTTCAATATCTCGTCTATATAGACTGGAGATACGGCGTGAGCAGTCCGGACGGGAGCGACAGAAAGGGAATATCGGATTATTCACAACATCACTGGGTTATCCGAACTTCAACTGCCAACTTAATCCAGAGAGATTTCTTAAGACTTGAGTATTATAAAGTGTCTCGTGCCCCGGCCATCTTGACCTTGAAAATGGGGTAAGACCGAGGGCGGAACGCTCAATTCCGCACTTTCTGGGGAAGATCGAAGGACATGACCAGCAAGGCAAAGAATGTCTGAGTGTCCTCGTCAGATTAATTCTTACTGTGGCTAGTCGTAATATTGATATAGTTCTTCTCAGGATCGCACTCGCCCACGTTTAGCAGATGGGAGGAATACCTCACCTGTGTTGTAGAATGCAAAATGTGGATATCTTAGATCGCATGGCTGTGAAACGGACTAAGCTATGACTTGAATTTATTCATTATGTAAATAAACGTACCATCATTATAATACGACTATAGGTATATATATATAGAGTGTCTATTTGTTGTATATGTGTTTTTCGTTATGATGTTGAGGGTCTCTTGTATAGCCTCTACTCAAGGAGGTCAAATCCGCATCAGGCCGGCATTCATTACTATTGCGGGATGAATTTGAATTGTCGTAACTACCATTGGCAGTTAAGCTTTAGACAAGACCTATCGTCAAAAATATTGCCGTGTCCAACTTGAGCGAGTCATCACGATTCCCAATAGAGGCGAGACAACGGCAAGGAGCAATTCCGTGCGGGGGCGGAACCGCGGCAGGTTTCCGCGGAGAGTTCCCCAGAATTTTGCCCCGGTTTCTTTCCTAAATTCCGCACTTTCATGGGAAGAAAACAATTTCACCCGGTATGAGAATATTCAATGAAGAATAAGACCGGGGATATTGAAAATGCTTCATTTCTACAGTATTCGACACATCCTTAAGCATAGAGGAGTTGATATAGTAGTCATGAATTGTATATCGTGTCGTGTGTTACACCATCAAGTTTCCTATTAACTATTGCGTGAGAGGAACAGTCTGTGACACTGTCATTTCTGTAGCAATCTGTTTCAAGGTTTCAAAAGACGGTTACGGCAAGATGTTAAGTAGGGAGGGACATCAGTGTTGATCGTCAGTGGCAGCAGTTTAACCTCCACATTTCCCCGCATCCCCACGCTAACTGATCGTGAGGAATACTAGAGAGAATATCGGAATAGCAGACCTTCTTTAACGACATTTATGTTGGTATTTAGCTCACAGCGACATATATTTCTAGACTTTAGATGCAAATCAGGACCCTGCCAGACAGATAATTCCATCTTTTCTGCGCCTGTCTCTTATGGCCAGTCACC
The DNA here is from genome assembly GCA_029606185.1 of Paecilomyces formosus. Classification (NCBI taxonomy): domain Eukaryota; kingdom Fungi; phylum Ascomycota; class Eurotiomycetes; order Eurotiales; family Thermoascaceae; genus Paecilomyces; species Paecilomyces formosus. Next base: position 458,835 of record JAPVCB010000011.1, on the reverse strand, counting down.
AGGAACAGGTCATGATGAACGTCTCGAAAGAGACCCTAGCAGAGTCAGCCTGAACCGGAAAGAAATTCTGGAGAAGGGCTTTCCCGATCGAGAGGAGAGGCACTGGGTCCTACGAGTATTTTGGTGTATTTATGTGCTGGATCGCCGATGGAGCTTTGGGATCAGCATGCCCTTTGTAATGATTCAGATATGCCTGTTCTCATAAGTAGCTCTGCTTCTATAGGTAGTGTGTGATATCAGAGGTCTTCAAATTCGTTCAGAAACAGAGTGAGCGGTATCTCGATTGCCTTTATCGAGTATGACAAGATATACTCAGGGGCGTGGGATGCCGTTGCAGGCCATGCTAAAAAGAGAGCCGACAAAGACACGATTGCGTTTCTTAACTTTCGAATAAAGGTGTGGATCAACTCCATACCGCCGCCTTACAACTTATACATTCTCGATTAGGACCTGCTGCAGAGCATCAGCCGCACCATCCTCAACTCCTCTGTAATCTGCTCTACTTATATCCGTGGTAACCGCACGCGCTGTTTCATCTATCGTTACAACATTCTCTCTCCTTCTGCCACCGCGCAGAATATGGACGGAGCTCACATTGTCGTCGATGTTCCCAAGGACATCTTAGGGTCCTGGTGCATCTCAAAGAGACATCTACACTTTACGAGTCTCGGCAGACCGTGTTCAATTACTTCCTCGTATCCGCCATCTCCGCCATATTTCTCGCCGTATGGCGCGTGCCTTTGGAATTTAACCAAAGCTGTCGAGAAGAGTTGTATAGTGCTCTGGGGCTTCTAAATGAGCTTTCTAGTCACTCGTTTATCTCTAACCGTTTGTGGCAAAGTGTACGGGTGTTGCAATAAATTGCTTTGCGGCTGGGACTGGCGCCAGATCGTCCTCCATCTGGAAAAAACATAACCAACATCACAAGCCACCGCACGAATGGGTTATCTCATACCTACCTATCGGAGAGAGATTCAGGAATACAACGGGAAAGCCACTATTTGAATTCTGAAAATTCTCCCACGCTCACAATGCCTGCGCCTGATACTTCATCCTTGAACATACCAGACGTATGCCAGGTAGGGAATGTCTACGCATATCTTCAAAGTTTCAGGGACCGGATTTGAGAAACAGGAAGCATCGAATACAAGATCAGATTGGAGTAGATGAAGAGCTCCATTCAGCAAGAAATGGAGGAGAAGTGTCACGGTCGTTTGAGGGGCTGCTGTAGAGAGTACAGAATATGAACTAGAGAGGAATATGACAGAATGTCTGCATATACGCTTTCCGCGCTAGGTAATATGACCGAGCCAACCATGATTAATGTATTCCTTCCAATTCTTTGTCAGATATTTCTCATCCTCCATATATTCCTTATAAAATATCTGAGCCCCTCATATTAAAATGTATGTCTATATTCAACACCAGTACTTGGCGTTCATCTCTAAACTAAGTGATTTCGAATCGAAAATACAGCAGTAGAAATGCAATTCATGTAGAAATTCCCAATGCACTCCATATATAGGATAACGAATACAAGATATACAAATAATAACATCAATATACTCTATACGGAAGATTTTACTGGATATTGCCAATACACTAAATTATATGTCTCGACAAAACGACTGAGGGGCCTCCAGCTTCGTCGCAGTGCCTTCTGACTACATCAATAATGTTATAGAACGTCCAGATTCTCTATCTCTTTCCGGGCTAGAAAGGCGTGAAATGTTGACATTATGAAATGACAAAGTCACCACCTTTCCTTCTTCCAGCCAAGGCGAAGATGGGCCGCGCCCCTCCCACGCTTCTTATTATTACCTCATGACAGGAAACACAAAAAAGCCGCATAGTTAAGTGCTGCCGCATCTCGTAACGTGAAGTCTAGATAGAAACACCCAGTTCCGCTTGAGTTTTGTGGCGCGACAGTAGTTTCGCCGAAGATCTACCGGCGAGCCATGGCTTTCGGAGCAGACAACGCCGGTTGATTTTCACCACAATTTCTCCGATGATGCTCCATCCGATCATTCTGGGAAAGACTGACCGATTGTGCCACTATGAATACTAATAATGATAATAACGTGAAGCTGGATATATAATTATACACTTTTATCATATGATCGGTATCCCATTTCATATTCTGATGATGGGCTCATAGGACCTGTTGGGAGTCGAAGTAGCTAGACTCAGACGGTCCCGTAGCTGCTATGTACTGTATTTCTCCAACTTTCGGGACCCGAAGACTGACCTTGCCGATCTAGAAGATCCCGACTTCATACTTCGTGATAATACGAGAAGTTTACGATGCATACCACACCTTGTCCTCTGAAGGACCGAGCGTGACCCGTGTCGTGGCTTCGGGAGATGATCTGAGCCGCCGCCAACATGCGCTCCGAGGGGAAAGACTTTCCCGTATCTTCCAGCACGGACCGGCCCAGAGTCTGGAGAAACAAGGATATCGGAGACGATTCGGCGCAAGAATCTTCCTACGAGAACGCTATGGCCCGGGACGTTAGGTCAACAGAGAACGAGCCACCGAGTTCGGCTTCGTAACTGGTGGAGGGTCCCGAGACGGCTTCGATTGAGATCCACCGTTGGACGAGCTTTGATGCCAGGCATTTTGGCTCGACTGGGCCTCCACAACATTTTTACTTCCCCGTGGAGGCCCAGCGATTCTGTGGAGGACCTGGGGTTGCACGATTCGGCCAACTTCCGAATGAACACCACGAGTATCAACAGTCACCTTGCTGCTGTTCTTACTATGGTCGATGCGATTGTTGAGCAAATTGTTATATGCTTCTATGAGGGAAATACGGCAAGCCGCGAAGATTCCAGAAGATTATTATGTGCCATGGCTTCACTCGATTGAAGCTTTCTTGGATGCCGCCAAGCATTGATCTGCGCGGTTCTCTTTCACAACAACCGACCGAGCCAAACCTCCATGACTCCGGAAACCGTAATCCGCGAATGCTGTTAAGACTTTGAGAACGGGTACAGGCTTCGAGCCGGCCCTGTTGCCACATGTGGTTGGACGGGTCTTTTTCGTTACACACGCGATGCTCATCCCTGGCCTCTTAGCGGACTAGTCTGATGCCCATCGCACTAAAGGCGTCATTGGCATTATTCACACGCAGGAGATCGTGTTGGTTGCATCCCGCATTTCTCCAGTTCCACTTGCATTCTCATTCCAACATTGTCACTGGTCGTTTACACTTCCCCGACCAGGTGATCCCCAGACCCATGCCGCACCCCGCGGCGCCATTGAGCGTTTTTTTCTCTGATTGTTCTGGGAGGCTCTTTGTATATTAGATGTGACCACTCCCTCCGATCGGTCCTCTGAAATCCGCGGCACCTGATTCTGTTTCAATCCATTCCTCGCAGATCGATTGGGCTACAGTCAATACCTGCCCTTCCCGTTGCCTCCTAGGCAGGATCGTATATCAACATCGACTGGAGATACTGTTTCTGCTGTCAGGTGTGCCCAGCATGGCAGATACTGCTCCCAACCCGGGCAACCTTGAAGCCCACACGGAGAACAAAGCCAACACCATGGAGCTCGATGATGTCCATGACTTCCCCTTGAAGGATGAATCAGCCATCAATGAGGCGGCCATGGACGCTGAGCTCGCGCAGCTAGAGCAACAGCTACAGGGCCACAGGCGATCCAGACTGCAGTTTGACTTCTCTCCAAGATTCTTCACTTGGATGTTGGTCTTCTTCGCTTCCATGGGTGGTCTTCTATCTGGTCTAGATCAATCGCTCATCAGTGGTGCCAACCTGTTTATGCCGAAGGAGTTGCATCTTTCAGACTCAAGGGCCAGTTTGGTCAATGCTGGAATGCCGCTAGGAGCTGTCCTTGGTGCGCTTATCCTGTCGCCCTCAAACGAGTACCTCGGTCGTCGAATGGCCATCATCGTCTCTGTCATCCTTTACACGGTCGGTGCAGCGTTGGAGGCAGGTGCCATTAACTTTGGCATGATATTTGCTGGCCGTTTTATTCTTGGCGCCGGTGTTGGTCTCGAAGGCGGTACCGTGCCCGTCTACGTTGCAGAGTGCGTGGATAGCAAAAAGCGTGGAGGCTTAGTGTCCCTCTACCAGATGAACATTGCTTTTGGAGAAGTACTTGGCTATGCGGTCGCAGCCATCTTTGTCGATGTTGAGGGCAACTGGCGATACATCCTCGGATCTTCCCTGGTCTTCTCCACCATCCTCTTCATCGGCATGCTCTTCCTCCCCGAGAGTCCACGGTATTTGATGCACGCCGGAAAGACCGTAGAGGCTTACGGCGTCTGGAAACGCATTCGCGGATTCACTACTCTAGAATCCAAGGAGGAATTCCTCGGTATGATCCAGGCCGTCGGCTCTGAGAACCATGAGCACGTGACCACGAAGAGATATCCTTGGATGGACTTCTTTACTGAACCCCGCGCACGAAGAGCTATTATTTATGCAAATATCATGGTCCTAGCAGGACAGGCAACCGGGATCAATGCCGTGATGTATTACATGAGCGTTCTAATGTCAAAGATCGGATTCAACGATAAGGACTCCGTTTTTATGTCGCTTGTTGGTGGAGGATCTTTGTTACTCGGCACAATACCCGCGGTGTTATTCATGGATAACCCGAGATTTGGAAGGAGATACTGGGCGAATGTCATGCTTCCTGGTTTCTTCATTGGTTTGGTCCTCATCGGAGTTGGCTACCAGATCCCAATTGAAACGCATCCTTCTGCAGCCACCGGAGTCTATCTGACGGGCCTTATTCTGTACATGGGTTTCTTCGGCTGCTATGCATGCTTAACCTGGGTTATTCCAGCAGAGGTCTTTCCTACGTACCTACGCAGCTACGGAATGACCACCTGCGACGCCAATTTGTTTTTGTGTTCTTTCATTGTTACATATAACTTCACGCGCATGATGAACTCAATGACCCGGATTGGTCTCACCCTCGGCTTTTACGGTGGAATCGCCGTACTGGTGTGGTTTTACCAGATAATATTCATGCCGGAAACGAAGAACAAGACCCTCGAAGAGATTGACGAGCTCTTCTCCAAGCCTACATCTGTTATTGTGAAGCAGAACCTGAAGGGCACCGCGGAGGTTATTAGAGACCTTGCAACATTCCGCTGGAAGAGAGTATTCTTTCCTTCTAAGCTTGCTGCATGACGAGTTATGTGATTTCTGATGGATAGCTATAACACCCTTCAATGCAAAACTATTCCTTGAACAAACCTTCTCATTCGAATCCTCTCATGGTCAATATTATAAGGACCCCTTATCTGCAAAAATAGACAAAGTTATATCTGGCGGCCTACTGATACTGAACTAGACTGCATAAATTATTGAATGAGTAACCTCACAGATCTCTCTAAACTGCTCTGAAGTTGATCATTTAAGTACAATAAATCTAGTCCTCCGATCTCCGATGTGCATCGCGTGGCCCCAGTACAATACGAGAAAAAGAAACCGATGGAAACCTTGACTTCCTCTTAAGGCGGTTTAATCCTGAAGGAGGGACAGGATACCAACATCAGCAACTATCTAGATATTCGCTGTGCGCTGGGCTAAGTATTAGGGACTTAAAACACCCCCTTGACTGCTTCATCAAGTTCCAGAGACTTCCTAACGGGAAGACCGAATTAATCATGGTGGTTCTTCACCTTTCCATCGTCTAATACTTCCGGCTATAGCATTTCGCACACCCTTTGATGTCTGCAATTAGCGCTTGGACGTCCCGCTATAGCATCGAACTTTGACTCTTGTTACCTGCCAGTCTGGTATTTGGCAGTGGCGTCGAATTTTAACTCTCTGGCACAGGCAACGGCGTCTAGCTTCTTCGTTGAGGCTTCGTCGGCAAATATGTTACTTGACTGCCTGGTAAATGTGTTAATGTTAACGTTAATTTCTTTCGTTAGTCTCGTTGTTTCGCTTTGACATTTGTTTTTGTTGCTTTATCGAGCATCGTAGTCGAATCGTTTTAAGGTTCTAGTGGTCGTAGACTGTATCTAGACTTTTCCCAACTGTGATTTTGCGCGACTCTTGCTGCTAGCCACTTTCATAAACGGTCCAAGTACTTGATTACTTTCCACCCCGAATCAGTAAGCCCATAGGCTCTGATGATGATAGTAAACGGAAAAAGAGAGATAAAACCAGATCCTGCCTTTTGAAAAGCTCAGAAGACGTGTTGCAGTCTTTGAAATGAGCAGAGATGCTTGTAATAGGCTGGAAATAACTGACACATAATAACAGATCCTATTCTCTGGCAAGTCTATAGAAAGTTGCAGTTTTTTCTACCTTTAGAGCAGCTAAAGATACTGCAGAATCATAATAATGAGGCTATCTGGGCATTATAGACTGTCAGTGGCTACTAAAGAAAGAAACCGATAAAGAATTTAGATTTAGCTCTAGAAAGCTAAGTCCTCTAGAGGTGGGCGAGCTCCAACACCAGCAACTATCTAGCTATGTGGTTGTGTACCTGGCTAGCCCAAAACAGGAAGGAGGTAAGCGACACCTCTGAGCAGCTTCTACTCACCAAGCCTCAAGAGCTTAAAATCTTCCCATATCTTCTGTTTCCGTGTCTAAAGGATTCCGCACTACTGAACTTCATTTACAACTGGAAGACAGACTTAGCAGAAACAGATACAGACACTAATTAGCCACCAAGTCTCAGAGAAGTTCGGCAAATACGTTGCATAGAAGCTTTACTATTGTAAAACTGTAAAACTGGTAGATCAACATAAAAGCACTAATTGACTAATCAAGTGTATAATATTCAGTTTCTAAAGCCGGTTTATTATTGCATTTAATATCTATACTCGCCCTGTACTAACCTCTACCGTGGCATCGAAACTTCTAGTCCGCAGTAGCGCTCGCTTCATATCGATAACTGAATGTATGTTGTGCGAGAGGTCAGAATAAAGTGTTTTTTTATTATATGATCTTTACATTCTTATTATTCCATCCCGATATCTTGATAATATTAGTTATTACCAAGATCCTTATTCCATTAGAAGTGGTTGGCGTATATTGATAGCAAATACCAATCCTCAGATTTTGTATAGTGTGTTTACTATTTTTTGTAAACAGGTTGTTTTATTTAAGTAGGGCTAGGGCTGACATTTTCACACATTTGTCTCAGTGAATTTTTTTCTTTGTTGTTATTGCCAGTTCCACCAGTTTCAATATCACTTTGTAGATATTGCACTGTCAAATTCTCTATCTCCATCACCAATCCAAATCTACAGCAATGGCGAACGAGGTATATCTATACATTTCTAAATATACATTCTAAGTACAGTTTCTAATTACCAAATCCTTTTTAGAATCAAAGTCCCCAAGCCGGTTACGGTGGAAACGTTTTTACGGGGCCGACTTACATCAACTATTCCGCGCCAGGACAAGTGGGCCACCAGCGTACGAGAAAGATAATTCTGTTACTCAATCCTCTGATACAGACACTAACAAATATATTTATTGTAATACAGAATCCAGCCAGCGCGGTCGCGGCGGTCGTGGTGGTCGTGGTGGTCGTGGTGGTCGTGGTCGGGTCAGGCGTGGTAGCAGCGCCAGATCCGTCCGCTCGCGCCACCAGCCGTATCACCAGCAACACCAGCAGCAGCAGCAGCATCAGGAGCATCAGCACCTGCAGCGTCAGAGCCAGAGCCAAGGCCAGATTGAGGGCTAAATCCAGGGCCAGGGGCTGAGCGCCATGTGCCGCCAATCTCGTCATCGTCTCCTGGAGAACTCCCAGATAGTATGTAAATCTAACAATACTGTATTATGGCATCAACAGCTTCTAACTAATTGCTATTATAATTGTAGAACGAGGAGATCCAGCGTCTGGCTGCGGCTAGGGAGAACCATCTCTAGCACGCCCAGCAGGCCCAGGACCGCATCAACGAATTGCAGGATTTCCTGCAGAATATGGTCAGATCCCTCACCACTATCACGGAGACCAAGACCAATTCGGGCCGCAGAGGATGCGGCGGAAGGAGCTGAGTGGTAAAAGCCAGCTTCGTTTTTACCTACTTTCTGTCCTTCTTTTCTTCCTCCTTTTCTTT
>JAPVCB010000011.1:356233-450701 GCA_029606185.1 Paecilomyces formosus | reverse complement strand
TTTTATTTTTTTTTTTTTTTTTTTTTTTTTTTTTTTAGATTTCTTTATGTTTTTGAAGTTCGTTTTTACCCCCTTTTTAATTATTACTTAATTAATTAGTTAATTACATGTTCGCCTCGAAAATAGCTTTTACTATTCTTTCCTATAATATTGTAGATTACTATGGAATAGAATAACTTAGTTCCACGTTAAGATAGAGTTTAGCAATCTGAAAGCATAATCCCATAATATCAAAGATTTCTTCCGAACGGTAGGATCGAGCGCTTCACGCATGTCGGTAACATGCGGTTCCATCTTTCCCCTGGGCAATACGGCGGTCGTTTCCTTGGTCCAAGAAGCCCAGTGTTCAGATAGTCCGAAAGTACCTCGGTATCCATACTAACTAGGTGCCTGCGAATGTGTTGGATCCTCAAGGCACGAAAAACAGCAGAAATATTGATAGAACTTGCTGGCTTGGTTCTAGCTAAGATACTGAACCCCATATCTATCTTCTAGTCATACAAAGCAATGACTCTAGCAGGTCCTATCTGTAATTATAACCCTGCTGGAAAAGGATGATATGACAGATCATATAGCGTTCGCTTTTTGCGCCAACAGAATCCCACAATACCCCATTGAGCTGCCTATTGTAACTGTATTTGGGTCCCATCTACATTGCTGTAGTTTGATACCTGATTATGTTAACAAAACTTTCTTTCAATGCCCAATAACCCGATAAACGTACGAGGTAACAGAGGCAATGTTGAATGGACAGTTTATGTGCCTCGCTTCTACTTCAGCAGATTCTATCACGTGAGGTATATGACGCGAGTCGCCATGGAAAATTATTCTCTCCTCAACACCCAACCGCTCATTGACATTCATCAGATCTTAACATCACTTCGAAGTTGAAGTCGGTAAAGAATCGTACCCGGTCCACTAATCCAGTTTCTTTCTAATGTCCTGGTATCCCTTCCTGCATTGGTACCTACACCTAAAGACCTGCCTATTATTTAAGAGTCTACCCGTTGCGTTGGGTGCACTTTCTCATTCTGTTATTCAAATACCTCACCTCTTTTGAAGTCTCTGGAGCATTCTATTTCAAACACTAGCATCCCTGGAAGGAAAACTCCGTGATTCCGTGTAAGTATAATCGATGCCATCCCCTAGAAAACTGGTCCTTAGCGCAGCCCAACTCATGACTCTTGTTCTTGAACCGATACTACATTGGCCTCTCGACAAGAAGATCCCTCGAAAAGAGGAGGCATCTCCAATTTGCCGTCCAAAGGCACTTGCTTCTGGGTCGAGCAGCAGAATAAAAAGGCACAGGGCGAAAAGGCCAAGTGAGGGCAAGCCTCTGTAACCCTTCCTGGATAGAACTGTCCCCAAGAAGGCGTCTCAATTCGCCAACAACAGTCTGGATATTACTACACAAGAAGTGGGTCCTACAGACCGTGGGATACAGATGATAAAGGTTATGTACATATGGAAGATGGGATTGACGCAGTCGCCAATTCAAGGAAGATAAAAATATCGCCCTCTTAAATACCCTCCCAAGGACCAATAGGAGTATTAAGAAAACCCTCTAATTATCACATAATTAGTTAGGAATAAACTATTTATTTGAATTTTGGCGCACAGATATCTTAATTCCACGACTATTTATGTGGGCAGTGCCAGATACCACTATAGTTATGCAACCAGGTACCTATTGAATGATTGGTTAGAGATGAAGATCTCACCCACGGCAAGTATAACCGAAGGTCAAAAAAGGCCATGTCACCCAGTCAGGGCAATGCGGGCGGGGTTGCGGCAATCCTGGGTGAACGCGAAATGGGTTGCGATGGTCGTATGTGCTAGAATTGATTTCAATGCGCCTCATATACTAGATTTTCTTTCTATGGGAGCGTTGTTTTGCTCCTATCTCAGTTTCAGGATATTGCATGGGGGACACATTTGCTTTGGGCATTTTTCTACCTACTGATAGGTATCTTGATCAGGACTTATCATCATCCCGCATAGTCTTCCCTTCATGTTTATAAGAAACCACCGTAACAATCAGTGCTGCCACAAACATCGCCCCAGAAATCCCCGCATACATCACTAGCAAATCAGGATCTTTATTCGTAGGAGTAAGTGCAAGCGCAATAATGGACCCTCCAGCTGCAGTTAAGCCATAAACAGCCTGAATGATCGATTTCATACTCTTCGGTGCTTTGGTGAACGTATACTCATACCCCGCGGGGCTGGCAAATACCTCGCTGAGGCCTTCGAGAAAATAGACAGGCGACTGATATCCGATGTTGACGTTATTCGGAATAGAACCATTCTTCGAAGCAGCACACACTCGTGGATGCTCGTAGCATGGACCAGAGCTGTAAATCCATCCTTGGATGCCAGCGGCATATGCCATTCCCAGTGCCTCGAGGAAAAATCCCAGTGCGACCCGTCGGAGGGGAGGCGTCGAGATGCCACGACGGTTGAGGAATGGGTAGACGAATTTAGTGACGAGAGGTAGTGCAATTACCACAGTGATAGAGTTTATATTAGGGAGCATGTCGTTGGGCACCCCATGGGTCTCCATTTCGGCAGCCTGCGACACGGTATTGGTGGTCATCTGCGCCTGGCATAGCCAAAAAATGACAAACGGCGCGCTTCAAATTTGTTCGTCAGTAATGATACCTTTGTAATGCAAGAAAGCGGATATACTTACAATGCACGGCAGGCAAACAAGGCACTTTTCAGCTCATCGATAAGTCCGTCGGACCAAGTGACCTCCTTCCTGTCTCTAGCTAAGACGACATCTGGCCTGGCCGCATCCATGCGAAAACCGTGCCGAATCGCGACCCAGAGAGCTTGTATAGCAGGCAGTAGTACGCTTCCCTGGGGCTCGGAGGCAACTTCTTGTGATTAGCATCCAATATCGCACGTCTAGGTTTACGGCATACTAACTAAGAGCTCGGCGACCGATGAAGAAGATTAGTACACCGGCCACGATGGAACAGAGGGCCATGAGATATGCAGCCCAGAAGTCAACATCCTTTTCGATGAACGTAGCTGCGATCCGAGACTGGGCTCCGATATTCATACACCTATGCCTGTCAGCCATTTGCCACCCTAGTTTGGTTATATGTAGCTTACCAGTAATAGACGTCAAAGGCATACTGCAACGTCATGTCAGGGTCAACGATAACGCGTTCTCCAGCCTTGGTGATTTTTATCCGCGGTTTGATCTGGCTACATTGCTCCGCTATTGGGGACGTCAGTTTAGCTTTGCTAGTATTGTCAAGGTCCGCATACCAAGCATAGGAGGAAGCGAAGCTTTAACTCCACCAAGTGCCAAGCTGATGAGAATCATCGCGACAATAAGACCTGGAAGTCCGCCTCCATTGTCGAGTACAGATGGAATGGAGGTGACGAAGAGCACCGCTACACCCAATATGTATAGACTACAGCATGTTAGCCACAGACACCACTCTAGCACTAAGGTAGAAATCAGTACCTCAGGGACAATAGCACTGTACGATACCGGCCCAGATACCCGTCCGCAACTATACCGGCTCCCATTGGCGTTACATAGCTGATAATTAGAAAGATATTAACCAAGAGAGATGCTTTTGATTGGCCAAGGCCTAAAGCACCTGGGCGCAATGGATCGGATGCTGAGTTCTGGACATAGTTCTCTATGCTTCTGTGAGTTCCTTGTTTCTGATCTCAAAGCTTTTGCTGAGGGTGCATACGGAATGGCCCAACGAAAGCGTAATACGACAATCGCTCACAAATGGTCACAGAAGACACTAGCCATGCTGTTGAGGGAAGGGAATCTGCAATGCGACGACACTGTAGATCCGCCGGGTTGGGGGCCTCGCCCTCTGCTGCTGGGCAAGAGAGCGACGCAGCGGTCAGGACAGGTCTAAGATTCGTAAGTAGGCGCCATTGTCTAACAATAGCATTATGACTTACGTTGTCTTTTCTGGATTTTCTTCCATTTCCACGGCAATGATAGTAAATAGTAACTAACAGGTAAGAAAAGAAAAGGTTAGGTTTAAAAAAAGGGTCTCAATGAGAAAGGGCTATGGATCCATAGATTCGAGGGCTGTAAAGGCCATATATGCCACTCGATGTAAAACCGCCCGTAAGACGACACGAAAGATGCCCACGGTTTGCCCTTGTTTCTGCCCTAACTCTTAAGTATCCCACATCCCTGTCAGCATGGATTTTCCTCTTTTGGACCCCGCAATACAGTACTTCCAATCATCACGTGCATGGTCCCACCCTTACAAAGAATCAAAAAAAGGAGGAAATACTGCTGTTCAGAAAGATAATATGGAAGGGGGGGGGGGAGGATAGTAGATTGACCCCCTGAACGCTATCGCGATATTTTAACTAATTAATATTGTATTTTAGGGGTTCTAGATCACCATATTTAATTATCTAATAATTTGATCGATTCGTTGTTGAATTAATCGTTTTTAAATACTATATAGAATCGCTAAAGAAGCGTGCACGGAGTGGGACCGTGCACGCGGTGATTAGATACTGTAGTCAGCTTCGTTTGTTGGGTACGGTCTCGGACATAAATAGGGCCCATGAGCACCTCCTCCATCACTGCTAAGAGGAAAGACAGGCTGGCAGCACCCATAGATACTGTACGAAACTTCAGGCTAAATAATCCGCGGCAATAGCTATGACTTTGAAGCAGTTCTTTGTTTGGCAGGACAATGGAGGTATGTTCGAGAGAAGCTCTGGAATAGAGAACAAATTCGGAGTAGCCGTTAACAAATACATCGATTACAGAGACATTCTCTTGTCACTGGGAATGGGCCAAACCCGTCCAAAATGCATTCTCGACACTCAATCTAAGCTTGCGAGTTACAATCACTGGACGAGGACACGACGCGGAGAGCCAGGCTAACAAAGAAAACGCTGTCCTCGCCTTCCTTGCGGACATGACTCGTCGCTCGCCTCAGTCAAATGAGACCCTGGTCAAGCTTATCATCCCGCTGAACAGTGGGTTTATAGCTAGATCCGACTTCCTCACCAAGAGAATGGTAGGTTGTCCTATTGTCGAATCCGTCAAGGAGTTTTGTTCTCCAAGCCAGCCTCTAGAGGTGCCTGGGCCTCATGTCTCTCAATTCGATCAAGTGACGCAGTATGTTGCTGGAGCGGTGGTGCTGCGCAGTTCAGAAAAGAATCGCTCTTCAATTGTGCAGCAAATCGATGAAGAACTCCAAAACCGAATCCCACCGTCATATATACTTTCTTCGCCGCCGGTGAACGACCATCTGGTGATCGTGGGCCATCGGCATCCAGCAGTAATGGAGGGATACCTTGTCTCTGCTGCCGCCCTGGGCATCCGTATCACGCTCGTTGATGGCGAGGGAGATTTCCTACCGGTGGAGAGACGGTCGAATGCCGTTCAAAAATGCATCCCGATCGATATGACAATTGACGACGGGCTTGCAAGTCGGATTGTCAACGCACTTTCTGCGACGCAGGAGAAATACCACGGGATTACCACGTTCACGGATACGTGGTTTATCCCCGTGGCGGAGGCCGCGCAGGCTTTGGAACTACCTACTACGCCTCTGGACACGGTAAAGCTTTGCCTGGACAAGCATGCCACACGTCAACTGTGCCCCGATGCATTCCAGCCGCTACGAGTCAAGAACTTGGAGGAATTACAGAGCCACCTTGCCAGTTCTCAGTTCCATTATCCATTGATAGTGAAGCCATGCACCGCATGGGGCTCGCAGGGCGTCCACAAGGCTACGACCCAAGAGGAGCTTCTCACTGTTGCTTCGCAGGCACTGAAATCTGCCAAGGGCTCTGACCTTCTCATTGATCGATACGTCGACGGACCGGAAGTGGATGCAAATTTTGTCCTACAGGATGGTGAAATACTTTTCTTCGAACTGGTCGATGGCCTCCCCTGCACAGCTGAGGTTGGCAATCAGGAGGGCAAACCTGGCGACTTTCTGGAGACAGACGAGATATGGCCGACAAGCCATCCCCAACAGGAAAGCGACATTATTCGGTCACGTCTACACAGTGTCCTCCTTCAGACGGGCTTCCGCGACGGTGTATTCCATCTCGAGGCGCGGATTGAGAACTCCGCCATGCACTATACAGTCCAGGACGGAATCCTTGATTTGCGGCCCCGCGACTCAAAGCCGCTCGGTGACCCATCTGTCTTCTTGCTAGAGATCAACCAGAGAGTGCCTGGACACGGCGGAAGTTGGGGCACTGCGTTAGCGTACGGGCTAGACTATCCGGCGATCTACATGCTTAGCGCCTTGAAAGAGAAGGATCGAGTTCGATCGCTTTCAGTTCCCTTTACTAACGGAGCTCAGCAATGGGTTGATAGCGTTTTCATCAACTCAGAGAAGGAGGGTATTTACGATGGAGGTGATGTATGCCAGGGTCTGCGTGAGCAGAGGCCGGACCTCGCGGCGCATATCCACTACAGTAATTGTTATTACAACAATGGTGAGACAGTTACTGATCCCCCGGCCCGAATTGCGCTCTTTGTCGTGACTTCGCGTGAGAGCCGGCAGAGGGTGTTGGAGCTTTCAAAGGAGATCCGCCGGTTGGTTGAAGTGAAGGTGCGGTGAATGTGCTGATCTAAAGTCCTGGGGCGGTAGAATAGCAGTGGAGACTCAAATGTATTTTCGTTTCTACCATAATGGTTTGGATTACGTGTACTCCGTACAGATGTATGTACAGACCCGAGTACCTTAAACCTAGAATAGATTGTCCATCGGGGCCCCCGTGATGTTACATCTCAAGTGGATCATATACGATTTCCTAGCTCCAGCTATCACGGAATCTGAACAAGATCTGAACAATCTGACCAGGATGTTAATATAAGATCAGATCCTAGCCGTTCCCCGAAAGCTTAGCGACGCGATCCGCAGTAAGCACATAAGATTTTAGGGCGACCCTGACCACTAGTGATCACGTGGCATAGGGTAGTATATGGGCCGTCCCGCCCCTAGCTAGTCAAGCGAGCCTTTCACTGCTTCCTTCAGACTTCTGATCCTAACAAGAGCTGACCCACCATGTTCTAGAATCACCCTGTTTGTTAAGACGACGCTAGGAACGCCAGGTACAGCTCAGTTTGGCACCGTGCATCAAACCGCTGATCACAGATCAGGCGTTCAAGCTTCTTAGGTGGTCTCAGCTCTGTTAGTACTCCGTAAAGACTGCAGGCTTACTTGCACGTTGCTATAAACCGGAACATTAAGAATCAAAGTACACGATTCTAAGGGCTAAGCATGGGTTGAAGTATACTAATATTAGACTAAAAGGCGTCATGATAACCCCACTTCTCGACTAGAAGTAATTCATCAATTTTGGCCAGTTTTACAGCACATAGTCCAAGGCGAAGAGTTTTCCGGAACTAGCAAATGCCCAAATAAGCTCTAGGGAATGCCTCTATGAATTTATCCGACCCACTGAACCAAATCCAGACCGCACGATGATGAATGTGTATGGCTGATCGATTGGATGTACGGATATACGTGTAGGATCCCGAAGGATCTGAATATTCAATTATCTAGACAAGTGCTTACCAAGCTCTATTTCTCTCAGACATGCATATGTTTCATTGTAACTAACCTACGAAAAGAGAAGTTGCTGGTGATTAGTAAGAACATGATGCTGTAACATTGCACTGAATCGGGAGCTCCGAGTAACCCCGTGGACGTAGCGCTATAGAACCTCATTATCACATCAGGCGACCTGTACTCTTGCAATCTCTGTATTGACAGGAATATTGAAACTTGGGTTCTCCACCATGGAAGCCTGCGCCGTCCATTGTAGTTCGATCTCAGGTCTAAACAGGAGGCAAGTAGTAGAGCCTCCGAAATGGAACATGCCCAACTCTTGGCCCTTGCTCACACGTTGCCCAGGGATAACAGTAGTCTCACACGTCGAGACCTCTGCCATTCCAACAGGCATGACGCAAACTAGCCCGATGGCAGCATTGTCCGCCTCGATGAAGATCAACGCCCGGGTCGCGACTGCAGTCAAATAGCCCTGAGATTGGCTGAGGGACTTGTGACGAGACCCAAATCCCTGAGACTCGGCTTTGGAGTAGTATGTTCCAGGCACGAGGCGAGTCTTCACTACTGTGCCGCTGACTGGACTATGCCAGCAATGGTAACTGAGGCTGCTGAGGAAAGCCTGGAATACAGTGCCTCCGACGAAATGTCCAGCTAGCTCATCCTGTGCAAGCATGTCGAGGATAGAGTATGGCTGGCCTTTGACCCAGAATGTATTACGGCCGGCAACTTTGGTGGCGAGACGGTACGGTTTCGATTCACAGGGATTAACGATGATATTGTCGTCGTCTGGATCGGCGACAGGACGTAAACCCGGACGGAAGCGACGAGTGAAGAAATCATCCCATGACTTGAAGCCCCAGTACGGCAATGAAGGATCACATACGAACAACTGCTCGAAGGTGAGATTCGTGGTTCCAACATTAGCGACATGCTCCATCGCAGCGAGGGCATCAGGTCCTAGCCAGCCGTTTGCATTCGTAGTCAAGACATTAGCCGACGCCAGTGAGCTGAGATGTTCGGCCCATGTGTCAAGAACCTTTTTCAGCTGCTCGTTGACTCTGTCGTGCAGAAAGAATGCCTTGCCACTGGGTGTAGACATTGGCCAATTGAGTACCACGTTGATCGGGAAACCAGTCCAACCGATCTGGAAGACTGGATTGTCCCATGTCGGTGCCGCCGTCAGTAGCGCATTCATGAGCTGTAGCATTTGCTTGTAATCGCGGATTTGAGGTCTTCCAAGTGGGTCGTTGTCATAAGGTGACTCGGATGGGACTTGTTGAAACATTGCACAGGCGTGCATGAAGATTATCGTGTCAGATTCAATGATCTTCTGAAATTCATGTATGACTGCATGTACATGCAGCTGTTCATGGTCAGGTCTGGTGGCATGGAGCACCATGGATCCGAGCCATTGCTGTAGAGACACCTTTTCGCAAGACGGCGGTGCTTCCACTGCCTGGCTGGTGATTTCGGGTCGATTCGTCATTTTTAGTGACAATTTTAGGTAAATCAGTCGGATATTGTAGAAGTGTTTTTGCATGAAATTGGGCAAGATGGGCCCCCAAATATATCTCCGCTCATAGACCCCTACGAACTCTAGTGTGTGAATATCGAACCCAAAATAGTACTGCTGATACGTAGCTTTCCATGTCAGCTGAAGTTGGATCATCCGGTCTAGATGGTATAATTTAGACAGCCTAGTATGCATTTGTGAAGCTATTATCCGCAGGATTCATAACAAGTTACCTCAAATATAGCATTTGCCTATCCAGGCTAGCAGCCTATTTCATATACAAGCTCTCCGTGTAGTCATTAATGTGCAACTTCCCCGGTGATAGTAATTGTTAACGAAATCAGATCATATCAGTTACTGGCGCAAAAATGGCAAATCAGGCATCCGTTGAGCAGAAGCTCGAGCTGATCAAAAGAGGGTTGACGGAGGTCAATGGAGAAGATTCTATCCGTCAGCTTCTAGAGGAGGGCAAAAGCCCCAAAGGCTACTGGGGTATGTACCCCCCCTTGATAGATGCGAAGTTTTGAGTGTTAACTGAGCAATGTAGCGACCGCTCCGACGGGAAGACGTATGGTACTCTGCACTTGCAATTCCGGATTTTCACTAAAATCTTGTTCTCTTAGCTCATTTGGCCTACTTTGTCCCCTTACTCAAACTGGCAGATTTTGTCAAAGCCGGAGCTGATGTGAGTCTACTGATTATTTATACCATCATGCAATCTGTAATGTTGGGCTAACAAGTCGAAATGGAAGGTGACTGTTCTATTTTGCGGTATGTAAAAACAACCCTATTCGCCGAATTCAATATCTCATCGTAGTTGAGAATTGAGCAGCTGACCCTCCTCACCAGATCTCTACGCATTCCTAGTGAACTACAAGCACTCCTGGGAAATAGTTGGTCATCGGACAACCTACTATAAGCATATAGTAGGAGCTGTCCTCCGAACCTTAGGGGTCCCCGAGAACACCGTTCACTTCGTAGAAGGCTCATCATACGAACTGAGTAAAGAGTTTTCTCTTGACAACTACAAACTCTCCGTCCTCACTGATGTCAACGAGGTTAAAGAAACAGGAAGCGAATACCGCAATCCTGGGAAATTGAGCGTTCTCTTCTGTCCTGGTCTTCCAGCCTTGGCTGAAGAATACCTCAATTGTGATTTTCAGTTTGGAGGCGAAGACCAGGTACTTCTTTCCCTCTTCCCAATATCTTGCGAGTTCCACACCGCGAACAAGAGTATGGCTGATACTGTTTTCAGGCTGGTCTCTTTGCATTCAATGAGCGCTTTCTCCCCCAACTAGGATATCGGAAGCGTGCGCATCTCATGAATCCTATGGTTCCAGGGCTACAGGGCACAAAGATGTCATCTTCAGTGCCAGACTCTAAAATCGAGTTTCTTGAGGACCCAGAAGCTGTGCGTCACAAGATCTACAATTCTAGTTGTGAGGATGGCAAGGTATCTGGGAACGGCCTGTTGAGTCTGCTCAAATTGGTAGTTATTCCTTTTAACCAGAACAGACTGGAAAGTGTAGGGGCAATTGATGGCAACAAAGACGTGTTTGACGTTACATCGGAGAATGGTGAAGTCAAGAGCTACACATCGTACGACGATCTGGAGGCGGATTTTGCTGCGGGCAAAATATCATCTGGAGATCTGAAAGAGGCAACGGTGAAAGCTGTGAATGCAATGTTGGATCCCCTAAGGAAGCAGTATGAGGAAAGCAAGGAGTGGCAGGCTGTTGACAAGTTAGCATATCCTGAGGACTAGAATATGGCACTATGAATAGGCGTGCTACAACTTTATAGATAGTTGGAATATCGAATCTTCATTATTGTCATTATTTAACTGTTACACTGTGGGGATAAAAGTGGCTTCAAATATGTGTCTCTAGGACGCATATCAATCTGGACTCGTTTTGATACAGATACGGCGATCAAAAAAAGAAAAGAGAAAGGTAGCAACAAAATGGACAGGAGAAGAATGGTATGTGGAAGAATAAAGTGAATACACTAGAGATAGAAAGAGAGAGATAGAATCGAATATGCTCTGTTCAATAACATATCTAGTATCTGATTGACTATGGTAAGACGGTAATGTGATCTTCACTACCTAAGACTTAGGGTCTAATCAACTGAAGAGGTTGAGGGCCGACTCAGGCCGCAAATAATACAACACACAAAAGCGTTTTCCAGCCCCAGGAACCGGCTGACCGACACGGTGCAGACGCGAGTGCAGACCCCCATTCGACAACTTCTGCAGGGAGTTTGCTACGTTGACAATAGCGTGACCGGGCTTCGGTTCGATAAAAGCCCACTCCGTCGATCCTGGCATCTGTATTTCGGTCGTATAATGGGAGCAGAAAAGTAAAGTAAGGGTACCCCCATCAGTGTGCTCGGATTCAGGGACATCTTCGAGCTTCTCCTCAAAGGGAACAGACTCTAGCTTGAGCCCAGTGTCACTCGGCTGCCCCTCACGGTGGCTTTCCTCAAGTCGGCCTAAGCCAAGGGAGTCAGACAGCGAGGACAGTAGCTTGAAGGCTTTTTCATGGGATGAGGCAATGAACTCTTTGACGACTGGCCACTGGTTGCTCATGCATTGTGGCGCGATTTGTTTCCCTTGGATCATTTCATCCCGGGCAATTTCAAAGGTCTCTGCCTCGCCCGGCTTAAAGCTTGCGGATTGTTAGTGATCTTCATATCGAGAAGCAGTGGGATCTCTCTTACCCTCGCTCTTGTTTCTCGCGAAAGTCTGACATTTTGGCTTCCTGCGGTTGAGCAAAATAGTCCTCTGCCAATTGGTAGAGAACGTGGAGATTGTCGATATACTTTTGGTCCGCTCCCAGATCAAGATAGAAGAAGCCCGGAGATTTGCTGTTACGAACTAGCTTCTCGGTCTCACCGGGGTCCCCATTTGCTAGGAGGTCGTAAGAAATGGTTTCCAGAGGGGCATGTAGAACACGGTGGCCATCTATGAATGTTTCTTGAAGGGGCACATGGGACGCCATTTTGGGAGATGAAGCAATAGTGGAGTGTGAACAATAGCTGTAGCTGTGGAAAAAGTTTGTTGTAAAATGTGTTCATGCTTTAAGAAGTAGCTCTATATAGTGCCAACTTCGGAGGAAATCCGTATGAAATCCGAGAAATGTGGTCTTAAGTCCCACTGCACCGAATACGATCGCGCTAGAGCGGATGAAATAGTCGTCACTAAGCTAATGCTACGGCACTTTCCAGGAATACAATCCTTTCTTGCTCTCCACTGTAACTTTCAAGGCTACACCTGTCGTATAAGAAAAGTCCTAGCTGAGCTGAACGATCCGGGGGATGATCCGCCTGTCTCGGTAAGCTTCTATGTGATATTACATGCATATAGACACTTAATCCTTCATGCATAAGTGGACCGGGTAAGACATATGAATATAACTAAATTAGGCACTGTTTATGGAGCGGAGAACCAATACATGGATAACATGGCCAATACTCATAGCGCCCTAGTACGAAATGATCAGTGTTGGGTAGCTAGGTAAGAATGAGCAAAGTAAGCAGCATACCTTCCCCCAGAGTTATTTTTGCATATAGCTCACCACTTGAGCCAATGCTTCCTTTTATAAAGAAGATACGCGCCGATTACATGGCTTGTCTCTCTCCAAGCTGCCATTGGACTCTCGTACAATAATCGTGGGGATTTTACACCATGATAGCTAAACTCGATTTACTTTCTCTTTTCGTCATTCCTTGTTTGATATGCTATTTTGTCTGGCAGAAGTGCCAACGTATACATGCCCTACTTCAGCCTAACGTTGTCAAGCCGCATAAGGCTAAAAAGATGTTTCTTCGTGGGGAAGCAAAGGCTGTGATCCGCCAGAGAAGCGGAGACAAGGAGTTACAGATGCTGAAAGAAGTTTACTTCAAGCTCCAGAACCTTGAGGCATTTCCTGAGATTCTCCCAGTGGCTCGGAAACTGCTGAGTCAAATGTTTTCTGGGTCTCTTCTGGACGCGGCCAAAGAACGTGATTCCAGTATTCTCGGTCTAGGTGACTTCACCCCAGGTAAACTAGCGGACTTTGTCCACACTACCGAAGCCAAAACAAAGACACAATGGGAGAACTATCTTGCCAGAAGAAAATCTGGATCCTCGACGGAGCTCTTCCGCAATACAGAGAGTGCCAGAGACTGGCTTGTGCAGAATGCCCCTCTAAAGTATGTGGACGGTGCATGGCTTGGCCATATTCACAAAGTCACAACTCCTCTCGCCTTCCGTCGAGTCACCAAGAACGCGTGGCAAGTGTTGTCAGAAGAGCTTGGAGATGGTGACTTGCGTAAGAATCATGTGTTTCTCTACCAACAGCTGCTTCAAAAAGTATCCTCTCCTTTACCAGCCGGCGATTCTGAAGATTTCATTCACCCCCGCCACGGACTAAAGGACGTCGGTGTTTGGAGAGCCAGTGTAGCTCAATTGCTCATTTCACTGTTTCCACATGAATTCCTACCGGAGATTCTAGGGTTCAACCTTCATTTTGAAGGTTTGACCCTCACCACGATCAAGGCTGCCCATGAATTGAAAGAGCTAGGGATAGACCCCTACTACTTTCTTATTCATATTACAATCGACAACTCCGACACAGGCCATACGGCAATGGCACTGGAGACTGTTGTCAAATATCTCGACATAGTCCAAACTCAAGAGGGCACTGGTGGGGTGCAAACAGCCTGGAAGCGCATTCAATCGGGCTATGTCTTGTCTGAGAGATCCTCCACCATTCCCGTGAGAAGTGTGAAGGATATGAAGACAGTTCCAGTAACAGAATGCCTTACTGAAGATGTCATCAAGATATTTCAAGCAAAAGCTTCTGCAGCAGACAAGATCCATTGCGCTAGTCGTGTGAAAATTGGTCGTTGCTCTTTGGTTGAATGGCTTGATCCAATCCACATCTGCGACAAAAAATGGCAGCTTGATTTTCTCTACGCCCTGGCGAACTGTACACCCTGGGTCAAAAGAGGTGACAGTGAGAACAGCAGGCTCGTTCATGAACTCTGCTGGGGTGGTCGGATGTTTGGATCGTTCACGCACCATGAAGTTGAGGTTGTCAAGAACTGGATCGACTCATTGGATAACTTCTATATGTTCTTCGTTGGAAACCGAAACGGCCTGAAAGCCGTTTTAGAAAGAGGAGATATTCGTTACGACTACCCCGTATTCTCCTCCCTGAGTGTGCCGGACATCCTGGGACAGACCGTCCCACTTTTGCAGGATGGGGAGAAGCTCATTCTTCCTAAAGCCAATACCGCTAAACTCACGAGGATTCTTCCGTTATGGCTCACCCACATTTGCCTTCTAGAAGGCTTCGTGACTGTCCCTTTCAAAACAACCAATATCCTTCACTGTGCAGTGATACGTCTTCTTCGAAGTCAATATGGGTTTGGGATTGAACGACACGGTGTCGAGGGCATCGATGACGTTCGTCGAGATGGTGTTGGCCTCGTCGAGCTAGGACTAGAGTTGATGAGAGCGTCTGGTGCGGAACAAGTGGACTCCCTTCGAGATGTTTTAGAGCGGTGGCCTTCTGATTTCGCTACTGCGATGCTACACTTGTCCATGCGGCCTGTGAAGCATGGAGCCTTGTTGCTCGGTATGACAAGCGCTTTTGTTAGTCTCCATGAGTCTGTGGCGTCTTCCAACCTGCTATCCTTCGAAACGAGACAAATTTTGCAGGGTATCATTGTTCGAGAGAGAGAAAGCTTGAAGATTTGTAGAGACGGACTTGGTGGAAATGGACAGGAATCCGGTGATTTTGCTCGGGGATTTGCGCTAGCGAAAAGGGTTCTGCTACAGTGCTTTGAATAGTTAGATGATAGATTCACTAAGAATACATGCCGGTATCTGAATTTATCCTACGCTCGTGATGCTGACTCCGCAGAAGTATTAGACTTGCCTCTCGAGCTGCCAAAAAAAATAAAAATAAAAATAAAATAAAATAAAAATAGCGATGATTACAATACGGCGTATCGGGCGACCATGCCGGAAATGGGAAAGCTAATGGCAAGCCCGAGGGGAATTCAGAGGTCCTCGCTTTACGCAATGGGGGAGAAACGGATGGAGGGAAATTATAAACATCAAACTTTCTTCACCTCACCTCTTTGCTTTCAATCAATTGCGACTGCAGGCTACTATACGACTATTCAAGATGGCAGCCATTCTTCCTCGTGTCGGCCTCCGAGCTCTTCGAACCCTTCCCAGAGCTACTCCTGTAGCTAGAGGTTCGTTCGCATCCACGCTTCCCCGCACTCAGCGACCTCTGGCGCAGCCCATCACTCGCCGGTTCCTAGCGACTGGTATCCCAGAGCAGCCTCGTTTGCGCCTCGGATCTACTGGTATGTTTATGTGTCCCATCGCTATCATAAGCGAGGCGCTCGTTGCTAATGTCCGCAATGCAGCTCCCAACTTCAAGGCCCAGACGACCCACGGAGAGATCGACTTCCATGAATTCATTGGCAACAACTGGGCCATCCTCTTCTCCCACCCGGCTGATTTTACCCCGGTGTGCACGACAGAGCTGGGCGCATTCTCCAAGCTGAAGAATGAGTTCGACCAGAGAGGTGTCAAGATGATCGGACTGGTGAGTATCTCTCCGGATAGCGTGTTGCTACGGCTTTGTCGGTTATCACCACTAACTACTCATTCGTGATAGAGTGCCAACGACCTCAGCTCCCACGGCGACTGGGTCAAGGACATCAACGAAGTCGCCAATACCAATGTCCAGTTCCCCATCATTGCCGATGCGGACCGCAAGGTCGCCTTCCTGTATGATATGGTCGACCAGCGCGACATCGACAGCATCGCCGAGAAGGGCATCCCTTTCACTATCCGTTCCGTCTTCATAATCGACCCGGCCAAGAAGATCCGTCTGATCATGCTGTACCCGGCCTCCACCGGCCGCAACTCTGCGGAAGTGCTGAGAGTGATCGATGCTCTCCAAGCTGCTGATAAGAAGGGCATCGCCACTCCGATTGACTGGAATGTTGGTGAGGATGTCATCGTCCCGCCATCTGTCTCTACGGAAGACGCGAAGAAGAAGTTCGGTGAAGTGCGGGAGCTGAAGCCCTACCTGCGCTACACCAAGTTCTAAACGGCATCTTTTTGTATAATATAGTTGTATGATAGATCATAACAATGATGGAATAAAATCGCCTCCTGCGGTTTACCACGGATATTGCAGTGTTTCCTTTACTTTCGCATATACAAGTTTCCTAGACCTTATCTAACATTCTCAGAGAATCGTGTAGCAAAATGTCCCCTTATATCCTGTTCATTTGATGGCTTCTTGGCCACGTACCCGTTCTATTTGAATTGGAGCGTTAGTGGTATTTAACAGATACATAGCGTGTCAGGATCCACTATTGTTGATGTAGTATCTCCGATCTTTGAAGACAAGAACTGCATACTGTTATCTAGAACCACAAGCGGCCGCTGCCATATGTCTTCGGGAGTGGTAGAAACCGAAGACAAGCTACATTATTGATAAGTAAGTACTGTAAATTGGCCAAATTAAAGCTTTTCAGACAGTAATGTAACGCCGTTGGGGCCTTTAGTTATTTCGTTGTCTCATTGTTCAAGGCTCCAGCAGTAACATGTCTTTGAATAGATGCGGCCAGTCCTCTTCTCGAGCCAAAAATTCTAAGGAAAATAGAGTATCTGATACTGTCATGTCGTATGTGGCTGTGGCAGACGCATCCCCAACCAAGCCTTTCTTCAGACGGTGGCGGTGGATCGATCGTCCAAACGATTTCCTGGGCGACGATCCCCGACTTTTCTGCTGCAACGCGACTCCTGCTGCCCCTTCAGTTTCAGAAAGAAGACTCACTACAACGTTAATTGAGCGGCTGGTCCTGCCAGCTGCTCTCATCCATCTTCTCGACGAGAGCTCGGTCTCACAACTCTGGCGCATTCTCGATCACCCCGCGCCGCCTGTAGCCGCCCGCGTCTTCGTTGATTACCCTCCCTAGGAGTCTCACCGTCACGACAATCCCAACTTTATCGAGGTCACAGCAGTGCAACACTTCGACACGATACCATGACTTCCTATTTTGCCTCTTTAACGTCCTCGAGCGCCATCTCGAACCTCGGGACTCGCCTCAACTCTCTCCGTCGCGCGATCAGCTCCGGCGACGAGGTCGATGACCCCGACAATGAAGACTGCTCCCACATCTCGAATGTCCTGCGCGCATATTACACAGAGAAAGGACGCCCATTCCCTGGATGGCTGCCACCAGATCCCAAGGCGCCCGCTCCCCCTCCACCTCGAATGGTCGTGACACAAGCCACGCTGCAACAAAGCGGTTATGGCCAAACCCAAGGAGGACGAGGTGCAGGCCTCAGTGACCTGTGGGGAGATTCGACAGCTTCGCAACCACCACCACCACAACAGCAGACATTAAGTCTTCGTCGTGGACGCGCGCAGGCTCCTGCCGGAACACACACGCTTTCCGCATCTCCGAGTCCTGGATCCCGACCGTCAACAGCAACCCCTCCACCGCCAATGGGGGCACGGCCCCTCCCAAGTCAACGCGAGGGCTCATATCAAAGCACGCAGTCAGCACCGCAAAGCCGTCTCGGACTTGATCGTGCAGGCTCAGGAGGAAGCTCTGCCTCAGACAGACTACGCGCACGCCTGCAAGGAGGCTCTTTCGGAGGAAGCTCACCGAGCCCACCGCCAGTCCAGTCCCCTGGAGGCGGTCCCATGGGTTCCAGTCGATGGGGATCTGCAGACTCTGCAGCATCTGATGGTCGTTATGGTTCCAATCCATACGCTGGTGGAAGTGCAGGAAGCGGAACATCGCGAAGACCGGTCGGCCTGCCTTCAGGGCCTAAGCTGCGTGGTCCGCGATAAAAACGACGTGGTCTCTACTTCAGGCGGTTCCTCCTTTTCTGGTTTCATTGCTCGAGAATCCCTTGTTGATGACTCTGGCATATTGCGTTATGTGATCGGTTGCATTAGTGATTCCCCAGTCTGTTGTTGCATAAGAGCATTGGCCTGAGCACTCCATCTTGCACGGCGTTTGGTATTATCTC
This sequence comes from Paecilomyces formosus, assembly GCA_029606185.1. Classification (NCBI taxonomy): domain Eukaryota; kingdom Fungi; phylum Ascomycota; class Eurotiomycetes; order Eurotiales; family Thermoascaceae; genus Paecilomyces; species Paecilomyces formosus. The sequence continues at coordinate 432,577 of JAPVCB010000011.1, read as the reverse complement.
CCGCATCTATTTCAATCAGTCGTTCAAGTATAGACATGCACTGTACATACGCATTTAATAATGATTATTCCAATTACAGAACCTCTTTGCTGAAAACATAGATTGTCCAGGATAATGATTATTCCATCTATTTCTCTTGTTTTAGGTGCCAAATAAGCCAGAAGGTCTATTCCACCCTGTCTCGTCCCTTCGTCTTCAATTCTATATTACATATTCGACAATATAACTATCCTCTGCATGCTATTTATCTCCCATTCAAAGGTTGCCAGTCAATACCAGCGTCGCCCTCTACAACTTTCGTTTCTTTGCCTACCCTCGAAGCCCAAACCTCCGATGTCCCCTCTGGAACCAGTCCTTCCACTTCAAGCGATACAAGGGCATCCAGTAGCCAATCTTGGCAGTCCTTCGTCCCGCCAAATGGTGGCTTTTCACTGGATATCATCGAAATCACTTTAGATCGTCGTGTATCATCGAGTAACGTGATCTGGCATAAGCCCCACGCATCCTGATCATCCAGTGCATGGCCAGAACGATGCTCAAATAAGAACTTGTTGGATTTTATATCGATCACTCTGACATGTAGCAGGTCGCCGAATTGATCTGGTAGCTTGTGGATGACGAATCCCCAATGAGCGCGTTCTGAGGTTCCGGGACCAAATATTCCAACTGAAAATTGATGGGTCATGTTCAATTAAAGTCTCCAGGTTCTTTTTCTGGGCAATCCATACCCTGGTCATGTCAATGTATATGATTAGAATGGTCTTTATCAGTAGAAAAACTAGCGTTATGCGCAAAGAAATCATGAAGTTATTATTCCCTGTGATGAGGGGTGGGTCCTATGGACACAGTGGTTCCGGAGTATGTCAAAGACATTGGTTGCACAAGCATTAGCCCCTACTGGTTAGATATTTATCTGCGGCGACAAATGAATATCTCGATGCTTGTTTCGCAGCCGGAGTGCCGCAGGATATGCAGAGGTCTTGTCTGCTCATTGGCTACGGTTTTGTATGCAGTATATGCAGCTGTCTGCGGCCCAGAATATATGTGCCTCATCCAGAAGGGTGGACGGCGATTTCAATTGCTCTCGGGTACTGACAGCAGCAACGTCAAACGGGCTGTAAAATAATTTCTGGATAATCCATAACCCCGGAGAGTAGACGTGGTTCCATGTGGATCCATACTTGCGTATATTCTGTGTAACTAATCCTCCGCAGACGTACATTTCAGCTTCCTGTTTGACTGTTATGGAATCGACCAGATGGCCACAACTGGCTTCTTTGTCTAAAGAGGAGTCAAATAATGGCCGAGGGACTTCTGGACTCTAGATCCAAGCGGTCCATAAGCCGCCATCCGGCGTTTAGTAATATAGACGCCTTCTCTTCCCTCATGATGGCAACGTTTCCTTGAAGAAGTTGTGTACATGCCCTGATCAGAGTAATTACCTTCCCCGGACCAGATAACTTCTATTTCCAGGCATAGGGTGTCGTCGATGCTGCCAATTATGATTTCCCGAGGAGAATGCTAGGTAAGGCGCTAGGCTTAAGTATTGTCTACAGTTATTTCCAGTCTTAGTTCTACGCATTGCAGAAGAGCCCGGATCTACAGCTAACTGAAGAAGCAGGTAGATCTGTGTGATATATTCAGCAGTCCGGCTTTCTTTCCTCCAGCAGAACTTGCGTATCAGGTATTAGCCCCGAACCCTTCAGACACGATTATAGTCGGTAGATACTGCAAGTTGAGGGCACTAAGTCTTTCACTGTTGTCCTCAAGCTGCATTCCCTTTCTCATCTGAGGGACTTAACCATTGGAATTACTACTATACGATAATAACTCGTATATGACACTCTTCTGAGCGCTCATTTCCGTCCAGATTGTGTCTTCACGAGGGTGAATTCCCCGTCGTCATGGTTGAAGTCGCCCGACCCCGCTTCCGATGCCTCATTATGGTGAATCAAGGCCATATAAATAGAGCTTCCCAGCTTCCCCAAAGCCTTTTCTTCTTCTCCTCACCCATGCAATCCGCGTGTGCCCCAGAGCGGGCTCAGGATTCTTTCTGTCATATGTAGGCGTCCAGGCCCATCTTGAGGGTCGTCTCCATCTGCCAAGACACCTCGCGATAGAAAGTTGCCTGCCCAGGTTTGTGATTTCTTATTTCTCTTGTATTTTTAATCTGTATATGGACTAAGAAATTCAAGGCCGCTGTTTGGTTTAAAAAGATCTAGTGCAATCTTTGCAGTGGGCTGACAAATATTTATAATAAGAGATTGTTCAAAGCAGATCTTGTGGAAATCCTCCACAGAGACATGCAGAACTATCGCTACATCTTCTCTACTACACCTTATCTACTCCATCTGCTCTCTTGAGCCGACATGTTGTCACGGGGAACCCGTGACATGATTGGTTTTGAGTTACAGTTAGTCCGTCTCCCTGCAGCACTTCGAGTGCCGGCGGCATGTATCTAGATTATCATACGCACACACAAACTTCTTGCAGCTCAGTTACAGCACACAGAATGACACACTGTATTTGACCTTCTTCATGAATCCTTCCTCTAGTCACGCTCCGTAGGCTCTAGCCAGTTATCACATCATCCTGATTCGTCAGTGCCTTTCCCATGTCCATGGATGTGAGTTCTATCCTTGTCGCAATGAAATCTGAAGGGCATGGCTTACTGACCGTTACGAAGACGAATATTATACTGGTGCGCTCCATGAAAGGCGATAAGTCCACGATGACTATATACGAGATGATACTTCATCTGAACAATGGATTTATCTCACGAGCTGTAGTGCCTATTAATGCCATGTAGGCTTCGCGTATATAATATCTTCACTGCGAAAGTATCCATACCCCGATAGTACCGATAGAGTAGCAGACACCTATCTGCTACCAATAAATAATCTCTATGAGCACTTTCTATAACGATGGAGAACCCCCATATAGCCCTTCGGGAATGGCAGCAGGATAACGACATGAATTGCCAAGGGGTGGAGGCCGAATACGAATCACTGCGGTCCATTCTATCTGGATGAGCTCTACTATGCATGTATACAAGAGGGAAAGCTCAAAATAGCTAGCTCATACTCAATTGCCAAGCCATCTTAGCCTCCTATACACGTGAGATACGTTCTTCTCTATGATCCTACCAGCAACTAACGCCTTCAAATTTATGAGAACAGAAGTCACGGAGGCATTTTTTTACGGATACTTATTCGTAGTTTAAACTCTAAATTACCAGAATAGAAAGGATATTCGGAGGTGCAACTAGCAAATGTGTAACTCTTGTTGTCTTCCTCCTCATTTCCCATTTTATGAGCTTGGGGAAGTAACCGGGGGCACTTGCGCAACTATTGCCATTGCATGTAGTAAGGCTTAGCTACGTCCATCATATGCTTAATTACAGTTCATGAGACGTATTGGACCTCCTTGCGAATGTGTGTTCTGACCAGTGGCGGCTTCAGGGCCAGAATAAACGCCGAGATGACCACCGGATGACAGATTGCGCCTATAATATTCAATATCTATCCTGGCAATCGATACGCGGGCATCCACGAGCCAAGGTTACCCAGTCACCTTCTCAATATGCGATGACTTATTGGCACTACGCTACTCTTTAGCCATCTGTCATTTCATATCGTCATATATATCAAATACAAACTTACCACATTTCCTTCACAGTTGCCCTGGCCTGCACAACACAAGAATGTGCCGCCGTTGCAATATTCTCCCCTCTGGGAGCAACCGGCTCTTGCCTGTAGGTTTGAGGTTTCATCGGCTACTGCAAGCGCCGCTAGTGCCAACAGGAAAACATAGAGCTTCATTGTTGAGGAATCGGCCCGTGGGGGCCTTTATGAAAATATATGGGAGTTCTGAAGAGATAGTAGAATGGAGTTTTGTGGATGTACCGCCAGGGAACAGATCTCTCCAATTCTGTGGGCGTTACGCCTTATCTATATTCTCTAGCGCAATTATCTTCGTGCCTAGTATACCAAGACCATATTTTGAATCAATATCTTGGCTATTCTTGGCTGTAGTATTGAGGTCGCATTGAATCGGTTTGATCGACAGATATAAGAGAATATACGGATAAGTCAATCTTGGCTTTTTCTTGGGAGCACAAATACATGTGTTTTTGTAGGGGTTTCCCCCGCATTTTGAGACTACACATGTAAGCTTACATGTAAGCCTGCATGAGCAAAGAGTACCAATGGCAAACCCTGTGATGGCCAGCACAATGGTCTCTCCTGTACAGTCAACGTTACTTGATGCTGTCCTGCACGAACACAACTAATTTTCAATCAGTCCAGCTCGTATATTCCACTGTCGTAGAAAAGAAACAAGAGCTATTGGGATAAGATGTACGTAAAAAATATGAAGCTACATTGATTCCTTGTCCAACTTTGCCAGTTGGGGCAAGAGGGGAACATTCAGAAGTCTGGTTGTGTGATGAGATGGCCGCTCTAGCCGAAGACAACGCAGTGAAACGTCAATTCATGCGGAGATATATTAGTCTCTTTGCATATGTGTGAGGATAATGAAGCATCTATGTAGTTAACATATGTACCCACAAGCTGAGGTGCAATCTGAAAGGAGAGGTTTCTGGTGCTGGTGTAAGCTAGGGTTGAATTTTAGTCTAAGTTATTGTTAGGTCAAGCAATTACACGGTATCCATTGCCTAGACCGCCATCCACACTCAGTCGACATATAGATTAGAGTCACTTGGTAAGGGTTGGCTTTGTTTGTCTATACCGTCAAGGAGAGGGTTAGTAACTAGTTCGGTTCATGTTTTCCGAAAGCTGCATGGATCAGGCAATGGATCAGTAACGGATATTTGTCCCCGGACTTCAATCTACAGGCTTACTTCTGGCTCCACTCTAGTCAAATATGGCCCCTTTACGCCACCCATTGCAACTAATAAGTGGCCATGGCAATCCTTCTGGTCAGAAGGATCTGCTCAGCTTTCCAGGGTGTGGTTCTCATGTGTTCAACCTACGTTAAGTATTCTAGCATTATCATTTGCAACTGTACGATATTGTCATAATCCTTCCTAGTCCTTCCACATGTTAGATACGATTTTGGTTGAGTTGAAGAAAACGGAGACATATTTGTGGTACTTGAACACAATAGATCCAGTTTGCTATCCAGTTTTCTCTCTTTCGGATCAACACCATTTCCCCTGTATTTGAATATAACCAAGGCTATCCACATTCGATCTACCGTGCAATGTAAGCGATAACCGAGACCAAGAAGTGTTATTGTACCAGTGACACGTAGGTGAGAAGCTTATTCTGTCCAACAGATGCGGAAAAATGGTCAATAGCAGTGGATGGTTCTAATAAGAGTGACATGAGAAAATAGGCCTCGATCCTAGGATTTAATGTCACCAACTATTCTCCGAACAGAACACCCTTTCATATGCAGCCTTTCATATCAACCAGGGGTCCAGTCTTCTGTGTAACTATTTTAATATTGGCCATATTGATATCGAATGAAAAAATCTTGTAATGCAATGTGGACTGGAGAAATTACCGCGCCATGAAGGCACTCTCTATCAAGATGTTGTCAGTATTGAACATATAAATAGTGCCTGTGTGTCCACGAAAATCTACTCATCATATCAACCCTCTCGATTTAAACCAATTCTAATACCAAAGTCTCTGACCCAAACAATCATGAAGCTTATTTCAGTTTCGTTGGGCCTTGTCCTCTCTCTCGCTGCCTTAGCTGCCGCATCCCCAGCCGAGATGGAAAAGAGAGACTGTACTGTCTTATACTGTGCTGCCAAGGACCCGACCGACTGTTGTCCTGACAAGTACGGATATTGCAACACCGATACTGGTGAATGCCACTGTGGAAAGGATTGCTTTTAGCTTGCAAAGGTCTGCCATATGCTATATCTATAACAGAGAAAAGTTATATTGATAAGCTGTCCTTCAGCAATACTACGGCGCACCCCCAGCAATGAAAAGTGTGTGTTAGCCTATTCAAGAGTCTTATGAAGGATGGTCGAAGTGCGTAAAATGGAGCAGATATATGTTATCCATGTAAAACGAACAGTGAAAGTTCATGGAGAATTGTAACTAAATACGAGTTGCATCAATAACAGTGTCTGAGATCCAAGTCTCGATGAAGAGTGCCTCACAGATCGAACCTGACATTGTTTGCATTTTCATGAAGTACTCAATAATCGACGTAAAGTTAAAATTCGCGGATTTACTACCTAGCGTAGCTTCCTAGGACGGTAGATAAATAATGGACTGTACGGAGTAAATTGCAGTCTAAATTCCCAAATCTCGCACCGTAAGCTGGTTCCCATGGCCGAAGCAAGAAACCATAAACGAAATGACGAATTGTAAGTGAGATGCACCAGAATAAAACGTCAACTTTACACTGCAAATACCAATATCAAAAAATAAAAACATACAACAGCAGGGATTCGCTGGTGGTCACCCACCCAACTACTAACCTGCCGGCGTGTGGCTTAAGTACGGCTGAGCGGACGGGAAGCCCTGTTTTCCACACCCTGTGGTCGTATGTGCTTGGACTTACTGCTCGAAGAATTATGTTGAATAGCGAAAGGAGAGGATATGTTCCTCTCTGGCCTCCTGGGCCTTCTGTTTGTGGAGCTACGGCCAGATCACACACAATTGGAGCAAATTCGTTAAGACGACATAATAAGCTGGTTCTCGCCGGTAAATTTTAATTACAAAAAGCCCTTACCTAAAATAATGGTGGATGAGGCTGACCATTGGAATGTCGCTAATCACGACGTGGGATAGTTAACTATTGTTCGGAGATTAGTCAAGTCCGTACAGGATTCGGGCGTTTCAAAAGTCCGAGATGCACATCTACTGCCCGCCTCAACCTTCTCTTCCAAACCATCTTACAACTTTGAGGCACATAGACACTACGTATTATGTCGGAAACGCAGCAGAGGCCACAGAGAGTCTTAGCGTGTGTTTTGTGTCAGCAGCGCAGAGTCAAGTGCGATCGCAAATTCCCTTGCTCCAAGTGTGTTGCCGCCCGCTCGCAATGTATCCAAGCGACACTCGCTCCACGTCGCAGGAGATTCCCAGAACGAGTGCTGCTTGAGCGCATCAAGCTCTATGAAGATTTACTTCGAAGAAACAACATTAACTTCGACCCGTTACACTCTAGCACAGAGAGCGCGTCTACCAGAGAGTACACTAGAGACTTCAATTCCTCAGATGACGCATGTTCAGAGGCATCAAAAGAGCCCAAGGAGAAACCCCCCGCCAATCCAGAAGCAGTGTATAAACCCAATCACCTCGAAACATGAACAACAACTGACATTTCTCCAGGAATCTCTGGAATGCTGTAAATCGGGTGGTAAGACCAAGTCATCTTGAGTAGACTGTAGTCCTGCTAATGCTGAACAAAAAGACGCTGGAACCAAGTGAGCGTGCCGAAAGGGACGATAATCTTGATGAGAGCAATGGCCATCCTATGTACAATCACAACAGTCTACTCAACGACGTCTGGGGTGATAGCGACAGAACTAAAGGAGGCGATCAGATTAATGCACACCTCCTTTTCGGGGCACCTGAGCCTAATGTCGACCTATATGCTTTGCAGCCGGAACAATTTCAAATATTCAAGCTCTGGCAGATCTACCTTGAGAACATCGATCCATTACTTAAAGTCACACATACTCCCACGTTACAACCGCGTCTAATCGACGCTATAGGCGATACGAAAAACATCAATCCGACATTGGAAGCGCTTTTATTTGGCATTTATTGCGTATCTGTCATGAGCATTACCGATGATGAATGTTATAATTTATTCAAATCGCCAAAGAAGGACCTTCTCGCACGCTACCAATTTGCCTGCCGACAAGCTCTGTTAACCTGCAAGGTTTGGAGGTCCACTGATATTTATGGGTTAACAGCGTTATATCTCTACCTTGTAAGTCATTGTATCTGGTTAATAGTCTGCACACGTGCTTATATATGTCTTCCATATGCTTTCAGGTGTCTGTTCGAGCCCAAACAGATCCTTGGTCATTGTCGTCCATGCTTGCCCTTACTATTCGCATCGCAAAAGGTATGGGTATGCACGATGAGTCTTCCTACGCGAGATATACGTTTCTCGAAGCGGAATCCCGGCGGAGGTTGTGGTGGTCATTGATAATACTTGATCATCGCATCTGCGAGATATCAGATTACAAAATCACTACACTGACTCCTACGTGGGATTGTAGACCCCCTTCGAATGTAAACGACTTTGAAATCCGGGCAGAGATAAAAGCATTACCAGTCAGCAACCCAAAGCCAACAGAAGCCCTTTTCATCGTTGTACGCAGTCAGCTGGCGGACTTTATTCGCCATAGTGCTTTCCATCTCGACTTTGTCAATCCATCTTTCAACGCCATCGTCCAGTCCAAGGATGCTCGGAACCCCTCCGTTGTAACAAGTAACAACTTATCAGCTCTGGAGAAGAGCATTCATGATCGATATCTTGCATTTTGTGACCCATCATGCCCACTGCACTTTCTAACAATCTGGATGGCACGAGGCTATTTTGCGCGGTACCGCCTTCTGGAATACTACGCGAAACATACGAAGCGTTCCACGCCGCAGACCGAGCAAGAGCGAAACGCTGCCCTATCTAATGCTTTAAGTATGCTTGAAAGCGATACAAAGCTCAGAACCTCACCACTCATCAAAGGGTACCTCTGGCTTGTTGATAATTATGTCCCAGCACTCGCCTGCATCCACATTCTCAATGACCTGAAAAGACGACCTGCTGCTGAACATGCCCAGACATCCTGGGATGCTTTAAGCTCTAATTATGAGGTTCGCCTTTCACAAATAAAATCAAGAGAAACTCCCGCTTTCTTCATTCGAGCCGTCATCCAAGCCTGGGGAGCCCGTGAAGTTCTTCTCAGACAAGAAAACAAGCCCGCGGAGCCACCACTGATTGTGTCGCGTATGAGAAACAAAACGATGCAGAGGCATTCACATAGTGACAATGGAGACAATCTCGGTGATACAGTTGACCCCAACGTTACTAACTATTCAATGTTTACTGCAGGTAGTCGCGGTGGTCAAGGGACCGAAGAACGGCTATTCACAGAGACGGAGCATGGCGACTACACTGGCTTATCTGCAAATTCCATAATGGATCTTGATGAGGACCAGTTCTGGGCTACTATCGACTGGGGATTAATGCATACACAGGGTTGGTGAAACGTTTAACCGTCCGAGTATGATTGGGGCTTTGAAAAGTATCAACCTCGTCTTCGAAACTAATAGGGCGCGTATGACTATGTGGAAATTATTGTTAACCATTGAAGAAAACTACTAGTTATGAAACTGCTCCCATGAAATAATGTTTTTCTGATACCTTTCCATTCCTACCCTTTCGCGGTCTTAGTCAATCGAGGTCAGACTTACTCAAAGCAGGTTTCCCAGTTTCCACCCGATCTGGCGAAGCTTAGTCCATCCACGAATTCATTGAGTGTACACCGCCCAAGGTTATCACTCTTACAACCGTGAAGTGGAATAACGCGTTCATTCACCAAGATGCGGACGAGAGGCTGTTCTTCATAGGCGCAGGTCGTCATCTCTACGTATGAACGAGCAGCATAAGGAACACTCCAAGCGGCAGAGTAGCCATCCGTCTGAAAGATTGACTCAACCTCGGTTGTCGACAATGGTTTTGTCCCGTTGTATAAACCAAGAGCGAAGAAAATAGGTGTCAGACCGTTATCATGACTAAAATCCGCGTACAGCGTAGCATTGAGGGGGAATGTAGCAGGATTTGAGTCCAGCGTGCTGTTAGTGCTGGTGTGGTCCTGGACTGGAGTGCGTGTCAAGCGAGCAATCAACTCGTTGACGAAACCGATGCCCTGTGCAGGACCCAGGGGGTTTCCGGCACCATAGCCGTAGTATTTGCCCAGAGACTGGTAATAGTTATACTGCACCCACTCCTCATGAGTGAAGAGCTTGCAAAACGGAGATAATTTGCTGGCATTGTCCGTTTGGTAGACAGTATCAAATGTGCATAGATCCATGAGAGATATCACATCGTCAGTGTCAATTGAGATCCCAGGGAGGTTGCGCTGGACACGCTTTTTGATTTTCGGAATGAAAATATTAGCAAAACCATCCTGAACATTGTCGGCCAGATTGCTGCTCTCAAACTTCGGACAAACACCGTGATTCAGAGTGTTGTTGAAGGTAGAGCCTTCTTCGAGAATGACATTGACGGTAGGAGCATCCTGGGACTTGTCGGAGAAGAGGTCCATGTCTTTAGTGGCTTGGAATCCGGAAATGAATTTCTCACTTGATTCCACAACACGCTCAGAGCTCGACGAGCGAATAAAAGGGACATTGTCCTTGGCTAGTCTTTCGTAGCGATTGTAAAATGCAATGCCCGCTTGGTACATTTCAAGTTCGCCATAATTCGCGAGATCGTCTGAGCCAAAAGTGTAGTTGTATGTTTTCAAAAATGCGTAGTCTCCCTTGAGACCGGTGACGTTGGTCTGGATATTGTCGACGAGGGTCTTATAGACCTTGTTTTTGGATGCGGTAGGGTATCGTGCGCCATGGCGACTAAGAGCCTGCACGACAGTGACTTGGCAGCCTTCAGGTATTTCCGGTGAAATTGGAGACTCAGAAGCAAGTGAGAAGAACGGTGCATATTGCCCCCATTCTGGCGCAAGTTGAGAATAACATGTGTAGCCACCATGCACCGTATCGCGCGGCTGGTTGGGCAATGGATTCCCTCCAGCTCTGTAATCATGGTTAGCAGATACAGACGAAATTATTAAGTCCCTGCAAGCAAAGGGACTCCTGGACAAGGTCAAAAGAAGGAATTTTGGCTATAAACTATGCTAGAACTCACAAATATACATACCTGGCTAGAAGCACAGAAGTCAAAAGAAACGATAGGATGGCCATTATTGTATGTCTTGATACGTTCTCGCCGATCTACATGGTCTACTTCCAGGCTTTTATAATAAGAAATTAACTACATGGAGTTACATCCATCCATCATAGGCCGGTCAATGAATGAGACGCTATTACACCAGGTGCCTAGAAGTGGTATAGGCCCAGAACTTCTGTCCTATATGGAATAATGTAGTCGATTTTGGGAGATTTGGGAGATTACCTAGGTATCATTGGCTGTTTAAGCTTTGAGAGCGAATCTCCGTGCTAGGTCACCGATAATTTCTAGAAAGCATCACCGGCGAAAAAAAATACAGGCTTAGTGTTCTTAGCTCTGGGATGAGGCCGGGAGTAAATAGCCGGGCACGAGGTCAAGGAAAGTACGTCTATTTGTGGATTGGTTACATTTCTGCGGTTAACATTCATACATAATGAACTATTTCTGATAAAGTTCGGCCACTAAATGTCTAGTCCGTTGCGTCCCGCTTGTTCAGCCAGAATACACGTACGGAGTTATGGCTACCTAAGGTATCCGAAAAATCTCCCCGGTGAAAAATTGATTCCTCCAAATGGCAATAAAGATCGTGTTCTTATATTTAAAAAGCTACCTGGTATTCGGAGTAGATAGATATTATAGTTGGGTATCTTCCAGTTGCCAACCATATAGAAACGTGCAATGCTGCGACGTCTACAACGATATACACCGCGGAACGCGTCGAGGTACAGAATTCGAGGTTATGTGACAACTCACTACAGCTACCATTAACTTTTTGCAGATTTGTCGAGGGAGTACATGAGATAGAAGTAACTTGTCGAAGCTGCATCACTATCGATGTATGCCGTCAAGAACAGTGCCTATTGTCCGATGTTTTCTATCGTATATTCGCCAGTTGACACAGATGCACCAATTATCCGTTGAATCGCCATAGCTTCTAGGGGATATTTTCTCTTTTAAGTTTCGCTCTCGCATGTTCCTTGATCTCGTTGAACCACCGATATGTTCGAGTGGAAGATCAGCTGCTATGCTCGTTGTTGATGCTGTCGAATCGTCACTCGCACTTTACGCGGGTGCCCAGGTACATGGAAGTAAGTACTTTCAGCGGAGTGCAGAGAGTTCTATAGAAAAATAAAATTCCTGTCCACTCTAATCCGCGCAATCCGTTGTTAGTTATTGCAAGAAGCTGAAATAAGCAAAGTTCAAATGCTATAGCACAGACCCAGACTGGATTATCGGCCCGTGAAGCTCGATTTATGGATAATTATTGGCCGAGTGGCTCTTCATGACACTAAAGTCCATCAATAAGACGCGAGCTATTAGACAAGCGTGCCGAATTCAATGCGATAACAAGTTCTAGACTAGTCTACTTTGCGGCACTGCTGACGGCTTACACGAACAGCGTTGCGCTCGAGCATCGCATCGCTAGGCAGTCTAACGGGCGCTGATATGCTTCGAAAACGGTGTCGTAAAAACGACCGATTAATTTTCCGAAAGATGCCTTCAGAATAGATGAAAGATAAATAAGAGGAGATTTCCATCGTCGACGGTTCATTCCCAAGTCGAAATAAATGCCCGTTATGGACATCCTGCCACCGCTGCTACTATGTCGTGACTTCTGGAGTGTAGCATTCGGATTTCTGGTAAGGACGTCATTCTCTCCACCAAACATATCAGACAGAAAATGGAAGCAGCATTACTAACCACAGTCGTTCCTGGATGAAGGTTATTACCTACGTCGTATATAACATTATCAATAACCTCTTTCTCTCGCCCCTCTCTCGCTTTCCTGGTCCAAAGCTCTGGGCCATCTCGCGCATCCCGTCGCAACTATCAGTTCTACGAGGGCATTCACATCTGGATATCAGCAGATTGCATGAAGTATATGGCCCCGTTGTGCGTATCGGACCCAATGAGTTGGTATTCAATACTCCGGCAGCGTTCCGGGACATTTATGGTTCTCGGCCAGGACAGCGCACGTTTCTGAAAGATAGAAATCATTACCTACCTCCAGCTAATGGAGTAGACCATCTATTATGTGCCGTTGAAAGTGGAATTCACACCAGACAGAGAAGACTATTATCGTATGCTTTCTCGGATCGCGCATTGAAAGACCAGGAAAGCTTGATCACAAAATATGTAGATCTGCTAATCGACAGGCTGAGAGAACAGGCGGTTAAAGACAGCGATGAACATAAGACAAAAGTGGATATCAAGAGTTGGATGAACTATACTATGTTCGACATCACTGGCGATCTGATGTTCTCAGAGTCGTTTAATTGTCTCGAAGAGAGCCAGCTACATCCCTGGATTGGACTGATTTTCAATTCCATCAAAGCGCTCGCAATAATTGGCGCCGTTAACCAGTTCCCTGCCATAAGTGCGATCCTTGATAAGCTGATACCAAGAAGCGTTGTTCAAAAAGGGGTGGATCATTTCAATCTGGGTTGTGAGAAGGTCGACCGTCGCCTCGAGATGGGGAGTGATAAGCCAGACTTTATATCGGTGATGCTGAAAAATGGCCTCAGCAAGAAAGACGGCCAATATGGAGAGGATGCGAAGATTATGAGTCGGGCTGAGCTTCATTCAAACGCATTTATGTTCGTGGAGAGCATCCCATTCATGGTATATGTTTATTGCTGAATTAACCTCTCTCATCCTAGTCTCATCATTGCTGGTAGTGAGACTTCCGCCACTGTGCTTTCTGGATGCATATACTACCTGTGCAGACACCCGACTGTTATGGACCGCCTCATTAATGAGATTCGAGGGGCCTTCAGCACTGATTCGGATATCAACTTCAACAAGACGTCAACTCTAACTTATCTCGTGGCCGTAATCGAAGAATCACTGCGGATGTACCCTCCTGTCGTGACGGGCCTGGCCAGGGTCCCTCCCGCTGGTGGCGAGACAGTTGACGGCTACTTTGTTCCTGAGGGCGTAAGTAGTCAATTCAGTTCTAATCAGAAGCTTCACAACCATCCAAGGTCTTATTTAACCCACGTGTAGACAACCGTATCTTGCCATCACTACGCATGTTATCGCTCCTCGTCGAACTTTGCTCTCCCCAACGAGTTCATTGCAGAGAGATGGCTACGTACCGATCCTCAATTCGACTCTGATAAGAAAGACGTCCTGCAACCGTTCAGTCTTGGACCTCAGAGCTGCCTTGGAAAAAAGTTTGTCTACCTTTCATTCTTCAACAACTGCTCCCACATGGTACATAGAATGGCAGTTCCCTAACGTGGAATGCACAGCCTCGCGTACGCTGAGATCAGACTGATTCTCTGCAAGCTTCTGTTCCATTTCGATATCGAGCTCTGCCCTGAAAGCGTCAATTGGGTTGATCAGGAAGTGTACTTCCTGTGGGACAAACCTGCACTCATGGTCAATTTAATTGAGCGTGTCACCCTTTAAACCACTCAATGGTTGGTTTCCTGGGGCAGACAGCTTCAATGAGTTCTAATGGGTCCCAGATTCAAACGTCTTATAGTGTGCATGGATATTTGTTACTGCAAGCCATTGGGGTGATAGCGTCACCACAAGAAAAAGGAAATATTTATGAATAGCCGCTACTTGAATAGACACGATTTTCGAGCATTATTGCCAGTAATTAAACATAGTGTTTCCATTAATGCATTTTGACTTGATCCAACAATATAGGAGACATGAAAAGGAATGGCTCGCTGACGTTTCATAACAAGACTTGAAAAGCGCTCTGAATGAGACAGACAATTATAACATCTAATATCAAGCCGTACGACCAGCCTGACACGCATGAATTGAGAGATTCTGGAACCAGACGAAGGGTATACCTCATTCTCATTACCAATTAATAAGTTTAACGACGGTTGGGCACTCTCCTCAATCTCTTCATCGCAGAGTTAAGACTTCCTACCCCTGCATCGACAATACCGTTCATCCATTGTTGTGGTTCGGCATCTTTCTCGTCTGCTTCCTTATTCTTCACCGGGTATTTGGCTGATGCTACAAACAAGGAGCGTCAGCACGGGGGACGATCATGGTTCACAACTTCCTCACGAGTGTACGAAGCCATGGGTACTTACCGAAGCTTGTTGGCCAATAGTTCTCATAAATATTCTCCCAGTGGCCTGGCTCTGCCTCGTATACCTCGTGCATGATGCTGATGTCACGGTGCTCCTTGATAGTCTTATTCCACCAGTTTACGCCGGCAGTGTGCGACGGGTTGTGTGCGAATTTGTGTACACCTTCCATGGAGCGGAAATAGTATATGTTCAGAAGCTCACTGCCGGCGGCACGGTCTGAGCTGGAGATCCATGAGGATGTTGTGAGATCTAGTAAAAATTCTAATTGTCAGGGGGCCGTACATATTCGAAAGGAAGGGGATGAAACTCACAGCCGTATTCTTCCCGGTTTGATTCGAGATCTTTCATCATGTCGATGAAGTATTTGTTGATTTTCTGGAAACCAGGGTAGAAGATTCCAAGAGGGCTGGAGACACCGTGGGTTAGAACTTCGATTCGGACGGGAGAAAACAACGTAGCCATGTGGAAGAGCTCCATATGCAGTAGGTGTATCCACCTCTCCATTAAGACACATCGAAAAATAGAATAAACGTACTGATTGGTCCTCAAACCCAACAAGAGCACAACCACCGTCTCATTCGAGGCCTTATCCCCAAAGTTTCCATTCTCATCCGGGATCTGAGCTGTTATCTTCCTTCCAATAGTCCCATCCATGTATCGATTCTGTCGGAACCCATATATAATCAACACCATATCCAGAACACGATACGCCAGGATAAAAAGCGCAGGCAGAAAGCTCAGCGCCGTGGGGAAGAGCCATGTGATGACTCCCTGGACTGCAGCGGCGGCAAGAAGCCAGCTTGATGGAGAGAAGTTGTTATTAAGAACCTGTATGTGCCTTTCGTATTAAAAACAGTTTTTCTTCCTGGACATCCTTGTAGAGGAATTGAATTGCACGGACCATTTTGCGCCCATCTTGTTTCGCAAAGAAAGACTGAGGCCCCGTGCTCGTCGGGGGGAAGATTGGTTTTAAAGCCGGCATGATTGAGTAAATTATATGTTGTCGCAACGTCAAGGGTAAGGATTATAGACCTATACAGGAGTATGCGTTTCAAGGTCAAATGGATTTGTCGTCAGCGGGAAGAAATATATTATTTGACAGAAGTACCGGTCACGGATCTGAGAACAAAGCACTGGGCCTCGAAATTGAATCTAGAGATGTGAATCGCTACACAAAAGAAGACTAAGAATACGATACAAATGCGACGAGCATCATCTTTATTTAAAGGCCATGTCTCTGCCCGCTCGGACTTGCTCTCTCCTCCGTCGGCCCCCATTCAGGGCGCAAAGAAATAAGCATGGGTCCGAGTTCCCCCCGCGTTATCGCGCTCAAGCTCAGCCTCAGAAAGATCTTACGGCCATAAGTAATGAGGATGCCTCTACTGGAAGCCACGGCATTCTCGCTGGGTTGTTTTTCTCCATGTCAACCTGGCAATCGTACTTAAGACCGGACAGCGGAGCAATCGCTAGTCGTACTCGGCTGTTGGTGGCTGGTGCGGTGGAGGATTATTCCGTCTGCCGACTCGGACGTTAAGGTTACGGCCGTTGGTGACAGCAATGCAATAATATTCGGACCCCAAAACACCTTGCAGCAGCGCAGACGCCTTCGTCGATCTGATTTGAGGCTATGTTGAGGCTGCGAGCTGCCTTTTCTTGTGCATGTTTGAGCTCTGTGCTGCTTCTAAAGCTTGTCGTTTCCAATCGGCTGAATAGGTATCGTAGGTGCCTGGTGCGACTGATCAATCCCATCCATGAATCTAGACGCATCTCAGCCCCAAACTTGCGGGGGAGTGAGAACGCAGCTGTCACCATATAATCCAGGAGTCCATGAAGGAAATGCCTGTAGACAGATATTCAGCGTATAATTATTCAGGGCAAGCTGAGAACAACTGGGGTGAACAGCCTATCTGTGTCGCAGGGGAATTCAATCCAGCTAGTTACATTATGTGGCATCTGAGCGTGTTCAGATGTAGGAAAGCCTGCTCGAAATTCCAAACATTTTCTCTTCCTTTTCGCATCATCGTATGGTTAGATTAGTATTAATAGCTGGCCTCTCTCCGTGGGCTGACTTCTGTCCCACTGTCGTAGGCTACGGTCTGAAAATCTAGAATTCCGATCACACATTTCTGAATATAGCGGTCGAGTGTATCGTTTTCTGAAGTTGGGAGTTATGATATATATTTTTCGAAAGATTTGTGTATCCGCTTCTGAAAACGATCAATTCAATGTTACAACGATTTGCAAATATCAACAGAAAGAGCACCCATCTATAGATTCTCGCTGAGAAGTTACAATCAGGAAAGACATATGTCATCAAGCTGGTGATAACCATCGTACAATGAAGCGCCTTAAACACCTGTGCTCCAAATAAACCAATGAAGTAAACGGGACCAGTCCCATCGGGTAATCTAGCCTCTGACTTTGCGGTAGCTTGGTGGGCTCCAGGCCCGTTTCACAAGCTTTCCAACCCAGATTGGGATTACCGACACTGCAGACACCGCAACAACCCGCCAGAGCCAGTCCAAGGTGATAACATATGCGAGATCGAAGTAATCTCCCAGGAACGGGATGCTGCCCGCATAGACCAGTGCCGTCCCCAAGATACTGAAGATCATAACGGGATGCCAGGTAGTTACAGCGATAGCTACCATTAGGAGCTCGTTGAGAACCAACGCAGTAAATGAAACGCTTATCAACCTAGGACCACTAATAGCACCGACAAGAATCTGCGAAAGGCCTTGGATGACTGCACCCTGGTATACGGAGACCATAACCCAAGTGAAGAAGGAACGATAGCTTAGGCTCCGACCAGTCTTCAGTTCCTTGTAGAGCTCAGGGTAAAGATTGGCCAGTTCTTCGTCCACATCGCGGTCAAGAACGAGGGAGAATACCGGAGCATTTGTATATATCGTAGCGTAGCCGACCATAAGCCAGTTGATGAACAACCCTTTGGGATCAAAGTTGCTAGCGATGCTGTACATAGTTTGACATGCGCTGATGACAAGACCTCGGTGCATAATAAACTGTGCCAATTTTGCCGACCGTTTATAGGAGTTGCGACCGTGCCATACTAGCAGTTTCGTGACGTGATGGAATTGCGTTATGCTGAAGTCGGCAGCCAAGGACGCTTGCCGGCCCTCCTTGCCCACAATACCGATACCAACATCCGCGGACTGGATCATGGAGACATCATTGCCTCCATCACCGATACAGCAAATGCGCTTTTTGGTATGCTGTCGGATCAGGTCTGCAATTTCTGCTTTCTGAGTAGGAGAGCATCGACAGGCAATAACAGCGGGCAGGAGGACAGCAACCGAAATGAATGTAGATCGGTACTGAGTCAGCATCAGAGATAGCGATTCACCATCGATAAGAAGGCATGCATCGGTCTTGTTTCGAAGGAAGTCAAGAGTGTCCTGAGCAACGGACTTCTCTTTGAGTTTGGACACAGTGTGAATGTACTGGCCTCGGGCAACCAATTTCGCCGAGACAGCAACGCAGCGTGCGGTCTCGACTTTGTCACCTGTCAGCATCCAAATCTTCACGCCAGCATTGCGCAGAAGTTCAAGTGATGGTTTCACGTCTTTCTGTAGACGATCTTCGACACCAGTCACACCTAGGAGTTCAAGATCACGCTCTAGATGCTGGCCCACAACCTTGGCCATCCCGACATCCCGACCATGAAGAGCCAGGGAGGCTTGTTTGTAACTGGCGGAAAAGTCCTGGTATTGTTGAAAAGAAAGCCGCTTCCTGCCAACAACGAGAGTTCGGAGGCCCTCTCTGGCCATGTTTGCTGTTTCCTCGTCCAACCAGTCATTGGCCGCAACTATAGAAGACATGACAGTATCTGCTCCCTTCTGATAGAACCATATCTCGGGCTCATCCTTGGAGAGATCTTGCGCGCCCACGGTATTGTCGAATCGAACTATAATGCCCATGCGCTTGCTATCGGACGTAAAAGGGAAAACGTCTAAGATGCGGACACGCACAACCACATTGTTCGTGTGGGTAGACTCGAGAACGATCCTTTGACGGTCGCGATATGCCAATCGAAGGCCGACTTCCTCAGTGTATTTCACAATGGCAATCTCATCGGGAGAAGAAGCCTGGTAACTGGTAACCTTTCGGCCGTCTTCTTCGTCAGTTGTTGGAGTGACGTTGTGACACAGAGCCAAGGCAAGGATAATATCCCGAACACGAGATCCTATCTCTCTACGTGTTCGTGTAGCACCACCCGCCCCAGCATGAGTGCCAAATACCGACGATGGTGTGATCAATACCGGAGGGGCACCATCGCCCGTAGGAGCCCCGGAGAAACCCTGTTGGATATAGGAAGCAACTTCCTCCATGGCCTCGTTTGCATATGAGACGGTTCCAACATGGATCTTCTTTAACTCCATTTCATTTTGCGTTAATGTCCCTGTCTTGTCTGACAGCAGATATTCTATCCGCCCCAGATCCTCCGGGATGGTGCTAGTCCTGACGACTGTGCCAGGGATATCTTTGTCACGCTCAATAAAGCGACCGTAGACCGACTTGGCCATATCGAGGTTAACCCGCAGACTCATGGGGATGATTGTTGAGAAGAGAATCAGATAGATCATGATCGCAATATACCATTCTTTGTCATTAGTGGGCTGGAATCCCTCTAAAGCAACCAAAATGATAGACAATGCCAGGGTTAGTACACATAGGATCTTGGTCAGGCTGTTGATTTCATATTCCAGTAAGCCCACTTTAGACCTAGAAGGAGACGTTGATAACGCTGATCGCGTCTGCGATCCCGTGTATATGATAACCGCTAGGGTAGCAGTGTTTGACGCAAGGACAGTGTTGGCCCAGGCAGTGTTGTCTATTGACAAGGGAGCTGACGGATTCTGTGACGGCCCACTGCTTTGGTCACCGGGAGTATCCCCTCCAGGAGATGCAGGGCTCTGGGACTTGTCGATATGAGGATCGTAGGCCGAACCGCCGCGTGGCATCAGCTCAATGGTACCGACAAATTTGTTGACATTCTTTTCAGGGGGACTAGCAGTGACCCTCAGTCGCGGGTAATCGCTAAGAGGCAGACTCTGCGAGAGTGTGGAGGGGAGACGTAATTTCCAGTCCGTCTCACCGTCAAGTTGATCTGTTCGAATAAACGTATCGTTGGTTGCGTCTGTCGGGGTAGAAGAGACGCCCGCGGCGGCCTCCTCAAGTGATGGTCTCTGCGCCTCTACCGGGGACTTTATGCTACCTGCATCAATAAGATCGGAGACAGGTTTCTGCGCAGCCTTGGAAGAAGACTCCGGAGACTCAGATGTGGATGCTTCGTTGAGAGTGCTTTTCAAGATGACCACATCAGCGGGTAGGCGCTGGTCCTTCCGGACCTTGAGAACATCACCGACTTTCAGATCGCGAGATTTCTTCTTGATCTCGTATATTCCGGACGCATCAACATTGGGGCTCTGAGCAGCCGACAGCACCCGCGCATGACCCCTTGCGACCGGTCTTCCAAATGATAAAACTGTGAACTCTTCCGCATTCGCTTCTGCATCCCTCCGTCGACGCCCTATGTCATCAAGAGCTTCCTTACCGAGGGATATGGAGACAACAAAGGCAAGAGGCGCAATGTATGTTGACATGTATCCAATTCGGAGAATTGGGATGATCTGCGAAAGGGCAACCAAAAGGAAATAGATGTTGAAGAAAAAGGAAAATTCATTGTACAATGTGCGAGGCAGGAAGCTCCACGGGGTATATTTCGCATTCGAAACGATGTTCGCTGGGAATTTCGCCTTCTGGGTCTGTCCCACCAGGACTTCTCGCGAAGGTCCATCTTCCGAGGCACTCTCGGCCTCTTGGTTATTGAATGGGAGTTGTGATGCGTTTGTCGCTTTAAAACTGGGAAGGCGTAAACGGCCTATTCGTGTGGTGGTGGACGGTTCATCGTTTATCGACAGACGCAGGCGACCACGTCTAGAACTGCGCAGAAGAGGAGCGTCATCCTCTGGGTTGTTCGAGCTTCCAGACACACGGCGAGTCTCATCATCTTGTCCCTCCAGCAAGCCATCCAGGTCATCCTCTGATTCACGGCGCTGATGTCGTCCCCAAAGACGACCCCTACCCCCTACCCGTAGGTTTCTGAGAGCAATACCCTCTCCGTAACCTCTCCGCTTCCCATGATGATCCCCAGGTTGCCTAAATGTATGGGAATTATCCTCAGCCTCGGGATCCAGCTCCTCTAAATCGAGATCGTCCTCCGACCCAGAGTCCCCGGGCACGCTGGCGCTGTCAATCGAATGTAGGTGTTCCGCCGACAAAGACATGGTCTAAACGTATGTGACCGCATTCATCCGAAACTAAATTGTTCATATGAGACGCATGCTCTCCAGTGTTGACAGGTTAAAATGGCATATCATGTCAGGTCGAGAAGTAATGCAGAGAGCTCCAGCGGAGCATCGCGTATGGTTTCGTAGGGAGGCGCGACAGGCAGCTGAGTTCGTGAGCGAAGAGGGAGAGAGCTCAGCTGAATGTAAATGAGAAGTAGACGAGAAAATTATCTGCTAGTTGATCTTCCAACCACACAGGACAGTAATGTCTCGGAAGCCGGCAATAATCGTGGTATCCACGTCGTGTTTCAGTCGAGCAGAGCACTGCCTGGCCATCTGGTGCTGCCACCAGATCGGTAACATCGGACCAGTCACGTGCGATACGGAGATCGAAGCCACGTCTCGAGATTCCTTAGGCTGTGGCGCAGACGTTCAACTCGCGGCGCGCTCTACTCTGGCGTGCAAAGTTTGGTTTATATTTAGCCATACTACCTAGACATGCTGAGATTATCTTCAAGTGCATCTCTAGATACTATCACCAAAGGAATCTAGTTCAGATGGCGAAGTTGCCGGTGATCTTCTATTGTGCTTGGCATGAAGATCCATACATATGGTCCGGAGTACTGCTCGTAGAACGTCATGTAACCAATACACTACTGATGCACCCCATCACCACAAGCTGCAGCAGGTCTATCCAAAACTAGTCATTAGTGAACAGTATATCGTATAGTAGATCATTGGCGATATATGTGGCAATCCTTTGCATTACCAGAGAGATGGTAAGGTCGCAATACTTCTGTGCCTTAGACGTCATCTGTGCACGTGACCACCGAAAAGGATAGCTGGCCATCTCCGGCCGGAACAACGTGAAGCCGCCAGCGCGTCCCGTATTCCAGGCCGGAGTCTCAGACGGCGTCAAGCTGGCCAGAGGTCCCTCGGTCCAGAATCTCACGGGCATGCGATACGCCATCTTTTCACCGTCATGACCGTGCGCAGATTGTGTTTTCAGTAACTGAGAAAGACAGGGATCGTGGTTTCCATCTGTCATTTTCCTTTTTGTTCTATGTGTACAATATAAGTGAGTCTCCTTGGTCTTGGTGTTGCCATCATTGCATTACACGCCCCTGAGCATCTGGGAGCTTCACAATGCTGATAAGATCATAGTAACTTTAGTCTCTTCTTTATTCGATCTCTGAGAGCAGGCGCTATGTCCAACGGTGATGGAAATGGCGCGTCTGCAGCAGCGCAGGACGTTTCGTGGAATCCCGCCCTACGATCAGAGGACGGTGCTGTGCCGTCCGCAGAATCAGCCGATTTACACTTGAACACGAAAGACTCTATACCGGATGTTTCACATAATTCCCCAGAGGTACATAATGCACCAGTGACTTCAAATGACAGCGGTGTCACGACCGCAATCGACGAGAGTCATTCTGATATTCCAGCTCAGGATGTCGTTGAAGTCGGAAATGGAAATGTCCACACGGAGTCGGAACCGAGCGCACCATTACAGCAAACACACGAGCCCGAAGTATCGTCCCCCAGAGCTACCAGAGACTCTGCAGGAGACTCTGCAGGAAAACGCGGTGATGGATTCGATTGGGGCGATGATGAGACGGACCCCACTTTTGATTTCCTTGGTGCTTCTACAACTCATACTCAAAACAACGAGACGAATGGTCTGACGAACTCCGATTCAGCCTTTGCCGAGCCTGGTGTTCCAGAGCAAGATAGTACTCCCACAGAGGTAGCTGCTCAGCAAGAAGAGCCGGCCGTGAACGAACAGACACATGCCCCCGCAGGCCAGATTATGAACGGAGAAACCGAAGAAAACGAGAACGCTGGTTGGAATACATCAGGGAACGGCGCTGGAGATTCAGAAGATGACTTCTTTGATCAATTGAGGACGCAGACCAAGCCAATTTACATGCCTCCGGAATCTGAAACTCGATACGAAGAAGGCATCCCTCTCGTGGAGGATCTCCCCGAGACACCAGTTTCTCCTGAAGCAAAAAAGAACAACCGATTGTCCAGAATGTTTGATGCCGATGATGACGAGGGTGGTGATTTCTTTAGCTCAGTACAGAAGCCCTCTGTCCCACAGCTGGATCCTCCTCCTGTCAAGCGCAAGGATACATCGAAGGTACTAGGTTCCATGGACTTCTCCAGGGATGAGGAAGGGAGTGAGAGTCCGGCGCCTTTCTTGCAAGCACCTGATGCAGATAACCCTCAATCTATCAAGAAGACATCATCTGAGGAGGACCTCGCTGCCCGATGGCAAGCCGAACTGGATGATGATGACTTGTTGATCGATGACGATCTAGCTGGAGATACTCCGGCGGCTCCACAACCAGTCCCTGAGCCTGCACCTGTTAATGGTGTCCAGGCACATAGCCAAGACACAGGATATGCGTCTCAGAGCAGCTTTGGTGAATCCCAAGTGCAACCGAATCCATACGCACCTCATCAACCATCGGTGTCTGAGTTGACACAGGGCTTGCCTGCGCCAACATACGGACAGGGAAGTGCTTCGTTTGTTCCTCCTGGATATTCCACCCAGCAACAGCCGGCAAATGCAGGGGAGAAAGCCGAAAGCTTCGTGCATCGTTCGAAAGAGGGCTATAAATCTCCTTATGACATCCCGGTGGATCTGACACGTCCCAGGAGAGCGGTTAAAACACCTAAACCTGTTGTCGCATCGCCGGTTACTGCTGCGCCGCCGGCTACTTCTATGCCACCACCTCCTCCTAGAAGCAGCAGCATTACTAGTATGCCCCCACCAGCAGCGACACCTCCACCGGCACCACCAGTGACAACGCCCAAAAACTTCTATGAAGAGCTTCCCCCGCCCTCGAGGTCTCGTCCAGCAAGCAGAGGGAGATACACCCCACAGCCCGCCGCTGTTACGACTGGCATGCCTTCGCCGCCAGTAACTCTGCCTCCTCCTATGCCTTCGTCTTCAGCACCTCCGGCCCCTTCTACCGACCCATACGCTTCAAAGCTTCAGCAGCCTGAACGCATCGATCCGTATGGTAGCCTTCCGGTCCCTTCTGCTCCCTCAACAGGGCCGGGAGCTGCCTCGAGGTACTCGCCTAAGCCTCCTGGGCAGCTAGGAGTTAAACCTCCACCCTCTCCGAGGTACTCACCAGCTCCGCCTCCTCAGTCTACTGCGCCGCCTGCTCGTAATCGATACGCTTCTCAGCCAGCAAACGCGGGTCCTCAGCCCCCTGTTCTGCCTTTCCAACCTCGAACGTCAAGTCCCCTTGCTCATCATGAGAAAAACGCGTATCGGCCTCAGGCATCCCATGAAGTCCCGGTCGTCCAGCAGGAAAGTGCATCTCCACCTCTGCAGCGAGGGCAGACTCCCGAACATGCTGCTTATCCACAACCTTACTCTGGGAATATGCCGGAGGCGGGCCAAGATCATGTCATATCTGCAGTACCTCCCCAGCAGATGTCCCCTTCTAGCAACCGATATGCACCTCCCACCTATGTCAATGAGTTTGCAGGACGTGTCGAACCGGAATCGCAGCCGCAACCGCAACCGCCTCAGTCAAGGATCCCCTCGCAGGTTCCGGCGCCTACAAATGATATCCAATTTG
This sequence comes from Paecilomyces formosus, assembly GCA_029606185.1. NCBI lineage: Eukaryota > Fungi > Ascomycota > Eurotiomycetes > Eurotiales > Thermoascaceae > Paecilomyces > Paecilomyces formosus. The sequence continues at coordinate 407,686 of JAPVCB010000011.1, read as the reverse complement.
CTCCGCCCCGCAGATCCATCACGCAGTCTCCCGGAAGACAGATATCTGGTCCCAATTTGTCAATGACCACAACGGAGCCATTCCAGAGGCCTGCCTCTGTACACGACCCCAGCTCTCCAACAAAGAGCGTTAATCCGTATGCTGCCGCTGCTCGCACCTTCTCGCAGCAGCTTCAGTTCATACCCCCGCCGGATGATCAGCAATTGGATCCTCTCGAACGCTGGAAGGGAGCCCCTATCATTAGTTTTGGCTTCGGAGGAGGTGTTACCACATGCTTTCCTAAGCATATTCCTCGGTATACGGCTGGTAGTCTCGCACCACAGATGAAGCCTTCGCCAGGAGAGGTAAAGATGCATCAATTCCGTGACATCTTGCCGTCTGCGGAAAATATAGTGCATTATCCCGGTCCTCTGAGATCAAAAGCAAAGAAGAAAGAAGTCATATCCTGGCTATCAAGCAAGATTGCGGAGTTCGAGAATTCTGATAACTCGGAAGCATCCCGTCTACACCCAGAGCCGCAAAAACGCCGTGAAGAAAAAGTGCTTCTCTGGAAGATAGTGAGAATTCTCGTGGAACAAGATGGTGCCCTAGAAGGCTCTCCTGAGATTCAAAAATCCATTCGCAATGTCCTATTCCCGGCCCTTGAGGCCTCTGAAGCCGAACAACCGTATGGAGGCGATCTAAACGCATCCGCTGTATATCAACCTGAGGGGTCATCTTCCCAAGCAGATGCCGTGGATCCTAGGACGCTCCAGAAGCTGCGAACCGATCTTATTGCTGGAGAACGGGAGAAGGCCGTCTGGAATGCAGTGGACAGCCGTCTATGGGGCCATGCAATGCTGATTTCATCAACCCTAGACCGATCTATTTGGAAACAAGTGGTCCAAGAATTCGTCCGAAGAGAAGTTCGCTCCGCTGGTCCAAATAGCGAATCTCTAGCGGCACTCTATGAGATATTTGCTGGAAATCTAGAGGAGAGCATAGATGAACTGGTCCCTCCTTCCGCTCGGGCAGGTTTGCAGATGGTGAGCAAGCTGGATGGCCAGGGGCCTGCGAAAAACGCGCTCGACGGTTTAGACAGCTGGCGTGACACACTGGGATTGGTCCTGAGCAACCGCAGTGCGGACGATTACCAAGCTTTAGTTGCGCTGGGTGGACTACTCGCTTCCTACGGTCGCACAGAAGCTTCCCATATATGCTACATATTTTCTCAGGCCTTGTCGCCTATCCAGTTACTCGGGGGTTTGGACGACCCGCAAGCAAATGTTGTACTTCTCGGAGCAGACCACCGCCAGTTTCCTGCTACCTTCTCCCTTGATGAGGATGCCATTCTTCTGACTGAAGTCTACGAGTTCGCAACAGCTGTGCTCAAGGGTGCTCCCATTTCCGTTCTGCCTCATCTTCAGGCTTTCAAAGTCCAATACGCGGCGACTTTGGCCGCGAGCGGACGAAAGGCGGAAGCGCAACAGTACTGTGACGCAATCACAGCTACCCTGAAGGCTAGCACAAAGCCCTCTCCCTATTACCATCAGCGCTTGTTCTGTGAACTCGATGAATTGTCTACCCGCCTCAGACAAGCACCCGGTGAAGCAGGTTCATCTTGGATATCCAAGCCCAGCATGGAGAAAGTGTCAGGGTCTATGTGGGCTAAATTCAATAGCTTCGTTGCTGGAGATGATAGTGAAACTGTTCCCAACGGCTCTCCTAAGCCAGGGGAAGATATCGGCCCTTTCGCCAAGGTTACTGGTACTCCGACTGTGAGTCGGTCTCCGTCCGTGTCGGATCTGTACGGATCCTACCCTGTGTCTGCGCCTCAGCCTGTTCCGACAACCTCATCACGATACGCTCCAAGCACTCAGTATGCCCCAAATGCATCCCCTGAGCAGTATCGGTCAAGATCATCCCTTGACTCCCAGCGTTCCCCATCCTTCGGCTTCCCATTTGGTCAACGGCGTCCCTCGCAGGAGCCCTCTACTCCAGGCGACCCATATCAAGGCGGGCCTTATAACCCTTATGGATCACCGGCTGCCTTCGGTTACCAGGCTACTCCGCAGTCATCTTACATGCCTCTAGCGCCAGTAGAGGAAGATTTGGCCTCCCAAACATATCCTCAGCAAGGCGTCAGCTCACGGCAGTCCTCGATGTCGGGTGGTTACAATCCAGGTCATAATTTCCGCCAGAATTCTTTCGGGCAGCCTCTTCATTCCCACGAGGCTGTGGGTTACCCAGCAGCAACTACCACTTATGAGCCTCCAACTGGCGGTAGTGCTTACGAACCTCCATCATACGAACCACAAAGCACAACAGCCCAAGAAGAACAACCGGAGTCGCCCGTTGAGAGACCGAAGAAAAAGTCTTTCATGGATGATGATGACGATGACGACCTGGCTGCACGCGCGGCAGCGCTCAAGAAAGCCGAAAAGGAAAGGAAAGATCGCGAGGCAGATGAGGCGTTTAGGAAAGCTGCTGAAGCCGACGGTAAGATATGCATGCAATCTTATTTATATGCCCTTTGACTAATATAATCTCTATAGCCAAAAAGTCTGCGCAGCCCGGCAAGAAAGGTTGGTTTGGTGGATGGTTCGTTGGGAGGAGAGACAGCGACACTTCTTCTAATGGCGGTGGTCCCATTCGCGCAAAACTTGGCGAGGAGAATTCCTTTTATTATGACCCCAATTTGAAGAAATGGGTCAACAAGAAGGATCCTAATAGCGCCAATTCTGCAGCCCAAGCTACACCACCGCCACCCAAAGGACCTGCTCCGCAGAGCAGGGCCTCTAGCTCAGGCAGTGGTGCCGCTCCGACGGCCCCCCCAGCGCCTCCAGGCGGTCCAGCTTTTGCTGCTTCCATGACTCCTCCTTCGGTCGCCCCTCTACGCTCTGGCAGCCCAGCTACACCGGCTCTAGCTACACCTCCAAATGCATTGCCACGGTCTTTGTCATACGGTGCGGCGAACTCTACGCCGCCCCCGCCAGGCTCTGGGCTCGCACCACCCTCTCGGCCCTCCACTTCACTGAGCAATGCCAGCTCGATAGATGATTTGCTTGGTGCCCCGCAAGCCCGAAAGGGAGGGACCGCAAAGTCAAAGAGGAAGGGGAGAGGCTATGTCGATGTTATGGCGAAATGATGAAGCACTGTGACGTTCTGAGTGACCATATAGAGTCAAATCGACATTGCCCTCCCTGTGAAACCATCATTTTCGCGGTGGTCATCTAATACTGGTTAATCTCTTGCATCTGACATCTGGTTACTCCAGCTTGTCAAACCTCACCATTTGTGAGCGCAGTGGCTTGTTTGCCACTTCTGTTTTCATCGAGTTCTACTTTCTGCTTCGCTGCCTCTTTGCATCACTCGGCGCTTTTATGAAAGCCTCTCTTACGTGGATTGGAGCTGGACGGTCTCCCCCGTATTGCCCTAGATTTTTTGTCAAGATCTTTTGGCCTGTTTTGAGGCTATGTCTTTGTATGTTATTGTAATATTTGGTCGTGTTATGATCACGCCCTCGGAATATATGATGCCTAATACTATCCATTCACCACTGGTCAAGTACACATGGAAACGTGTATGACTAACAAACTATTTATACTTAACCAACTACACCCTCAGAGGAACTTTCTGGAACGTAGCATTCTATAATCCTAGTACCATCCCGAACCGTTTCAAACCCGTTGTAATGAAGCATAGAACGAATTAACGGTTCATGAATTTTGATATATTTTACTTAAATTTTTGTAAACATTTGGTGTTTTACTCTGTTCACGTGGCATATGAATTGATATAATACTATACAATGCATTGTCAGTTCACGATTTGGTATTGCGGATACTCTGATCAACTTACCGTTAGACATGAATCTTCTCCAGCCCAGCTCCCATGGAGGTAAACATACAGGACCAGGGCAGTCTCATGGATGAAACCTGTAAAAAGGACAGAAGATGTGTCAGTGATCATGAGATAAAATGAACACATGATCTATAGTCAGATAGAAAACTTACACGCAACGACCTTCGGGCTCAAGCGTCCCACACTTAATACGCGACCCCAGTCCTTCCCATCGATTCTTACCTTCGCCCAGCCGGCCTCGTTTTCTCCATTATCACCACCAAGCAGTCTCATCCGTTCACTCGGGAGCTGCTCCAGCTCTGATTGCGATAACTGCGCCGGATCCAAGGGCGGATTGATCAGGCCCGACCACACGCTGGAAATCCGCAGGGCATCAGTGGCAATGGCCAATTTCAGCGAACCATGCATGTTCGCGCTCAGCTCAAGCTTGGGGCCTGATGAGCCGGACAGCCCGCTACTGCCAGTAGCGGTCTTCCCGGTGCTCGTATCCATAGCGAGTTTGTTGAATCGTTCAGAGATACTTTTCAGTTGAATCAGACTGGGAAGAATGATATGCACATCTGGTGGACGACAGCGTGGCTCATGCAATCCCTCCACGGTCGACTGATGCAGGACCTTTACTGGGATCTCCTGCGTGATGACGGTCTCACGTTCGCGAGGTCCACCACCACGAGTTTCGTCCTCGTCAGGGCCGAGCGTTGGAGTGATATCGGCAATGCCATCCCCCGAATTCTCTGGCTCGATGCCCAGCGCGTTCTTCCCAGCAGTCCATGATGATGCGCGGATCGTCAGTGCGAGAAGAGGCACGGGGCCTTTCTTCGTCAGACGGAGCTGAGCTGAGTTTGCGCCGATGGCAGATCGTAGCGCTCGATGCAGGGCCCCGATCGGGACTTCGAGATTGATCACTCCTGTGGCAGATTGGATCGTGTATGTCTCGTCGAATATGGTTTCCTTACCGACATTGTCAGCTCTAGACCAGGTCTAGGGAAGGTAAAAATGGGGAGAGGAGAAATGGATATTGAAACAAGACATACAATCGGTAACTGCGCCCAGACCTGCGTCCCTTGATCTGGGATAATAGTGAACCGGACTACTTCATCTTCCAGTCTCATCCAACATATCTTCCCTAGTGACGAGAGAGACGCCGTAAATTCTGGCCGGTAGGCGAACTATTAGCGGACGGCAGATCATAATATGGAGAAAATGAAGATGGACAGATGTGGCAAGAAGAGAGTATTTTAGGCATTTCGACTACATCAGGATGTATACATACTGGCAAAGATGCTAATATTCGTGAGCTGGCTCCTGAACCTCATCTCGTTGAGGCTCCCATAGCTTCGATCCTATCGGCGCGTCAAGGTCGTGTCGTTCGCGTAAAGTGGTTGAGTTGCGGGAGCTTATGTGGTCCGTGCGTTTGTATACACTGTACCGGCCGATGTTAACTATCTCGTTAACTAGGACACTGAACTATAGTAATGCTTTGCTAATTCTTTTACATGGGCTTGTGCTCCATTATTGCATGTGTACAAGTCGTATTTGTTCTCTATATTTCAATAAAATAGGTGGCTGTCCATCTATCACTCTTTGCATCCATTAAATTTTGTTGCCCTGTCCCTTAAGATATAAAAGGCTGCATCACTGGCATAACAGAAGAAATGGAAATTGGTAAAAAGGAGAATATTTGTGGCTGTGTTTCAGACCAGCTGTCATATGCGACCGTCTAAAGAAGAGGGACTTATTAATCCACCAGGGTCCTTTAATTTGGCAATGTTAGGATCGCTCCATGGCCAATGCCGCGATGAGAGCAGCGCCAACTCCAGACCCGTCCTCTGCTGACTGAAGGGTGATCAGATCGTCCGGGCCTTCGGGCCAGTCCAGGATCTCCCGTAGAGCCTGAGCGGCCCGATCTCTGAATCTGTGGTAGTTATTGAATACCGACCCATCAACACCAACATGGCAGGAAGCGATATCTTTTTTCTTGCAGATAGCAGCGATTCCGCACGCATAGAGCCTTGCCGCACGAGTCCCGATAAGCTCCACCAAGTACCGACACACCTTCAGCTCATGGTCGGCTGGTTTAATGCCGAGCTCTCTATTAAACGCATCGTATATGTCTTTCATCGACTCAGATATGTCCTCCTCTATCGTCGAAAGGAAACAGGTGTCGATAACGTGAGGTTCGCGCATACGCGAAATATCCTGACCTCTAAAGAGTCCATCATTATCATGCAGGTGGATCATGACAAGCCGGAGGATTTCTCCCAAGTAAAGTCCAGCAACCATCTTTTCGTATGTTTGCTGGCCAGGACGCGGTGAACCTTCATCAATCTGCCGGTCAAACGAGGTGATAGGCAGCACTTTGCGCTCATTGTCGAATGCTCCATATTCAGTATTGATCGCAACCGGGGTATCTGGTGACAGCCCGGCGTCTGCAATTTTCGGGATGCAGCCTGCTTCTTCCATGTACGCTGCGTTGCAGCCTGTGCTGAATATGCTTCCGATCTTCACCTCCGGGTCAGAGTAGTGAGATGCGATCAATGTCCCTGTCGTATCATTAACCAATGCGACAATCTGTACTGGTACTTTCTAGCTCGTTCGTTAGCAGACCTGGTAAATCTCTATGTAACAGAGAAGACTAACTTTTGCTTCAAGAGCAGCTTCAAATTGCGGTGTTACATCCTGGCCTTCAACACCCTTGACATCGAAATCTTTAGTCCACCGCTGCAGGATACCATTCCTAATGGTAGGCTGTGTCACAGGATAGGAGAACGTGAACGACAGTGGCAGCTTCTCAGACGTCTGTCCTCCACGATGATGCTTCTTCAAGAAATCGTCTAGACATTCCGCTACGAAGTCCCACAATTCGTCCTTTGTACCCGATCTTAGACCCGGTGGCATCTTGTACTTTTCCTGTGTAGTTTCGAATTCACCTCTTCCATCCGTCAAGCACACCTCGCACACTCGCAGATTTGTGCCGCCCATGTCGACGGTCAGGTATCTGCCCTGTTCATTGCCAGAAGGGAATCCCATGGCCCATGTGACGTTCATTGGCTATCACTCTGGTTAACCTGGCCGTAATCGAAAGATACCGGATCTATAGACTAACAATATTACCGCCTTCTTTGCTTAAACCTGTGCAGAGAGGCTGTCAGCTGTGCAAGTCATCCTGTAGAAATTACATAAAGTCGAACCTTTTTCCAGTTCTTTGACGAAATGGTCCGTGATCTGCTTGAGTTTCTTCTGATTCACGGTAAAGAGATCTTCAATTCGTCGAACTTCATAAAGGACGTCCTGGGGTATGTCGGCCAATGCCTCTTTCCAGTGTTAGATCTCTTCGTTGTACTGTACTGCGCTTTCGGCCGGGAACTATTTCTTACTACTCCCAAAAGGCTGCGGGGGGTTCTGTGCCCTCTCCATGTTCTCAAGATTATTATAAAAATATGCGAATACAATATAACAAATCACTCTAGGAGAAATTGCTGCAATAACTGCGGTATTGAGAAGTTTTCCGCATGTTGACCTGGATATATGCCAAACGGTAAAATATATTATGTTGTTGAAGCCACAAGGTTATGGATGCCATGTTTCATCATCATGACTGATATAGTAGGCTTACACTCGGGCATCTTCGGAGCCGGAGACATGAATTTTCATTTTTCAGCCATGAAGAGAGAGCAATAGAGCTTCTTTATCCCAGAATATCTGGTATGTTCAGGCTTGGCTTACGGTCTCACGCGCCACTATGACAACATTAGCTTGAGCCATTGATTGGCCAAGATTGTACATACATACAGTACATACCTGGTATCACAGCATAAAGCCTCCGGGTTTATCCAGGCTTTTAAATCGGATGCTGGACCTATGACCTTGCGGGAGCCAGATCCAGCAAATCGACGGGATCGAATCCCCTAGCTTAGGCAGATGTTCTTTTTTTGGCGCTCAAATGAAGAAGCCCGTGCTCAGGACACATCCAGTCCCTCATCCAGCAGTGGGGATAAAACGAAGGCTGGGCTCGCGACTAACGCAGATACGCGCAGGAATTAGCTGCCTGCAATCCTCTAGTGCCAATGACTTGCCGCGAACGCGTGTGGTCAGCTTGGTTATGTATGGTAACCGTCTCTGTATACATCTGTTAGCTGGTCTTGCAGATGTTTTCCCTTGGCCGATCGGCAGACAAGGATCCTGTTGGACGACGGTGACGCGAAGCCATCCCGACGTGGTTGAACGTAGCAAGATGTAGAGGCACGCACTGGCGAGGCAAGAGTTGGGCGCAACAACAGCATTTGTTTCTCTCCTCTCTCTCTCTCGCGTGGTCATGGAGACCAGCCCTACTCTAAGTGAGTGATGAAGGATCGCCCGGTCCACTTGAACGCGGTGATTGTAATAGTCGAGCATCCAAAAGCCCCTTTTGGCGGCGATAGCGTCGAGCCTCCGCGACCCACCGCCAGAGGAAGCGCCGCCTCGAGACGAGACAAAGACAGACAACGCAGCAGCACAGCGCAGTTGCTGCGACAAACGGACGTCTCGACAGAGAGCTGGTCTACTCTGTATCCTTCTGCTGCGATCTGACTCAAGTCAAGCTCGTCTCCACGCTCGTTTCTACTTCCAAACGCTTTGTTTGGTCCTCTCCGTGACCAATCATCCATCCCATACTGTCCTTTCCTTCACCAACGTTTCCCCCCCAAGACTCGACTCTCTTCCGACCACGACCGCAACCAGCCTTCGAGTCTTTTGTTCAGACGTCCCAAGGCCCCTTGCCTTTGAGTCCGGCGCGATCGAGCATCTGATGTCCCTGCGGGATTCCATCTCAGCATGCTCGCATCTCACACTTCGATCCTACATACTAACCACGCAGCCAGACCTCCTCCCCCCGTGTTAAAGCACACCCTCTTCGATCCTTTCCTCTGGCGGGTTTCCTCTGAGACGTGCCCTGCAGGGCCATGATATTCGTCTGAAGATACAATGGCCCACCTCAACTCGAGTCCGCTTCTTCCGCAAATGCGCCTGAACCCCGCGAAGATCAGACGGCCTTCGCGCTCCTCGTCGCGTTCTCCTGAGCGGAAGTCCCAGTTCTCTTACCATGTTCTCGATCCTCTGCTCAGTAATCTCTCACCTGAGTCGACTCTCGAGGCTCTGACTTCTGTCGATGCTGTTCCCAGAAACGAAAAGACGGCGCAAGACCTCCTAACGCGGAGTATCTCGAAGGTATCGACGGACGAGCGCGCGCTTGGGATTCGGGCAGCGGTAGCGGCAAAGAAGCTGAAAGAATGGTACAGGGAAGTTCTCGGGTGGGAATGGCCGAGGAAAGCAGATGCTCAACTGGGGAAAGGGTTTATTCCGCCAACGCGGACGACGCAGGATGTGCATCCTACGTCTACTATTGAAGAAGAAGAATACTATGGCAGCTTGCCAGTGGAAGCAGTAAGACGATATGAGACACGAATAGAAGAGATTCGTGATGGCATGGATAGCTTGGATGTTGAGGAGCTGAAGGAACATGTTCTCAATGCCCATGTCCCCTCGCGCTCCCGGCCGTCATCGTCGGCCAGTACGATATCTGTCGGCCCTCCTTCGTTCAGCTATGTCCAATTGAGCGATTTCACCGCGATAGTAACAGCCACGATCCTGCGACTGCTTCCCACTCTATCCCGGTTGAATTTTCTTCTCACTACTTGGGATGTTCGGCTCATCGTCCTCCGGCAAATACCTGGCCTCCTAAGCCAGCTTGAGAAGACCCGTGTCACAATGGACTCATCAATGGCAGCTCTCAAGGTAGCTCACTCTCCCAACGAAGCCGGTAGTTTCTTTTCACGAGATGCCTTCCATGCGAAGCGAGCCGAACTCGAAGCGCTAGTCGTATCTGCGGGAAGAAGGATGGATAACATACTCGACGCTCTGGAGGGCCGTGAGGACTCTTTGCCTGAGGCTTGGATCGATGATTTGGAGGCCATGGAGACAGAGTTCGCCACGTGGACTGTCGAAGCTGAAAAGCGTGCTGTCATGAACGAACTAATGCACCTAAACAAACCGAAGCCCGAACCGACTGTTCCAAAATCGGGGGTGCATGCCCCAGAGCCACAGGCGCCTGTCCAAGACGTTAGCAAAACTTCAGTTAATCAGTCTACCGCAATTGTTACAAGTGAGAAACCCACAGATGCTAGTATCGACGCACAAGCGGTCTCAAGTGACCGGAAACTTGTCGAAATCAGCGCGAACATCCCCGGTTCTACACCGAATGTTATCTCTTCTACGGAGAACCTTCCCGCAAAACCTAGAGATACAGCTCGCGACCCTATTTCAAGATCCCTAGCCGACTCAGTCCAATCAGAAACGCCGACGCAGAGGGTAGACGCGAGACCTAGGATATCCAATATCGGTTTAGACCAACCTCGAGACATCGATGCATCCCGATTTCCACGAGAGCCTATGGACGACCACCTTTCAGATATTTCTGAAGAAATGTCAACAGATAGCGAAGTCTCTCCCACCGGAAAGAATGATTTGACTGGTCCTACTGTTGGAGTACAGGAGCAATTGCATACGAATTGTGATATGGAACCTCCCTTGCAGGAATCGTCGCAAGGTCTGACAGATCCTCCAGCGACTGGACTTGAATTTGAGAAGGAACTGGAGCCACATCTCGACAATTCAAGTCTTGGAACTTACGCAGATAACGCAGAATTGTCGGACGGTGAGTCCACATCTGCATCGCACTCTCACGTTCAAGGCGACGACCAGGCCGAAAAATCCCCAAGATTAGATGGTTCTGGCATTGAAACTCAACCTTTATCTGGAATACGTGTGGAAAACACCTTTGGGGATCGAGACACTTCGTCTTCGGAACACCGCTCATCATCTCCGACCCTAGCTCTAGAGAATGTCGCCGAAATAGAGCCAGAAAGCGTGCCACAACAGCACTCCATTGCACCAGAAGACAACAGAGCCGCTATCGTAAATTCGGACCGTGACACTCCAACACCTGAGGATGTCTCCACCCCAGTCGTTAAACCTGCGGATGAAGTAAAGCTAGAAGACGTTCCTATTGAGAAACTATCCGATGTGGCAACGTCGAAGAAACATGAGGGCAGTGACAAATATGGCATCCCGAAGGAGAGCACCATTCTGACGGACCCATCGGATCCGCTCGTTCATGATGTCTTCATGGGGCCATCCCAGTTGCAGGGACCGGTGTCGCTCGATCAGACAGACACAGATACTCCGAGAAAGGCCCGGCTCTCTGAGTCTCCCACAATCAGCTCGCCGCATGGCGTCCCGTTCTCTTCTCTTTTCTCCAAGCCCCGGGATCGTTATGGTGATGACGCCAGAAACCTAGCCCATCTCGGATCTGGGAATACTACACCAGACGGTGATCACACTGACGTGGACGAGGAATCGTCACCAAAACTTGGTCTAGAGAGCCCGATCAGGATGTCTAAGCTTCGACCCAAACCCCTAAACGTCGCAAAAGGTCAATCTAAGTCACATCGTCGACATCCTTCTGATGTTTCTGGAGCTGACTCTCCTATCTCTGACTACCCGTCGTTGTTATCCAGCCCAGAAACCAGGGAGGCCTACACCTCTGCTTCGCCAACAACTCCGCTGGTTACTGAGACGCCTACACCTCCTCGGAATAATCATCTAACTACAGACCATGCTCGAAGCAATAGCCAGGCGACTTTGCGACAGGAGCATCTACTTAACTTTGACCGCCATCGTGGACCCAATCGTGCAGAGTTCAAACATTGCCGAACAGCAAGTCTTCCTTTGCAACGTTTCATCAATGAAGATGTCAACCAGGACTACGACGATGACTTTGTGGATATGGAGTCACTAGAGCGAAGTCCTAGTCCGTCGCCCGAACAGCTCCCTAACGGTGGGATACATTCGCTACGAAAACGACCTGCTCCTGTTAATCGTCGAGGCGCACCCGCCACGAGACACTCAACTTCTGGTGCTCCTGGCTTCTCTATCTCTGAAACCGGAGCCAAAAGCGCCAGGGCCAAGAGGCTGGGCTCTCGAGAGACATCGGAATCCCCAAACCTCCCTCAGAGGATGCAGAAGCCCAGCTCCTCGAAAGCCCCAAGTGTCCCTATACGATCCAGTAAGCGATCGTCTAGACCACAAAATGACGCATTTGATGAACCTTCCACTGCGGATTCGGCAAATGCTCCTACCTCATCTGAACTTAGTCGTCCAGCGAGCCCATTTTCCAAAACGACAGGGGATGAGCTTGAGGACAAGATCAACTCAATCTTAAATGCCCTCCCAGCGCGAATCCACCTCACGCATGCACCAACAGACGGGCCTGCCGTGAACTCTTCAGCGCCGTCTCAAAGGAATGAGCGTCTAGGCTCGGTGTCTCCTCGCTGGCCTTCAAGTCGGAGCAGCACCCCTACACCATCTTTATACCTTACACCCGCATATAACCGGACTCGACGGCCACGTTCGCATGCAAGTGAGGAGAGCTCGGTCAGAGTTTACCATCTTCATCGCGGAAAGACGGCTCCTCCGACTAAACTCTTTGTTCGCACCGTGGGAGAAGGAGGAGAACGTGTAATGGTGCGAGTTGGTGGAGGCTGGGCTGATTTGGGTGAATATTTGAGAGAATATGCAATTCATCACGGCTCCCGAAGAGTCTCAGAGCAACCGAAGGTTGAAGTGCAGGAGATTCCGTCTCATTCCTCTCCGTCGCATTCATCGCCTGGCAGTACCTTGACGCAGCCTTCCAACAATGGTAGAACGACTCCATCTCGCCCTGGCTCTTCACTGAGCTCACGATCTCCTTCTGCGCTTGCTGTACGCAAAACCAGACAGCCGGCAGCACCAGTTGATGAGCTTGGAGACCTGCCAACGGTGGACAGCCAGGCGATTGGCGATCGTGCCTCGCCGATGTCAGCCGTCTCTTCTCGCAACCGACGACTCTCTGTTTCATCGAATAATTCCGTCAGTGTTGCCTCAACCGCAGATAGCCCATTTGCCGGTTCGTCTCATTCCACTACAGTGACTCCGCTCGGTCTTGCCGGTCCAAAGCCACGGTCAAGGCGCATGTCTATGAGTCCTGAGAGCGAGGCTTGGGTGGAGGATGTTCTTGGACAGGCACGAAAGAACGCGTCATTGAAACTTCCTAAACCTGGTGCGGTCCGCACAGGGCGAGAAAGCAGCTTATCTAAACGACCCAGTGAGCCGAAATTGCGCAGTGTCAGCGATATTGGCACTGCCGGTCTCAACAAAAGAGTGCTACTCCGTGGACTTGACAGACGGAGAGAGTCAAGTCAAGGACTGTGAGCTAAGGAAGTCTAAATATTGACGCACGCGCCTCTTATTTCTTTCCTGATGATATTATCGCTCCTTTCTCGGCGTTGAAAATATATTGCTGTTTAGCATCTAGGACGAGCGGTGCATAGTTATCTGCATTTTCTGGGATTGCATCCGAAACATGAATTCTGAGGGCTAGGTATGAGATAAAAGACTAACTCGAGTCTATCTTGTTTCATATACATTTCGCCTTTCGTCTGAAATCTTGCAGAGGTTCGCACATTCCTTTGGGGAAAAAATCGTTTCTTTCATCTTGCATATAAGGCGTTCGAACATATTAAAAGATGATACTGGGATATCAGCGAGCAGTGCCTTTTTGCGTCCATTCACTTGTCGATTTTTTTCATCTCTCCTCATTTTGCTAACATACATACACGGTTTCCGAGAGAGCATACTTACTTTCTACCTGTCCTTTTATCCTTTTATCTTTTCTTTATCATTATTTTCTTTTTCCATATTGGATGTTCGTGGTCCCGGAGCTGAATTAGGTTGTGCATAAATACCCCCTGGATAGATACTTGTCTTGTCAAATAAGATTTCAGAAAATTATTTTGAAAATCTAAAAGTTACAACTGTTCCCTGAATAGCATTCGTAGCAGTCTTTCCACGCTTCGTAATTTAAATGGAACGATGCAGCATCCTGGACGGTTGGTTCCATTCCGAATTTTCAATGCATTGTCAACCCGGTCAGGAAGTGAAAGTCTCTGAGACAGCGGATAATGCTGTCGACCAGACTATGCCTTCTATATGATAAACGCTAATAAAAATGGGAATCTTCCATAACGTTTGCCTTACACAAAGTCTGGGCCTTTCTAGCTGCTGCGCTGCATGGATGTGTTTATATCTTCCGTCCGCATAACTGCAGCGTCGCTTAATGAATGATTCACAGCTGATACCTAAGTATGAAACTTAGGATAAGGTGGGAGCTAGGATTAGAAATATCTCAATGCTATTGAGTTACAACAAGATATAAATGCTCCAAGAAAAGCCGCCTTCTGCCTGCCCGAAAAAGCCATAAACGCCATTGTAAGCCTCGACATGAGGGTCCCATAAACCAGTATCGTGTAGTCCGACATTAATCATACCGTGCAGAGAGATGATCAGCTACTATCCCCACCGGGTTTAGAGGATTCCTTTTTCTCAACAGTGATAATATCCCTGCTAAGGAGTTGCCTTAACTCGGGAGATATAACCTTCTCTTCTTCTGCGCCGTTAGCCCGCACAATGACGCTACTGCTGCTGGCTCCGGTTGTGGTTCCACGTTCGGGAGATTTTCCTTTGTTATCATTTTGGACGCTAGAATCTGGCTTTCTTTGGCGAACCGACGGTTCAGGGAAGTTATGTTTCTTGTCTATCGCTTGCACCATTCTTTCGAAGCGACGGAAGAGTGATTCCGCTCGCGTAAGAATAGGGATGAGGTCAATTGTATTTGAGAGTTCATTGACTAATGTTCAGGTTAGACAAACACCGCGTGCGAAGAACATTTCACTCGGATAATGACTTACTATATTTGAGAACCTCGTCAAAATGCTTGAGGTGGGTCATGATGACATCTCTATGCTTTTCCAAGATCGCTAGGGCAACGAAGAGATGGAACTGGCTCGAGAGATAATCTGTCCATAGTGTCTCCCACAGACGTAGCACATCTGACCATTCGAACTCCCGCTTATACCAAACAAGCAACATGCGGAAGAAAAAAAAGAAGTTCGTGCTATCAGCCGATTGAAGATGGAGGTAGAGTTGTGGGTCCATCAGTTGGACAAGGTGGTCCAGAGTCAGGAGCTGAGCTCGCATTCCCGATTGATCGCGCAGAAAGTTGCGTTCCTGCCAGATGTGAGTGTATATAATAGACATGGAAAGCTGCATTTCTTACCATTCTGTTCATAAAACCAACAAACCCCCAGAATGCCACAGCATCGTCCTGCATGACAGCGTAAATTGGAGCCAATAGATCACTCATCCCTTGCACGTAGCCGAGATCAGGGTTGTATTCATTATACGTGAGAAGCATATCCTTCATCTGTTCGAGATGCACATTGGTACCAGTATCTGCAAACGGAGAGTCAGGATCTGGATGCGGGATATCTTCCCCTGCAAAGAGTGGGATGGTGCGATCTGTCCGGTGCACATCTTTCTCTGATTAAGCGAAAACAATTCTCGGTCAGCTCAGAATTCAATGGTAAGGTATTGAGAGGAAATCATACCGATGCGGCCCTTTTGTTCCTTCCACCATTCATGATCTTCCGCTGACGTTGATCCTTCGACCATCCTCTCCCACCAAGCTCCCTTCAAGCGCACGAAATCGTCCCGTTTCGAGTTCATTATAGCCCTTCGCTCATCCTCGCTGCTATCCCACGAGTATACACCGAGAAGAAACAACCATGCTTCCTTCCGGACTCCGTCGTTAGGATCCAACCCGCCATGGAATATACGCTCTTTCACTTCATCTACTGTCACCTGAAGTATTCCTGCTGAATCAAACCATCCCTTCCACTCTTCCATTGTAACGACCTTCCGGCGTTCCTGGATAGTCATGGTACCGGTCTCTAAATCCAGAATTTCAAACTCCCCAAGAGAACTGTCTTCTCTTTCCAGCACATCCTGGGCGGTCCATATGCGCTGGTTCCTTTCCCGCTCGCTCTGCTCTGCGATTCCCATAGCCCAGCGGGCCAGATATATTCTTGCACTATCGAATTCATCCTGTAAAGTTTGGATTTCTGGGTTCTTCATCAATCTTCGAACCTGAAGAGGTATTCGAGGGTTGTCTGCGATCTCGTTTGCAGTGCGTCTCGTAAAGGTAGTTATCCGACTTAGATGCTCGAGCACCTTCCATCTCGTTTCTTTCAACGCCTTTGTTAAAGGATCCATCGCGGCATCTCGTTCTGCCGGAGGAGCTGAACGAGACGACGCAGCAGCAGCCTTTCCTTTATCCTGGGCCTTCTGTGGCCCACTGGCAGTTAAAGGTCGACCAAATGAAAGCTTATCCTCTTCGGAGGGGTTTATGAGATATACACTGGGGTCGGCTGCTGAGCGCTGTACCTCAACATATCGCCTCAGCCATCTCAATACCTCATCACCGCCCCAGAACATACTCCCATCCTCGCTAAATGGATCGAAGCTCTCCTTAGTCTTCCGCTTTTTCTGGAGAATTGTTGATTCGCACTCATTGTCATGGAAAAACAAAGCTGGAAAGCTGTCGCCGGCTTTTGTATTGATCACGAGACTCCCATACCACCAACCGATGCTTGGTGGCCGCACGAGCAATGAGTATACGTCAGAAAGCGGTACTGCGAACGCATAGAGACCAGCCGTATCCGTATGCGATCTTGTCGTGGGGAGTGGCGGGACGAGGTATGTCTGTCTGGGAGGAGATGAACTCTCGGACAGGTCCACCTTAACGTAGGTGCTATAAGCATCTCCTAGGGATGACTCGGGTACCCAGGCGAGGAGATAAGACGCTGCGTCGCTATGTTTGGAGGGTTCTGGAGAGGCGGATTGGGTCTTGTTGCGGTCTGTCACAGACTTCTGCTGGATAAGGGCAATGAATCCGGGGATATTATCCTTTGATGACGGCGTAGGATGGACATAGACCTGTCATATGAGGATTCACATTGTCAGAATACAACCACTTTGATCATCAGACTGAGACTGGTGCTTTTGTGAGATGCATACCTTGCTCTTTGAATATAGAAGCTTAACTCCTCTGCCGGATGCTGCGTGCGCAATGGTGTTGTACTCATCTTCCTCCTCGTCGCTCATGTCGTAAAAGGAACCGGTCGGAGAGGGCGGCGAAGGCGGCGGGGTGAACTTGGTGCTGGACCCGGTCATGGTCTCCGTCAACTGGACTCCTGATTCTTTTTATTCTTTTTAATAACTGCTGTTCATCTCTTTCTATCCTGAAAATTGGCTCTTGATAGATGGAGTAGTGTTGTTTGTTCCAGAAGTATGAGCAGCTGAATACCGGAAGGTCGCCTGGTCGGTTCACGGGATCCGCTTGATGGACGTCACGACGTAATCGTGGGGCTTCCCGTACAGTTTCTACCTCAGGCCACCGTCCTTCTCCGCACGCAAACACCTTTGATGATGAGACACAAAGCAGATGTAGTTTGGAACAATATATCCAGAGGAATTGTCAATTTTCTTGTTTGTGAATATAATGGCATATGGAAATTGCCGCCATCTCTTGTTTCTTCAATCGTTTGATGAGTTGCACCGCCACACAGGAGCTTCCAAGCCACGACCAGGCAACAACAAAAGCAACAGTGCGTACGAGACAATCGAAGTCACCATGAATATCGCCTCCGATTAGAAAGTGATGGTTTAATCTGGGATCTTGCAGATTTGTCAAGATGACTTACGAGATGGCGGGATATTCGGAATACTCAGTATCTGCGTCTCGATCACTGCTTCCTCAGGAGAGAAAGACGCTATTCAATGAGTATGGACATTCTTTAGAGCTTTGTCCGAGCTTTCTCCTACCAAAAACCATGCTAACAGACCACGTACTTGTCTTCGATCGATATCGTCTCTGTGGATACCTTACATAAATGCCAGTACGCTGCAGGCACTCGAAAAGGTATGTATGTATACGAGACATGGGGGAAAGTCGACAGAGAAATAGACTCTCAAATGATGGCTGCTGAGCTGGATTTATAAATAAGAGCTATTATCACGGGAAATTCCCTCGGATAGTCTGATTAGAAACACACTGATTTCTGTCGCTCTGCAGACACTGACGTAGGAAGGAAGATTTGTAAAAGCACTCGAGTGTCGATAGACTATTCTAAGTACCTGTCTGTTTCGCGCCTATGCGTCTGCGGTCAGCCTGAAATTGAGATCGATTCCGATATCTAGGAGACTCG
The DNA here is from genome assembly GCA_029606185.1 of Paecilomyces formosus. Classification (NCBI taxonomy): domain Eukaryota; kingdom Fungi; phylum Ascomycota; class Eurotiomycetes; order Eurotiales; family Thermoascaceae; genus Paecilomyces; species Paecilomyces formosus. Next base: position 389,666 of record JAPVCB010000011.1, on the reverse strand, counting down.
CTTTAGCGTGCCGATATATTATCTTATCTACATCGGTGGAAATGATAAAAGTCTACGTGATATATTTAGTTCTCTATGTACACCGTGACATCAATAAATCCTAAAAGTACCACTATTCCTATTTTATAAGAACTCAATATTCTATCGGGCGTGCCGATATACTTCACACGTGATGCTCGCTCATGTGCTTTCTGGATGCCGTGCATCATATCTGCATCGGGATCAGATAACCATTTCAGGAAAGCTTATACCTAGCCAATAAAAAAGGCAGGCAGTACATCAAGGAAATCGGTTTGATATAATGCTGTAGACACAGAGAACATAGGAATATAAAAAAATATTGAGAAGGTGGTTGTTTATTCCATACAAGTCCCGCCCAAGTCTCACTGTTGTCCATCGTATCCAGTTCCTATAGAACTACCGCGAGAAGATGTCTGAATTAGCAAGGACCTTACCAGCCTCTTGGTATCGGAGTCTGCCGCTTTATCAATTAGAGAGAAGAGGCGTGTTTCTGAAGGTATGTTCGATATAGTCGTGATATCTCGATAATACGTACTGACGACTTCGTGATAGTCGTGGTACCTTCTCGGTCCAGTCACGCGTTTCCTCAACGTTGATGAGGGAGTTGAATATGAAATCGCCCAGCAACATATATATGCTTTCAGAACGACCACAAACGGCCCTTTTCCTGGACCGGGAGATATCAAAGTTATCGTGGCTAAGGATGTAGGTATTTGCATTCCGACAGATCCTTGAAGAATGATGGTCACTGATATACTATCAAGGGTACTGAATTACGGAATCATGTAACACCCACAGGACTCGTCTTTGCTACTCTATCGGACGATGCGCCCAGTTTCCATGAGTTCTATCCGGATTTGGAGCCTTTGCTGCAAAGGGTAGACTTCACACAGCGCCCGTACCGACGGACCATTAAGTACGAGGGCAATTTCAACTGGAAGACTATGTTTGTCCAATTTTCTACAATTCAATACGCTCTTATACTGATTAATTGTGAAGGGTAGACGGGTACCAGGAATGCCTGCACTGCCAATATACTCATCCATCATTTTCTGTGTATTATCCACCGACATTCTACACAGTCTATAATCACAAGAATTTCTCGCAGCATGTCGCGGACCCTAAGAAACCTGATGATGGCTTGTTTCTGTATTTCTTCCCCAACTGCACATTGAACGTCTACGGCGGCGGAATGTCTTCTTTCCGCGTCTGCCCAACAGCTGACCCGAATGTGACCCGGATGGAGTTCGACTACTACCATATGGAGTCGGGAGATAAGTTTGAAGACTATTACAAATTCGTCCGCCAGGTTGCCATGGAGGATTTCGAGCTGTGCGAGAAGGCGCAAGAAAATCTGCAGAAAGGAGTCTACAACGAAGGGATCCTGAATCCGGAAAAGGAGACCGGTGTGGCCTGTAAGAATCCTGAAAATTGTCTCTATTCCGTGCTTACTTATCTGACCGCGCGCTTCCTTGCAGTTTATCAAGAACGAGTTTTCGATCTGGTTTGTGAGCAATATGAAGCGGAGAAGCTTAAGCTCGTCCAGACCGAAATTGAACCTGAGTCGGAAAGGTCACTTGCTCCTGGGATTGTCTCAAGCGTTGCATAGATGACCATGTGGTGGTGTGCTATTACTTGATATGATCTCGACATGACCCATAGTAGACCAGAACAGGAAGGTCTTGATATAGCAGTATAGCAGCTAGCCACGTACTTCTGCCGTAATAATAATTGATCTTTTTTGGCGTCGTTCATTTTGAAAGCTATCGCATCGGATCATCAACGCTATCTCTTGAAATGCCCATTCGATCCGCAAGGTTATCCAATAGAATACATGCTTATCTGGAACATCCCATGGAAATAACATAACAGGTGGGAGGTCACGTAGAGACCCGCGCCAAGAGCGGGAACAACAACCATTCAGATCTGTCTGGATCATCGCTCCCAATTAGGAAACCTGCACTGTCGAACGACTCTCTCAACAATTGGTTTGTATGGTGGTCTTTCTGTGTTAAGCTCCATCACGATGCTACTTCGACGCGCATCTGTATCTTATTGCCGGTGGGGATGATTCCGGGAAGCGAGATTGGCAGCGGTCGGACCGAAGTTGAAAAGGTATAAGGACTCACCTGGAGGAATGCCATCGAGAAGCTGTTGCTAAATCGGATTTGTGGATTGGCCCAAGAAAGGGAAATTATTGCGTTTCAACTTGTCTTTAGAAGATCGCCTATAAGATGTATGAGATTCTGAGTTTGCCTTCGTCGCTGTCGTCAACCTATATACTGGTGATCTTATTGGCCACTTCTTATTTATGTTACAGAATCTCTGCCATATCATCGAATGGGAGAGCTGAACAACAGGAAAAGGAACTGTCGAGGACTGGACGAGCCCTGTCATCGTCACAGACCTCAGAGAAAATCACTCAGTCAACCGTCGCGAAGGAATCAGAGTTCCCAGATAACTGGTGGAATGGCAAAGACGTCTTCGAATTAGAGAGGCGTGCTATTTTCAGTAAGGTCAGTGCAGGGTTGCAGTAGCTCGAGACGAATAACAGCCCGTGCTCACTTCTTGTCAAAGACATGGCTCTATGTCTCTCATCGCAGCCGTTTCAACAAGCCTGGAGATTACCACTCATTGGAAATCGCCGGCTTCCCAGTCTTCCTCATCTTAGGTAAAGACGGGATAGTGAGAGCCTTCCATAACGTGTGCCGCCATCGAGCATACATAATTACGAAAAAAGAATGTGGCTCGTCAACCGTGCTTGGCTGTCGATATCATGGCTGGAGCTACAACACTCGCGGTGACCTCATAAAAGCCCCGCATTTTGAGGATGTACCGGGATTCGATAAGTCCCAGAACGGTCTCTTTGAGATCCATGCGCACACCAGCAAGTATGGAATGATTTTTATCAATCTGGACGCTAGTCCCTCGGTGCCAGAGGTCGATTCGAGTCAGCCGAACAACTTCGCAGCTGCCCATCGTTTGGCGGTAGACTCGACTTGGGTGGCAGGCTGGACGTTGGAAGGACATTTTAACTGGAAGATGGCAGGTAAGATCGGATGGCAAGCGGCCATTATTGTTACTATTGTGTGGCACAAAAGTACTCATATGTCGCATAGTGAAACCTGGTAGCTTTGACCTGGAGAATCTTCGCGGATACAGCCCCCACTCTATATTGTCTGGTCTCACTAGTCTACTCAGAAAGACATCACCGGCAATAGATACGGCAGGGCTCGCGATTTTCCCATCAGCGTCATTGTACGCTATACAGGGTTCAGGGTTGATATATTCACTCTGTTTTCTGCCTTACTCGGAGGGCAAGACCCTGATCCGTTGCGACTTATACGGGCGTAATCAACAAATCGGCTCTAGCGCCACAGTAGCAAAGGAATTACCTAGACTACTCCAAGATAGGATATCGGAAATAGAGAAAAATTATCTCGTGGAGGTTCGCGGTTCGAGGTAAGTACCGTCTTCTGAGCTCCCGAAAAAAATAACCCCTCGTGAACCCCTCGTGAGCTTTCCTGAAACGTGAACATGGTAAGTGCCCCGATACGCACCCGCCACCACGAGCCGCCACTAAATCGCTAATTACTATAGGCTATTGCTGACACTATTTTGACGGCGTCGCGCCAATAGCGACGATAATATCAGCATTGCAAATGAGACTGGACGAGGTATTAATCCGGGCACCGAATTAAGTCTCGTCATGAACATATTGTACTAACAAGCCACTATCTATGACAGAATCGCAATATGATATTCTTCTCCACCTCAAGAATCATCTCAAGCTGGAGAAGACCATGGGCCATGAAGTCTTCCCAACCTTGAGACCGTCTACAAGAAGCTCAAAATCTTTACAAGCAGACATTCGTAAGTATATCTACTTTTCGCGTCTCTTGTCGAGTATATATGCTGGTTAGGGAACGTCGCTTATTGACCACGTGCAGTATGCAAAGAACTTGATTGTAAGGACAAGGCGGCCTTTGATACGAAAGCCTCCATTACACTGAAAAGGAATGAAATCCTTGCCTGGTAACATGTGCTTGGGCTGGCATTTAGCCAGTACGCATTCAAGCCTTATTGCAATAATTCTATTAGTCCGGGAGATGGCGAAATGACTCGGGTTAGCCCCAGGAAGTCTCCACGAGGGTAGTAGTTTCGTCTAGTTAGTAGTAGGATATCATATTATTTTTCTGCTTCGGAGATTAGAAATGTTATGCGCAGAACCATTCTGTAGGGCAGCATCCGACGATACTCTGGGCATTGCCGGCTTTTGTGCTCTGTTTGGACCTTTACGACCGGTATCATCCGAGGTTTAGCAGGCGCTAGAGCGTATAGCGTCATGGCCTAAGGAGAGGGGGAATTGTTTATTCGCGGGTAAAGGGCGCGAAAAGTGGCTTTAAAAAAGACGATCGGTAGCAAACCGGACCAGGCCAACGCTAACTGATCATGCGAGTCTCTGCTTTTGGTATCCTTCAGCAACTGTTGGCCGCGAATACCGCCCGCTCTGGCAGCTGTCTAAAGTAGCGTCAGGTCTTAGCTGCAAGATGAGTTTCTTCACGTCGTCTGCTGGAGGACTCGATGTTACCGATCCTGTCAGTGTGCGTCGTAAAGATGAAAGTAGCCGATCACTGCTTCCCACACGAAGTAGACGAATGTGTCGCCATGATGACTAGACTAATTGCTCATGTCACGCCAAACCTCTAGAGCATTCCAGATATGATCAATCCGAGGGCGTTGCGGGCCGTTCCTGCGGCAAGTAGAATCAGTCATACCCCTCTTCGGTCTATCAATCATCCAAGGCCTATTTTTATGCGTGTCCCCGGCTTTGCCTTGTGCGACCAGATAGTTGACATAGTCGGAAGAGCATCCGGATATTGCTTCCCGACATACCCTGGTAAATAGAATTAGATATATAGATCTTCGGGGACCCTTCCTGCACGTCAGGCCGGATTCAGTACATCATAGACCGCCCTCTTCCTTGTCAGGGTCCTGAAGCCCGTTGTGGCTGACTAGATTAACGTCAATCGCTAGGCGATCTTCCCCACCTATCCTAGTACTACCCTAGTGGCGACAAGGGCTCGCACATCAAACCTCTGGGTGCGGAGAATTAAGTATCCATTGGTCTCCATAGTTCTTATTTAAGGATGCGGGACAGGACGGGAGTCCCACATGATACCCAGAGAGAAAAAGTCGAATGCTGGGGGTCATCAGAGTTCAGACGAACCGATATTCGCGCCCGTAATATTATCCACACGGCGGGTAGTCCCTAGTTTTCTGTAGGGACCTTTTGAACCCTGGCGGAAAGCGAAGTCCAAGCTTCGACCTGGCCAGGGTCATCGGATATCGACCGTGCGAGCCGCCGCAGGGACTCGAGGTCTCGGCCGGGGTTGCCACACATTTGGTACATCCGGATAGATGCAGAATTCGGTATACAAAACGCGATTCATGCTCGAGTCCAAGCATGGTTGTTTCCAGACAGCAGGTGTAGGCTCCCGAAAAATCATGTTCATGCAGCGGAGCTCTTTCGTTACATGTCCAATCCAGCTCGGCTCTTGTGGCAGGACATTGTCCGGCAAGATGCCATAAGCGGTGACTGGAATCGAAAGCATACCCACGCAAAGATCGTCTGTCCCTGACCGATGGCAACTAGTACGGCTCTGTTAAAGCAAAGTTACCAGTTGCCTAGTCACGAGAAGTATCTAGAGGAAGTTTCTGCGCTTGTCCTTGTGGATCCATGATCCTGGTCGTCTACAAGAGGGAAGTACCCTGCAAGTTTGACGGTCAAAAAGTTTTTCGTACAGCCGAATTGAAACGTTCATAGCGTCGCGTCAACAAGCAGGTACAACTACCGAATCCTGATGTGTGCATGGTTTGCTATCCCTCGTGCTGGAACCTGAGCTTGGACCCAAGCATCATTGGGCACCTAAGATCTGCACCTTGGCTGAAGAATTGCGGATCGACTCGTGTGGAGGACGACCATGCACACCGTTTTGATCACAGAACTAGAGAAACCACTGGCCCTCGATCTAGCCGCCCTTATTTTTTATTCCAAGCGCAGCCACTGGAAATCTGATCAGGCGTAATGCCCCTGTCGACCGGACAGCATAGATTCCAATATGATTGGCAAATTCAACTAGATACCATCACGTCCACGAGGACAGACATAAAGCTTATGGATACTCGTAGTTTGATATATTCAAACACCTCCAGTTTCTTTGTATACAGCCATGGACCTATCACAGCGGTATCTGGCGGCAAGAAATGCCGTCAGTCCCTACGGTAAGTTGATTTTGGCTCTAAAAACGTCTTTGGAACCACGCAAGCCACGTTTCTGTGTGGCAGGTTGCATAGGTATTGTGAGGTACTGTTCACCGCTTGACTTGAGTCAGTTCACGATGCTCCACTTTCAATGTAATCCATCATAATAGGGTGGTTATTCCTTATCCGAGAATGCCAGGGTGGGGATACATAGGTCATAAGACGCCTGCTATGGTATAACAGACCTCTATCTTATCGTCAATTTCTGCCCAGCCGCTCACCCTATGACGGGAAGATTCATGATCTCCAAGAAGACCCTGGAGCTCATAGCGCTAGAGTGGTATTAGAGGAGTTCTTGAGTTTAACTAGAGACTACGATGGTAAAATCTCCACATGATGACGACGCTAAGGAAAATAACACAAGTATACGAGACTACACCATGGGGTTGACCCACGACGATAACGGTATCTGATGGTTCATCCCGCGGTATCATACCGAAGCCACTGGCCTCTGAATGAACGAAAGGCTTGACGCGTCGGTGGAGTGGATACTTTCTTCACCTCCAATGATTTCTAATTCTCCTCAGCAGGCCAGAAAGTAGTATATATAATGCCCTTCCTGCAGACCTGGGATCCAGAGTCATTGCAGACAACCTGAGCATCCGACAGTGTCTTCAACATGAGTACACAAGTTCACATCCCTGAAATCTCCCACGGGGACCAGGGTACTCCAACCCTGCCCCTTCTTAGACAGGATTTGTTCAAACCGTACTCTCACCAGTCCGCCCCAACTGAATCCGTTGCTATCAGCTATCTTAGAGCCCAGGCTATAGGAAGAGCATATGGTATTTATCCATCTGTTTCATGAGAGACAAAGAGAACATTAGCTGACAACCCACACTTAGGCCTGACCATCCATGATGTGTTGCATCTTACTCCAAAGTTCTGGCATATCCACACTGATATGGCCATGGGCATGGATGCTGCGGCACTTACGCTGGTGACTATCCAGTACAATCTTGCTGCAGGGACTATTGCGCCCTTCACAAAGAACAGACCCGACCTCCTGGAGCTTATGGACAACATCCTGAAGTTCAATGTCTCGTATGTATTGACTAGAAGTGGTCTGAATCTTTTCATCTATAGTTATTGACTGGCATACAGCGCTCAATATCTCCTGACGGAAATTGGACATGGTCTAGATGCAGCCAACCTTGAGACCAGGGCTACATTGCTTCCAAATGGAGAATTTGACTTTCACACACCGACTGCTAATGCAGCAAAGTAAGATGAAGATCAGCCATAAAATACGAACTTTGCTAACAATGTACCCTAGGTACATGCCTCCAACTTCTCCCGTTGGGCTTGCACGTGTAGCTGTTGTGATGGCACGACTCATTGTCCAGGGCGAGGATCGCGGTATCAGACCCTTCATTGTCTGGCTGAACGATGGACGTAAAATGTGTGACGGTGTGACATGCAAGTATGTTAATATATTCTCATACCACATCGATATAACATAACTAACAAGTCTGCCACAGAGTTCTTCCTCGAAGGACTGGCTCGAAACCAGTTGATCATTCTCTGACGTCCTTTAACCACGTGCGTCTACCGGGCTCTGCACTTTTGGGATCGCTTGATATGCCGGTCAACATGCGTTTGAACTTCTTGGCCGCTATCTGGCGTGTTGGTGTTGGCACTCTCGCCCTCTCGACATCTATGATCCCAATGCTGAAGAGAGGTCTCTACGTGGCCGGAAAGTACAGTCTGCGACGAACTGTTCAGGGGTCGCATAATAAGCCAATGACGATCATTGGCTTCCGTACACAGCAGCGCCCCATCCTACATGCCTTGGCCCAGGTCTATGTGTTCGATGCCTATGCCGAAGACAGTGCCAGACTTTATGTTGACCCACGCATCGAGAAGCCAGTCCGCCATGGCATTGGTACTGTCCTTAAGGCTGTCATTAACCAAGCCACACAGACCAGCTTATACTCACTAGCGGAGCGATGCGGTGCCCAAGGTCTCTTTGAGTACAACAACATCATTGAGTCGCAGCTTGAGGGAAGAGGAATCTCCATCGCAGAGGGGGATGTCTTGGCGCTATGCATTCGTAAGTGATAATCTACTGAGCAATGCATGAAACAACTGCTGATCATCCGCACACAGGACTGGCTTCCGAGCTTTTACTAGGAAGATATCAAATGCCAACCCCGAAGAACCCTCAAAGCCTGCTGGCACTTCATGAAAGAGGCCTGTTTAAGGAATGCTGGGACTTGATGAAGACCATCAAAGGCGGACACCGCAGTGATGAGTTTAACAGTCTGATCCTTCCTCGGTGCCAGCCCCTTATCGAGGCCATTGGCCACCGCATGGCATACGAGGCAGCTTCACAAGCAGGCGTTCACCCAGATCTTCTGGCCCTATATGAGATTGGCGCTGTCATGCAAGACCCTAGCTGGTATGTCCAGCATGCTGGACTAGGACGCGAAGCACAGTTCATGATGGAGGCAAAGGCATTGGATGCTGTCCTGCCACGCCTTGAGGAACTCCTTGAGGGAACTGGTGCTGGGCCTTACTGCGATGCACCAATCCTTTCTCAGGACTCATGGGATGCCTTTATTGATCGTCTTGTCAAGTATGAGACGCCTAGGTCAGATAAGACCCAGGGCATCGTGAGTCGCACCAGCAGGCTATGAAGATATATATAACAGGGTTTTTCTTTCTATTATGATGTACCACGACAGCAAAATGATGCCGATGACATCTTACTGTACAGGCGTTTCTGGTCAAGTTACCCCAAATATCAGTTTTTTGATTTTCTCGGAGACATCGCTTTTCTGCTCCGCTCGCTCGGGTTTGATTGGAGAATATATATTTTTGATTCGAGGCGTCTGAGTACTGGTATCTTAGCTATCTCGCAACCAATCTAACACTGAATTTACATTTCCACACAGACGGTTTATTTCTTTTTCTGATTCAGCGTAAGCATGTCATCTCCCGAATATTAGTAGACCCGAGCTATACGTATTTCTATTTTATCTTTTGCTTCAGTTTGTTGATGCGTCAAAGCGTCACAGACGCTGGACGGATCAGTCTTGGCGCAGATCTCACCGCATCACTCATCGCAAACGAGTGTTACTTGCGCGGATTCTGGCCAGTTTGACAATCAAAGCGGCCGCAAAGAGTGTTTTAAATAAGTGGTCCATATACGCAGAAAAGAGGGCTTATTTCTTAACTCTTCAGCGTCTGCTTTTGCTCTTCCTCTGGCTTCGTGGCTGGGATCAATCTAAAGGGCGGATTTTCTTACTGCGGAGGCCATTTCCATACATATGGTAGGTAGTAAGTACTCGCGAATTTGAGTTCCATCACAGAGTGACGAAACATGTTGTGGCAGATGAAGTAATCTTTATTCTCAGGTATCGCATGAACTGCATACGTCCAATCCTGGATTTTCTCCGACCGGCTGTTGATTCTGTCGACAAGTACTTTGACGAGAAGCAGCAGCGGCGGGCTATTATTGAAACACCATGTCTGTACCACCGATTGCTAAGGCCACCTTTCAGGCCGCTGTGATCAATGCCGGGTCAAATGTACTCGCTCAGGGAATTACATCATATCGAGACCAGGTGCGTTCATCCGTTCGCGTTTTATTTTACCGAGCTGGCCTTGTTTTGCGTCATTGTTAGACGACGGCAATGGACCTCGTACCATCGCTTAAACCCAGCACCAGATTATTATTCTCCAGGCTCGGGTATCAAAGCTAACGAATGCTTCTATCGGGGTTGCTATGGTGGGAACCATGGCTCTCCACCGTCATTGAGGGTCTCAGACACCGTTTGAGTTAGATACCAATGCACTATTGCAGTTCACAACCTGCGCTTTGATTACCTCGCCACTAACCTTCTTGTGGCTGGAAAATCTCGAGGCTACGTTCCCGGGAATTACAGAGGAGAAAGCGAAGGCTGAGAAGGAAGATGGTCGTCCGAAAAGAGAGAACGGCGTCAAGGATGACAAGAAAGGAAGCAGCCTGAACGTGAAGAATACTGTCATAAAGGTGCTCCTTGATCAAACAGTGGGTGCAGCCTGGAACACTGTTCTGTTTTTGACGACGTTGAGTATTCTCCGTGGTCAAGACTACAATACCGTCGTGGATTCGATCAAGACAGTAAGTGGACTTCCTAGGAATTTCCCTTCCTTTGTACGGATAAAGAAGATTTAGAGCTTTCGCTGGTGGGGTAACGTGGTATTGAAAGTTGAAGACTGCAAGAGCTCTTTTAATGAAACCCTTTCACCATTTCCCTTTCAATCGAGACACGGGTGACGTCTAGTATGATGTGCCACCAACTAACATTCTACGAAATAGGACTTCTGGTCTATCATGGTTGCGGGCTTCAAGATGTGGCCCTTAGTCTCGATTTTCTGCTTCACGGTCATCCCTAGCGATAAGCGTCTTCTTGTCTCCAGCCTGTTCGGTGTTCTTTGGGCAGTCTACCTCAGTCTCATGTCCGGTTGAGAAAGATTAAACGGTAAATCTAAGGGTGGAGGAATGTTTCCGGCCGGAAGCGGACTCGTTCAAACTGTCGAAACTACGCGTTTGGAAGAGCGTAGAGGAGCACAGTTGATAGACAGACATTTGCTGAAAATCCTTTGACGAAGTTACGTTTACACGCAAGCCTTATCTGAAGTTTAGAAGATTGAAACCTTTGATTTTCAACCGTCGATCATAACAAGCTTCTGATTAATGTTACTTTCTTTAGAACGAACAGTGTAGTTCTTGAGCCCCGCAATAACAGAAGAGATAGAGTCCACTTAGAGTCCTTCGGCGTCTCAGAGGCCCTTCTTCTGCGGCGTAGACAGCCAGAGCCTCAGAGATCTGTGCCTTCTATCGCAACGCATGCCGTTTTAAACCAAGCTAAGTTATCGCTATCTGCTACCCTTGATCTGATTCTGTTTTCTACTGCAGGGGAATATCCAATATCTGCACCAGCGGCAGTACTCCACTCTCGAAGGAATGGACTTTAGGGACGGATGTTTCATAAACTCGGCGCTCCCAACGGCTGTATGCATCCTTGCCCCGGTGCCTGGAGGGCAGAGGCGTCGGTGGAGATCCTAGAACATGCAATTGAACCCCGCCTACTCGGCCGATCATGGACTTAGTTATGACTTTTGGTCTTCACAAATCCTGCGTGCAGTGGTGGAGGAGAATCGGTCCGCACGCCACCGGAAAGCAGTACTCTGCACAATATCCACTCCGGCATTGCGCTAGGAACGTTTTCTGGTCTTGCGATTGGCACAGTCGTATCTATGAAGTGTTCATCCAGTGTTCATCCCTACGACATCGTTCTAGGGGCGGCCCAGATATCCTTCTAGAAGGGTGTGATCACACGGTGCAACCTCCCTGCAGTGAGTACCAGGGATATTGATATCTTCCAGACCAATCACCTAGATGCCAAGGAGGCCGCGTCCTTCGAGAAAAGTGATAGAAGGTAGATGGAAGGCAGACGGCCCCATTTCGACGTAGTCGGCCTGCGGGATGTTTCCATGGATGAAGTTAGATCTTCCGGGCACAGAGTTCGACCATCACACCCGAAGGATGGAGTAAAACCCGCGACGGAACTTCGGAGTCCGTAGTATATGAATCGATTGTTTCATTGTTGACGCGGTCTACTGAGTAGATTTCTCATAACCCGGTGCTAAGGCGTTGGGCCACGGCCGAAAGCGTTCTCGGGCTCCCTTCTCGGATTCTCTCCTGGGGCCGTGAAGGCATTTTTAGAACGACAGTACAGAAACGGAATGGAGATACCGTCGTAGGGCATTTTCTTGATAAGATCTCACCCAGAATCAACGTTCAGATGATCCACAATCTCCCGTGGTGCTTGCCCCACAATCCTCCATTTGGGGGCCGTTTCTGCGCCACGCAACCTTCCTCTGTTGTCACTCGTATACGACGCAGTATATCGGTTGCGAAAAGCACAGGACTGGCTGGCCTCTGGTAGTTACATTCCTAGTCTCCCCCAAAGGCGTCCAGTGCTGCAATTCTCCTGCTGTGCCGCCAATTGCCATGCACAGGCTGCCCACACAAGCGAAAGAGCGAGTCCGATGAGCGAGGGACATCGGCCCATTTATTACTGGAACAATGAGGACGGTCAATAAAGAGAGGACAGCATGATGAGCCCGCATAGTCTGTCTAACCATCGTGGGAAAATGCTGACCCACGATGTCCTTGGCCGGATTAGCCCCCGGTCGAAAGCTCTTTGTCTGGCCCCCGTTGGTTGTCGCGAGGATCAATAGTCCGAGCTTATGGAAGCTGAACGATACCGCACTCGTTTCGATTTCAGCCCCCAATTCGCTAAATCAGGCCTTCAGAACGAAGAGATCGTCGCGCCTTGCTCTCGTGTCGCTTCTATGTCCAATCCCATCATTTGCCGTTTGGGGCCGCAAATAAGGTGCGATCCAAAGCCACGAAGATCGCCCTGACCGTGCTGGACACTCTATCCTCATCTAGGCAACTCGATGGGCGTGTAAGGGAACGAGTATGGATATACTTAACTTTAACCGTCAGAGCGTCTATCTACCATATGGACATGGGTCCGTCAGCTTACGGCACTTTCCCATACTAAGCCACCAGCTAGAAGACTGATCGGACCAGACCGTATTTACGGGAGCCACATATGTCCTTTGGACCCCGCGTGCTGATCTAAAATATTTTGGATAACTAACCCCCAACAAGTGATGACACCGCTTGAAAAGTATCCCTTCCACTGCCAGCATTTGTAGGCGACTTATTAAAGGAAGTAGGCGCCGTTGTGACAGGGAACTTGCGTCAAAATTACCCAGGGCTGCAGCGAGTGAAGAGTGCCGCGGATTTGCTATGAGGATTTAGGATATTAGACCCAAGGTTTGCTTCCCCTTTATGCCAATGACCTTTATGCTACCATCAAAGTGCTACCTATTTCTGAGAAGATCTCTTTATCCTCTTTGTCTGGACACCTGCTGATGAAGAGAACGATTGTAGTGTGACATCAGCTATCCCATGCCTTCGCTCGCGGGACTACGGTTTGCTCATGGCAACGTTTCCTTACCAGACGCAGCCTTTTTACGCAGAAAGAAGAAGGAGTTCGAGTCACTTAGTAATGTGGAGATCGTGAGATCGTTGTCCCATGTCCGTATGCCTAAAGCGTTCCAAGTTGCTCTCCAGGAGACCAACAAGCAAGGATACGAGTCGCCGGACCGTATAATATCGCTTTACTCCCCTAGTTTAAGTTCGAATCAAAATCAATCGTCGAACTCTGATCCATCACTCGACACAGTTGCCATCGACGGTCTTGCAAGAGCCCAGGACTCACAATTCTTCGAGAGGATCTCATCGACACAAGCCGTTTCTCCCATGGCTGAACGGTCGAGCAGGACAAAGAGGGCCCCGTCGGGGTCCTTCAGACAAGAGCGACAACGAAAAAGCTCTATCCAGAGTACAATGAGAACGTCAATCCATCTCGAATCATCGGATGAATCGGATGCTGATGATGTTGCGAGCATTGCTTCTTCACCGACTATATCGCCAATCTCTGACCACGTACCGCATGGATCAGGCACTCATTGGCGCCGTTTCTTTCCTGAACTATCTTCACACTTCAGTCTCACATCTTCAATCGGTCAGGATTCCCAGCAGGGCAGAGTTTCTCCTCTCGATGATAGCTATCACCACAGTTTCTCTGAGAGTCAAACCTGGGATGCGACTCGGATAAGTGAATCGTCCTTGTCATCTCAAGACATACTTGAAAATGGCTCTTCATGCTATAGTCGCAGAAGCTCAATCACAAGTGTTGGCTCGGATTCGCCCATGTCAAATCGAAAGACAGACGATGCTTACTCTGTTCTATCCCCGGCAAAGGCCGGGGTCTTTGATGACTCACAATCGATGCTTACTCGCACTAAACATTCAAGGGAACACTTCTCTGTTGATATTCTGATGAATAAACCTCTTCCCGAAGAGCCCCCGATTAAAATGACGCCGTTGGCGGTACGTCGTCCTAATTCGACTTCCGACGATGGCGATCGATCGCAATCCCGGACTTCAGTATTATTGGGCAGCCATCGCAGGGGCTATGGGAGTTCCGCAATGATTTCCGCGCCCAGAAAGTACGACCTAGACGCATTGGATGAGGCTTTTCAGCGGTCCAACCCTCGAAATATGCCGCAGGTCGAGGAAAACGGACCTTCCCCGTCGTTGACGGAAGCTGCTCAAGAACTGGAGAATGAACTTGCTAAATATTCCGAAAAGCAAACTTCAATTGAAGACACATCTGACATTTTTAACCAACCATTACAGATAAGTAGAGGTGCTATGGAGATGGTTCCTACTCGATCACCTCCTTCACCGGTCATTCTGCGATCGCTCAGTCAAGACTCGTTGTTTCCTAGACAAGGTTCACAAGCGGAGCACAAGAGGATGGAGGATATCAAGTCTTCCCAATGCTCGAAGAGGAATAAAATGCTTCGAAAGTCTAGAGCTCGCTTCTCTTTCTCTGTTTCCGGTCTAAATCGGAGAAAAAGCAGCGAGTCGACCGGTCATCTTCGTTCATTCAGCAGCCAGAGCCTGGAATCGGCAATCAGTGACTTGGATGAGAGGATCAAAGAAAAGCCTAAGATTGGCGTCCTTCTCGGGAGAACGAATGGATCAGTTGGAAATAGAACTCCTATGGCATCCTTCCATGATTCAGCGAAGATGGCGACGGCGGAACTTCATACCAGTAGTGATCATTCCCATAATAGACGGGCTTCGACATCGAGCGAAAAGCTACGGCTCCAACTTCCTCGTCTTCAAACTGAGAAGATCCAGCGTCTTTCAAACCAGTCTCAGGAACCTCGGTCCCACGTGAGATGGGCCTCTAGAGAGAGCAAGAATCAGGATGAGAAGCCGCTTCTCTCTGGCTATTATGTTGAAAGTCCCGACTCGTTTAATACCAACCGGCATTTGGCTGCAGTGGAGCTACCTTCATCGGAAACTCCGCAATGGGGCAATACTCGACGTATGTCCAGCATATATGAACTTGACGCTGGAATGCCCTCCCCGGCTGTGAAAGAACTCGATGTTCTTGCGGAAGTCAAGATCCCACTGCCTGCTAACGTTCCAGAGCAAGTTATCTTGGGGATATTTGAAAAAGCCGGTACACTGGAAGACCTTTTTGCACTTGCTCTTACCAATAGGCAATTCTACCGGACATTCAAGCGTCATGAACTCGATCTGATGAAGAATGCACTATTCAATATGACACCAGCAGCATGGGAGTTGCGCGAAATGAGCCCGCCCTGGAATAATGAATGGCAACATCTAAGAGACCCCGATGCTCCAGTGCCCACATACACACCAAGTCTTTATCTGCAGCATTATGTTAAAGATATCTACACACTAGCACATGTGAAGTCGCTCCTTCTGCTGCGCTGCTCATCGCTATTACGGCGAGAGACCGTTAGTGGCCTTGCCGGCCTTGACCCTGTTAGGGCAGCCGAGATTGATGATGCACTATGGAGAATATGGACATTCTGTCGCATCTTCGGATCTGGTAAAGGTCGCGAAAATGACGTTCGTGGCCAGATCGATTGGCTCAATGGTGGACAGCAGGCACAGCAGCGGATGAAAGATCCAGCGACTTTCCTGGTTGAATCGTTTACTATGAACGACGTATTGTTTGAGCCTCCTCACGGATTTGCTCAAGGCAACGGTATGGGTTTGTCCGCGGAGCAATTGTACGACATGACGGAAATCTGGACGTGCCTCGGTGTTCTCCTGCAGCCGTGTTTCGGAATGCGTGCCGAAGCTCGTCGCTTCGGTGTCTTCGATGGACTCGACATGAAAGCCGGCGACATCACGAAAGAAGAAACAGTTCTTGGTTAGTATAGGTGTCGATCTCCCGTAAATGACAAAGGCTAATTTTGAACACAGAGGAATGGACCTACTATGTCCTGACATTGGGATTGTCGGCAGTGCTCAGTATCAGCTCTTTATGTCCTGCTGAATCTGCCGAGGCGACTCTCCGCAGGGCCCAGAAATTGGGCTTGACCAAATGGTCGCCCACAGAGACTGGCACAAGCCGCGCATCGTTTCTCAAGGAGGCTGTCTCACGAGCTTATGAAGCACGAACCAAAGATCACCGGCAGCCGAGAAAGCAGGAGACATCTATCGTGAAACAAGAGGCTGCATCACCTGACTTGCTGAACTCTAGCCCCAATGGTTCGCCTAGTGATGCTCCAGTGTATCAACAGAAGACTCCCGTGGATGGTTTCCCGTGGGAGTCTCCTGACGATAAGCCTCCGCAGTATAGCGAACAGTTTGACAATCCTCAGGACGCGGCTACTGAACTGTCCCCTATCTCCAACTATGCCTCTGTCATGAACCGTCTGGAAGACCAGTGGAGGCAAGAATCCTCGAATGCTTCTGGATCTTTCGTAGTTCCAGACATGCAGCGTGTCCCTGGCACCAACGAATTTGTTCCGATATCTACCAACCGTCCAATGTCTACCGTTCCTTACCTCGGATCATTGATCGAAGAGCCAGCCAGTGGCCAAATCCTCGACCCTGCAGACGAAGCAATCTACAGGATGGTCTACCAACTTGGATTCACAGAAGATGATGCCAAATGGGCTCTTAAAATCACCGATACAGGCGATTCCGTTAAACCGGATGCGGCCGTCAACCTTCTCCTGAGAGAGCGCAAGAAACGCGAGCGCAGCAGCAGTCGATTCGCGAAGCTGAAGCGAGGATCATCATCAAATATGGACCAGCCACTCAGCACTCCACTCCTTGATCCAAAGTCACTATCGAATACCCCAGGGTGGAGGTGGGCTTGAGTACACATCTCATCTCGCCTCACCTTACCACTACTTACGTTGTTTCAATTTTATTCTGCACCTAGAATTGCTTGTGAACATGCTGTTGACGGTCGTTCGATACCCACATTCTTCTCTAGAGAATTGTTCAGCTTTCCGATTATTTTTGGCCTTCATTATGTGACAATATTTACGTTTGGTGTTTTGTGTTTGGATTTATCGTTAGTGCACTGTATACATATAAGCGTTTTCTTTTACAATTGGCATCGGTTGATGTACTATTCTCATTCATATAAGATGTGTTATGATAACACCTTTTGGGAAAATGTTTCGGATATTAGAATATCACTTAGATTACTGTTACATTAAGAGATTCATATATGGACACGTTTCACAGCAGTCTCGTTTCCCATGCGAGCCCAGCCCGCGATTACATATTCGTTTAGCTTCGTATTGTTCTTTTTCCAGACGGAAACCAGGTTTACCAAGGAACAGTTGTGGACAGACCGTCGAGCTCACGCTTGTAATTTCTGTGCTGTGAGATCTGGTAGAAGAACTGGCCGACAAAGTCCTTGGCGTCCTTGAGGATCTTGACGGTCTCGCTGAAGCTCTCGGGCTTCTGTGGACCATGGGCAGTAACGACACCGTACCATTCGATCACGCCAGTGTCGCTGGAGCTGGCGACCTTCAAGCCAGGAACGACGGAGAGGGTCTCCTTGACAAAGTCAACAGCCTCGCCGGTAGCACCAAGAGCCTTCAGGTGGCCGAAAGTCTCGGAAATCCAGTATCTGATCTGACCGTTCTTGGCCAGCGTCTTGACGTGCGGACCGCCGGGGATGAAGGTTGCGTCGAACATGGTCGAGCGCATGCCGTCATAGAAGTGATCTGGGGTGACGCCCTTGCTGGATGATTTGTCCTCACCATCGGCGAAGATGGGAGAGCGCTTGGTACCAATGATGAAGGGCAGGGCTCCGGCGGCCTTGACGGCGCTCTTGATACCACTGAAAGCAACTGGGTCATAACCATCCGAGATCAGGATAGCGATGCGACGGCTTGCGATAGTTGGGACTTTGGGCGCAAATTCCAGCTGAGACAGACGGGGTGCGGTCTTGCCATGGTTTGCCTTGAGGGCCTTGGTGGGGATAGGAGCACCGACATTCTCAGCAACTTTCTGGGCAAGGTCTAGATCAAGCTCTGCCAGACGCAAGGCCATACGTTCATAGACAATAGGGTCATCACAGTGGTCCAGTTCAAAACTGAAGGCCTTGACCATGTGGTGCTTTTCGTGTTCCGACATAGAGTTGTAGAACAGTTGGGCCTGGCTGTGGTGCTCGCGGAATTTGTCGCTCAGGGCACGCTGCTTGAAGCCGTGGAACCTCTCCGGATAGGATACAAATCCGCCATTCTCAGGCTTGGTTGGAGGAACGGCCTGGAAGCGGTTTGGCCAGTAGTTCACCGTGCCAGCGGTGATCTTGTGGCGCATGGCACCATCGCGGTTGTGGTTGAGAACCGGGCAGACAGGCCGGTTAATAGGGAGCTCCTCCCAGTTGACTCCCAGACGGGAGATTTGAGTGTCAAAGTAGGAGAAGTTGCGGCCCTGGAGCAGAGGGTCGTCGGAGAAGTCGATACCAGGAACGATGTGGCTGGTGCAGAAAGCAACCTGCTCGGTTTGAGGGAAGAATTCGTCGACGTTCCTGTTCAGCTCCATCTCTCCAATAATGCGGACGGGGAATTGATCCTCGGGCCAAATCTTGGTGGCATCCAGAGGATCGAATTCAAACTTATCTTGGTCCTCCTCAGGGATCACCTGGATTCCGAAGTCCCACTTGGGGTAGGCTTTGTTGTCAATGGCCTCCATGAGATCTTTTCGGTGGAAGTCTGGATCCTGACCAGCGAGCTTCAGAGCTTCGTCCCAGACAAAGGAGTGAACGCCAAGATGTGGAATCCAGTGGAACTTGACAAGATGGCGCTTGCCCTCCTTGTTGACCAGGCTGAACGTGTTGACACCAAATCCTTGCATCATACGGTAGGACCGCGGGATAGCACGGTCAGACATGGCCCACTGGAACATGTGAGTCGCCTCAGGGTGCAGATACACGAAGTCCCAGAAGTTGTTGTGAGCCGTCTGCGCCTGGGGAACCTCGTTGTGAGGCTCAGGCTTAACAGCATGAACTAGAAGAGCGTCAGTATAGGGAGATAAAATCACCTGTGGCCATAATGCACTAACCAAAATCAGGGAACTTGATCGCATCCTGGATGAAGAAGACCGGGATGTTGTTTCCAACGATATCCCAGTTGCCCTCGTCGGTGTAGAACTTCACAGCGAATCCTCGAACATCACGAACGGTGTCGGCGCTTCCCTTGCTTCCCTGCACTGTTGAGAAGCGGACGAAGACCGGGGTATTTCGGGAGGTGTCAGTCAAAATGCCGGCATAACTAAGGTCCTCAATGCTCTCCTTGAGCTTGAAGTTTCCGAAAGCACCGGTTCCACGAGCATGTACTACTCGCTCCGGGATACGCTCGTGGTCGAAGCGATGGATCTGAAGCGCGATCAGCAATTGCCATTGCGGTTTAGATAATTTAACGGAGCTCTTCTACCTTCTCTCGAGCGAACTGGTCCTCCAGCAATGAAGGACCAGTGTGCTTGTTGTCCACAACTCTCAGCCAGTGGTCAGTATCACTGATAGCAACTCCATGGTCGCTTCTCAATGTCTCCTTGGAATTGTTGACGTTGTCCGTGTCGCGCGCCAAATCCACGATCTTCTTATCCTTGGAGGAGGCGCCTTTGACGGCTTCCTGGGCCTTCTGAAGGCCACTCGAAAGTGCTGCAGCCATTATTTCGTGTCTGTATTCTACTCAACAATCGAGCTAGGCTTCCCTATCCTGGTCGAACAATCGAGGATTGGAAGGCAGGTATCTGGTGCGAGAGCGTCCTAAAATAACAGTACAGCCCGCTAGACTGTCTCTGAGAAATCATCGTGCCATGAATGGCCGGAAACGTCCTTATATACTGTGTGCGCATCATTGTTGTTGTGTCTTTGCGCGTGAATGATCCTGTTGGGTTCGGAACGTAAAGATGACGTTACGGAACGTCACTTTGACAGCGCGGCCGCTTAGCATCGCGCCCGCCTCGATTGGCGCTTCCAACTCGTCTTCTCTGAGCAGCAAAAAGGCCATACGGATGCAGTCGGCATGCAATTAGCCAGGGCCTTCTCTCAATTGTCCATCAGAGCGGGGTTCGGTGGTCCTCACGTTGTTGCGCGTACTCCAGCTGCAGAAAAAGCAGGGTTATCGATGATACATGAAGTATCGCAACAGCGACAGAAGCCGAGATAGCACCTTCTGCCCGCATGTGGAAACCCAATAATTTGGACTACAGGATATTATTGGATCCGCACCCATTCTCCAGTCTTCGTAACGTCAAGAACACACTGTTTTCAGATGCCAAACGGACTCCCCAGTGGTCGAAATCGGCAGTCAACATCGGATCTCTCACCATGGATTTCCTGTTTCGTGGAACTACACTGGCCGATTCGTCCGGGCCGTCTCTACGTCTTTCTCACGTCTGAGAGGAATCAGGTGCTACTACATCAAGTGGCTTAGACTTTTGAATCTCATCGCATAACCTCGAGGTTAGCCACCTGGGTGTTGAGGTATTTGTATTGCCACGCTTTTTGAAATTCATGGCGTATACGCTACACGTATTGATGTCTCGGGAACACACGGTTCGTCTAACATACTATAGTTGATGGGAGTACGCTCCATTACCAAGGTCCGGAGGCTACACAATCGAGCCCAAGGACTCAAGGATCGACTGCCCGGCAATAACTTCTTTTTAACCCACTGTGGATTCACAGATACACGTGGAAGAAGTGATAATCACTATGGATTTCCACAAGCACGAATGTGATTACGCAGAGCACAGCGTTTCAGAGAATCCAAGCAGTACTGGATAGAAACGCATAGCGTTAAGGGCTTCAATGGAAACCAGAAACCCAAGAACAACTAGTCCGCTTGGCCGCATATGATACAGCCGTAGAACTTGGATACCTGCCGTTCAAGAGACAAGATAAAAGCACAGGCCCTGTCCCTGATCTGCAGTAGGATCAAAATCCTGAATTTCGAACAAAACAGTCAGTTTGCCAATCGAATAGGTTTGGCTGGTGTGGGGTATCTGGGCTGGGCTATCCTGAGTAATCCGGAAGTAGCCAAGGTCGTTCTAGACCAGGGAATGTTAGTAAGGCAGACAGTGAAGCATCCAGAGAAACGAAGAAAGGATGAACAGACCACTTTCAATATTTTTGATGTCATGATCGATCAGAATCTAGTCGGGAAGCATCGATCTGTTACACATCAGTTACTTAATGCTAGCTCACGTCGATGAATAAGAAGTCCAGGACCCTCCAAGTCCAGAAGCGGGTTGATTTGCTAAGCGATCCCGTTAACTGACTACTAACTAATTGATCCCCGTCGGTGGATGTAATATCCGCCTACTCTGTTGCCTTTCTATATCATCTTCCAGGCAAATTATCGCAGTGGCAATCTCCGTATAATATCACGACCCCAGGACCAGACCTCTAAGAGTTCTCCCTTTTGGTCCAATCACAGTCAACATCCGATATATAATATCGATCACTGAAAAATCAGTTATCATTGACGGATTACCAATTACTACTAAATGAGAACAGAGCACTTCAAGATGGTGGCTGTTTTGCTATAGGATCTGCAGTAAACAAGCAGGTATGACTTATATTTTGCCGAGCTCTCTCACCAAAGTACCCTTCAGCTTCTGACAGAAACCCCAGTTGATTGCATTGCGTTTGATGCAGGGGCGAAGAATGTTCATTGAATATCCAATCGGGGTTAAGCGACGAGTATATTACAGATGGTGTCCGTTCACGACCAGAGGTAGGAGGGTACATAAGGGAGTGGAACCCAATAGGTAAAGTAGCCAAAGTTGGTAGGTATGATTATTGTCAAAAGCAGCGCAAGTCATCCCCTGAAGGCAGTAGATACCACTCAGGAGCCTAGTTATGGTACTATCGCATATTAGTTTGGAACAAGCGGGTGCCATAAGGCATCGCGTAAGAGGAGTCATAGTCTAACGGGCTTAATGGTAACCAGTAGGATCATGAGGTTTCTTTGGCCCAAAAGATTCTGTAGTCCGCACCCTGTACGGTAGCCTTCCACAGTTTCGAACGTTCCACCCTTGAGACTCCAAGTAACGCTAGAATTACCATTCGGATGGCTACGTGATGCGAGAAAGGTAATAGATGGCCAAGCTCCAGATCCACCACTACCAGAGTTGAAGTTACTTGTTTTTTACATGAAAGGTTCCAGCAGTACATGCGTATCGTCCATACTCAGAGGCGCATGCTGTATGTAATTCTGCTATGTAAGGATCAATAGTTATTCGTAAAGAACCGGGAAGTAAAATTCCAATCAACTCATTAATGCGTCATGGCGTTAGGATTCGAGAAACAGTGAAAGAGTATAGGTGGTGACACCAATTTCCCGAACTACTGTGTCCTTGTGGCAGTGATGTTAACCAGAGGACTGAGCCCGCGGGATAGCTGTTGGATCGTCCCACCGAGCAATTCTCGAAGATCGCCAACGGAGGTGACGATAGGATGCAGTTTACAGCTCGAAATCTATGCTCCGAGGCTCGGACGAGAGTGTTGACATATGACCCTGTCGAGTCGGCATCTAACAGACGGTCTGTCCTGATTTTGTCAGACGACTACTTAGCTATCTCGAGGACCAGATAGCGATTGTTGTAAATATCACCGTTGAGAATCTCAATTGGCATCCATGACGAATTATACTCACAAACAGGGAGGTAACACCTGCGATTAATTTCATGACCAAGCAGAGAAAGATCGCGTTGTGATGCCATTCAATCTCCGACCAAGAAACTCCATGCGAGTGATTATTCAAACAAAATGATTGTTGCGACTTGCATCTAACTGCTAAGCCCCAGGCATGCGGGGTAATTTGGCAGGGCTTAATTAGCTTCACATGGTATGCTCTTGGAGATTTTCTGCCGTATCGATATATACTCTAGAAAGTCGACGTTGGTTAATTTATCCTGGGGTGATCGCCAGTAACCATTGCTGCTTAGCGTCATCCTCTGCATACCAGGACGTTGGCAGTATTGTGTGCTCTGCTAAAAAGGACCCAACCCTTAAGGCAAGCTGGCTTCTTTATGTAGTAATTCTTCCCTCGTACTAATTATCCAAGCGATAATGGAATGCATATCGCACAAATTGAATTTGTGACTGCATGGACGGCATTTCGGCTGCTGTCAATCGATGCTGATCTTCACGATCTGTCGATATTTTCAAGGATGACCTGCAGAGCACGAGAGATCCATGTGATAATTCACCGATTAACATTGGGAAAGCACAATATCAGCCCTGTCCCTCCACTATCGAAAAATAAAGATATGACAGGTGCACAGCAAACCTGGGAATTGGAGTCCCAAGAAGACACAAGTCGCACTGTGCAAAGCTACTGGCGGATGATCTGCGACGGTCGAGATTCGCCGTGGTCAATGTAACTCGCGCCGTCTGTCTTTGTGGGGAATAAGACAACGCAAGGGGCGAAGCTGAGGGCTTAGCCTGTAGTTAGCCTTAACTGCAGTAAGCAAAGAAGCTCCCAATGATGATCCACACTGGCTGTCTCTCACCCGTGGAAAAGGGCGCGGGAGGTTCCCTTCTTATCCCGCCCAGCACTGACTACGGAGTAGCTTGTTGGCGACTTTAGTAGTTGTGGTTCCTGGCAGCTTGGGCCAGTCTGGGAATCGCATAGATTGTCTGAGTTTTGGGGAAGCGGACCTGAGATGGCGAGGGGAACAGATCAGCTCGGTCCAATCCTGGCGGTGCATTGTTGCAATCGCCTAACAGAGGAGCCTCTCCAGCAATTGACAGGATAACCTCAGCGTCTCGATCGACGCCAGTTCTCACGCCCTTTATTGGCCCTACGTCTAGACTGATGGCCTCTCCCTTGGCTCGAGACCCACTGCTAATGCGAGGGACTCTATTCCAGAGCCCCCATGCCAGCTTGAGACACGGAAACTATGCACATCTGTTGTCCATCCAAGTCGCCATAGGAGCCTGGGAGAATCCACCGGAGGATAAGGCCGGTTGTAGCGGCGGGACCTAAGGCATCGTCACCGCCCTTCCCGTTGATTAAAAGATGGCGTTCGTCCTGGCTCCACGGGTTCGTCGAGTGCATGTGTGTTTGGGCTGGTGTTGTTTCAAATCGTGTGCAAGATGCATTGCTATCACTGCGCAAAGAGCTTCATTGACCGGTGAGGAAGCTTGATTTTCTCTTCCATCGATTAACATTGCAAGTACTAATGGCACCTTTGATTAGAGATGAGTTCGAAAGCCATCGTCAATCGCATATAGAACGACAGCAACAGCTCCATGCAGGCGTCGCTGGAAATGGATTAGGGAGCAGCATCCGTGCGAGGAAACGTCGACATGGGGTTCTACGTGCGCCGGAAGTTTTGCTCTCGTTGGCGGGGAAGACATTGAAGAGTATGGATATATAGCCACAGAGGATTCTGGATGTTTTATCTGTTATGGAATTGACAAGACCATGTAGGCTCCGATGAAACACCATCCGCCGTGGACAGTTTCCAAGATGCGCTTCGTTACTTCCCTCCGTATACAGAAAAGGGCGATGGTGGACATCAGATGACTGAGTGCTTCTGTCCCGATTGCGATGCTATATTCTCCTCCTCGTATGTTCCAGAGAAGCCGCTATGATCTGGCTATTCTGACACTATCGCAGAGTCGAATTACAACAGCATCATCTTACAAAGTATTGCCCTGGCAGCGCAATACTCGTATATGTTATGACACGGGACCGGTAGGTGGATTACGCTGCCAGGCAATAAGCGCCTCGGCCTGGCTTGGTGTCTAGTCTTACAACTTATACTAACATTACTGGTCTTGATGTCAGACTTATCAAGAAAGGCTATCGCGTTGAAAAGAAATCGATACCCTTGGATGCCCAACCGTTTCGAGTCGCGTGTGAGAAATGCGGAGAGCAGTATTTCAATGAGAACGACCGGGACGCACATCAGAATATGCGTAAGTACAGTCTTCTTGGGGCTAGGAGATCATACCTAATGAATCCATAGACGAAACGCAAGACCTTGAATGTCTTCACTGTGGACTGAGATATGACACTTCGTGAGTGATATTATGGTTATTCTTGTCGACTTTTTTTTATCCTGACTGATCCTTTTCCAGATATGAGCTTGATGCACATTACGACTGGCATGATGATATGGAATATCGTCAACAGCGCCATGGTTCTGAAGATTCGACCAGCTCTGATCACAGTAGGAGTCCTAGTTTAGCGTCTTCAGGCAGATCAGGCCCATTGGCACCGCAGGCTCCAATACCGACAATTGAAACCGCCGTCGCAAAAAAATCGTCTTCTTCAATATTGCGCGGTCCGCAGAAACTGCGAGAGTCATGGCCTCTGAGGAGTAAGCCATTACCCCAAATACAAATATCGCAGGGGCGGCTAATGGGATTATAGAAACTCCTCAAAAAGAGGACGATGAACTGGTTGCTATTAGCTTTTCTAGCGCAGAGGATCTCGAACGCAGTAAGGCTACCACCACACATCCATATAAAAACTATCGAGTTAACAATAATTAGTTTATGCTCCGGACGGTATTTTGCAAGAAGGCTGCGACAGCACTCTGCCGCTGTCTCCAACCAGTCAGCTAATGACAATCACTGAGACAAGTGCCATATGTAAGTTTATGTCGGCGAGTTCACTGTAAGACTTTAATTGTCTGACTCTCTCCAGCTCACTATCCCACCGCTGGATCGGATGCAGAAAAGACAGCAGTCACTACCCTTTGCGAGGAAAGTTTTCTTCAGCCCAGCGAGGTGGGTGACTACCAGGACGATGTCTCCAGCGACTCGGGAGCTACAGGAGATAATGCGTCGAAGAAGGATTCCCTATTCCGGTCAGTGTTAGGAAAGAAGATTTCGCGAAGTAAGAGACATCGTTACCCTCAACGTCGAATATACTCGCTCACCCTTTATTAGGCCTCTCATACAGCAGTACGACTTCTGCTGGCAAGAAGTTGATAAAAAAAGGAGCTATTCGCTTTTCCATCGTATCGAACCGTCTGAAAAATGACAACGACTCTATTAAATCCGGAACTACCTCCAGTGAACGGAGTGAGAGCCGCAACGGTAGAGATTCACCTGCACTAAAAGTGAGAGTGGCCGATATCTCCGACTCCGATAGTGGCTATGGAGGTTCTCCTAAGGGAGCACCTGGCCCTTTTATTCACATTCGTCCGTTATCTGAGGGTTCCTTCGCCAACGATGCATCTGGACGTCAACGTATACTCTCCATGGAACAGATTGCTTTCCTCTACTTGCAGATCAGCGAGTGTATCTCTTGCACTCCACTCAAGACGAAAGTCACCACTGTACAATCTCGAGCAGAGGCGGAACTTAAACGAGGAAATCTGGAAGATGCAGCTGCAGAATATCTCGATATGCTCAACATTTACAATGAAAACCCAGCCCTCGACATTGACCGCATGTCCAGAGCAGGGATATTACATGAGCTTGGTCGCATATATGAAGCCTTGAACCAGCCTTCAGAGTCAGAATGGTGCTTTCTCGAAGCGCTTGGATTGTACAAGAGAACTTTTGGTCGCGATTACGCGAGGAACTTCTGCATTCTCAACGATATAGCCGCTTTGTGTGAGAAAGACGGATATGCGACTGAAGCCGCAGAACTGTATGATCGTTCACTGGCAGGTCGCTTGAAGACACTGGGTCAGAACGCCCCGGAAACCTTGGGCAGCATGCAGGACCTCGCTACCATCAAGACCTCTCTTGGTGATATTGAAACTGCTGTTCTCCTTTTCGAAATGGTTGTCCCCGCGTTGGAAACAGTCTTTGGTCTCCAGCATGAGAATACTTTGACCGCGATGGATAATCTGTCCATGCTGTACCAGAGATTGGGACTAAATGAGGAATCGAGAGACATTTCCCGGAGAATGATCCCATATTGCAGAAGCGTATTCGGTATCGACAGCTCAATGACGAGAGATGCGATTGCAAAATACCTGAAGAACTCGACCAATTTCGACTTTTCGCCAGATGTCAAAGAAATCCTCGACCACTACCGACGATCGCGGCAGCCACAGTCTCTGCGAGTCCTGCAAGGGCTGGGTCGAGCATATATGGATGCTAGCTTGAACAGAGACGCAGTCGCCCTCTTCCAAACACTATTTGACGCCTTCACCTCCGTCAAGGGGAGTGATGCTCCTGAAACACTGGATGCACTTAGTGCACTATGCGTCTCCCGCGAGCATCTTGATGCACTGGAGCAGGCCATTCAAGCATATGGTCAACTGATACAAATTGCTCGGAAGGCTCCGCCAGATCACCACTCCCGGAGGCGAATGGACTATGCTCAGAAGAGAGTAACTGACCTGCGCCATCGTCAAGATGTCCTCTCAGCAGAGAGGAAGGCGTGGGGTTTGAACGCGGAAGGGCCATGTGGAAAATGTCAATCTCCCACCAAGAGCCTATGCAATGGTAAGTCATCACTACCCAATTCTCATCATCCCTCTCTCACTGCATATTATCACAAGAGCAATCTCACTAACGAACGAATCAGGATGTCACATTGTCCGATACTGCTCCGAGAACTGCCAGAAGCAAAACATGTCGACCCATCAAGCACGCTGCATCCCATCCATCACACTGCGCGAATCCAAATCTATCGCCGTAAAACCCAAATGCCCTAGTTTAATCCAAGACACGGCCCTAGCAAAAATCGCATCAAAAACCAACAACAACACTTCACCTGCAAATATAACCGCCTCATATACCTTCTACCTCGACCAACGCAACTTCACCACCTTCCGCATGAAACTCAGCTCTGCCGTGAACACCATCGTCCTATTCTCCGGCGACGTCAGCATTCAATACATGATGCTCGACAGCACTGTCCCCTCATCTGAATCCACCAGCGCCTCAGAAGAGAACATCTCACCAGTCGAGTGGACAACTCCTCAGGTACAGGAATACGTGTCCGTCTCACCACCATCCCGCTCCCTGTCGACATACCTCGTCGTCGCGCCGGGAAAGGACATGCTCCGCGAACACGTCGATAGACGCATCAACGCGCGCAGCGGAGGCGGAGAGCGCGAAAAGTTCGAAGCCCTCACGCTCCCGGATAACGACCTGATCGAGTATTGTCAGGGGACGCTTCTGAACGGATACATGGGAGAAGCGTTCATGTATGTTCTCGAGTGGATCTGAGCGGTCTGGGGAAATCCAAGACAAGGTTTTGTATAGTCGGCTGTGCTGGTCATTTATACTTCATATGGTTTTTCTTCTCTGTTGTTTGTTATCTGTATTTTAGCGACGATTTCCATGTACTTTTTGCATGTATGAGTTCTATTCCATTCAAGAGAAAAAGAATATCTAATTTCTTTTCGCATCCTATGACTGTTCAACTATCTTTGAAGATAACGCTTTTAAAGAATGTAAGACAAAGTCGATACTTTCTTCCTATGCTGATACAATAGATGTTCCTTTAGAGACTGCAGTTAGAACAGGTGAATGTATTATCAAACGAGAATATATATTGGGTATAATTCTAATCGTCACCCTCTAGATAGTCTCTTGAAAGAATGACCCGCAAGAGAAAATGAACAATCACTGCAAAGATACAGATCTCTAAAAGATACAGGCTCGTCTTTTCTAAAAACGTCAGCCGCCCACAAAATTCATTTACAGGCTGTAGTCACTTTTAGCACAGATCTCAGTCGAGAACAGGATTAACGCTCAGAACGGAAAAAAAACAGACACATCATGCTCATAATCTCGTCGGTTCGACGGGCTGGCCGTCTTCAACTGGAGGGGCCTTCTTCCTCGTCGGATTTATAATGCTCATCGTCGTCATCCTCGGCCCAACCTTGGGCTTCGAGGCTGGGAGAACGGATTCCAAAGCTCAGAATGAAGCCGACAAATGCCACTGCACCAAATACGCCGAAAGCCAGAGCTTCTCCTTTATGCTCAAGCTTCAGTGCAAGTGAGAAGAGGCCACCAGAAAGGAATGGACCGGCTGCACGGCCCGCCGCTGAGAGTGTCTGGGCAAGGCCATTGAGCGCTCCGAGGACAGAGTGGTTAGGAGCAGAGTTTGTAATCTTGCATAAAACATCAGCGAACATTCGTCGGGAATTTTTTTCATTGGGAATACTTACCAGCAGGAGAGCGCTCGTTAACCCACCGACAGCGGCGACGGTCTTCACTAACAATACGAAGCACAGTTCGACGGCAAGAAGTGCGGACTGGGCAGTTAGACCGCCTTCTTTACTCTTGTAACCGACAAATGGCATGAGGATGAATGATATAGCGAAACCAAGCAAGCCAGCACGATACGATGACCGGTTGCCCATCTTGTCTCTAAGTTTTCCAAAAATGCAGATTTGGAAGATGATTGTCACAACTCCTGCGAATCCTTGGGAGAGTCCAATCTCTTGGGGGGATAGATCGCGCCCGGAAGGCGGCTCGGCTTGCGCAAAGATCGGGTATAGCGAGTTGAACGACACGTTACATAGAGCGAAGATCAGGTACGTAAGGAGAAGGAGAACAGTATCCCGGTTGAAAATCTCATCCTTCGTAAGCTCTTCATGATGGGCGTGGAACCCTTGAGAGGACTCCGATACCGAGTCAAGGTCGCTGTCATGGTCGGGGTCGGGAACATGTCTGTAGTTATAGGGGCCACTGTACTGTGCTCGAAGATATGTTGGACGCGACGAGCTGGTGAATTGCCACAACCAGCTGAAGAGGCTACGAACTCTCTGTCCTAAATCGGGCAGATTGTCCGCATCTTCCAGACTTTCTTCAAGGAATATGATTGTGAGAACGAAATCGATGAGCAGAATGGCCGCGGAGAGAAGGTTTGGGCCAATGTATGGATAGGGATTCGGTTGACCGGCCGTGAAAGGGTTATTCTTGAAGACCAACAGCCCACCCAGTACGGGTCCGGTTATGCCTCCAATTCCATAAAGAACAGGGAGATATGTGAATGCCTTGGACTGGTTGCTGCGGTCGGTAATCTCACCCAAGCACGTCGATACCAAGCCTTGATTGCCGTTCACCACTCCCATCAAGGCCTGCACAACAATGGCCTGCCACAGTGTGCGACAGAATCCAAACGCAACGAAGCATGCTGCCGTTAACAGGGTTCCCAAAAGTATGACCGGTTTGCGCCCAATCCTGTCCGACAGCCAGCCCCAGAAGTAATTGGTGACAAACTGCGCGAGAGCGAAGGCAGAAGCAATTGTACCAACATAGACTCCTACTTGTTCCTTTTTGACCTCCGGAAATGACGATGCCATGTCTGGCAGGTAAGGACTGATCGAATTCAGTGCAGTTTGCTCCGACAAAGCAATCATTGCTAGAACAACCATCTGCTTGACTGGTAGAGGCGAACGGGCAGAGTTGTCGTCACCCTCGTTATGCTGTTCGTACGAGGCATCGTGGGATGATTCAGACTGCCCCGAATTCGGACGGCCTCGAGATTTGGGGGGAGATGTTGCGAAAGTCTGGTAATGCTGGGTGGAAGAACCCCGCCTGTTGATCGGTTGCCGGGCGTCTCCGGTCATTTCGAGGAGTATATAGGGCGACAGGTACTCGAGAACGGCCAATTCAGTCAAGTATTGGCCTTCACGTCCCAATGTATGGCGTCTGGCACGTCCGTAATGTGTACCCCTCAGGCGTGCAGCGGTCAATGGCTCTTGTCAAAAGGTGGCGGGGAGGCTAGGTCCACGGTCCTAAGTAGTCGCGTGCACGGAAACTCAGGCGATAAGAGAACTGTGGAGTCGATGGTTAGTCAACGCCGGAGGGCGAAGTGTAGAGCTTGAGGCTTCACAACAGTCTGCATCCTCCGAAAAAGGTGGCCTGGCTGAAAAGAATCAAAGGATCGCAGAGACAGGCGAGGCTGACAGAACGAGATGGGCTTTTGTCCGGCAAAAGCAAGGAAGATCCAGAACCAAGGAAGGCAAGCTCGCCGCACTTATGTAAGCAGGTCCCAGGCCACGGAGAATCCGCTCATTACTCATCCATCTAATCTGATAAGATTCTTCAGTTATTACTGGCGTAGTGATGATATCCAACATGGTGGTGGCGCGGCGATTTGATGGTGGTCACTTCCAGTGACTTTCTCTCATGAGCGCAGTAGAGGAATCTGACTGGAACCTCTGTTCCCCAGTAAGTACATATGGTAATTCGATCGCAACATCTTCGAAAACGTTCGCTTCCATAAAAGGTTAGATTTGGAGTCCGGATCCGGACTTGAAATCTAACTTCTTTTGGACGCGCGTGCGAAAAGCTCCAGATCGTATACTGCCCCTTAAGCTGGCGAGAGACGACGTTCTGTTTCTGGAGTAGATTTGCATCAATAACAGGACCAATCATCGGTGCCATGCAGGAACCACCGTTTCGACCGCATGGCGCCAAAGGTACGCGGCTACTCTCTTTCGCAGCACTAGTTAAGGATCGGTTATGCATAAGTACATTAATATCTCAAAGTATGGTATTCTTTGCCATGGCCAGGGTCTGCAAAGCTGCAGCCTTTATTTTAGCTCCGTCAGGTCGCCTTTTCGATGTGACGGTGCATTTCTTCTGAAAGTTGCAACATACGGCTAGCCCGTGCCTCGATCACCGCCGTCACTGTCACCTTGGCGGTATACCAGGCCAGCCTGGGTTACATATTCGTATGTCTCTCTATCGTACCCTTCGGCTTCCTTTTCCGCCTTCACTTTTTGCCAGTGAGCATCAGATACCCTTTTCCGTGCCAGACGGGCACGATGACGTATGGCAAGGTCTCTTGCTTCTGCATATGAATAGTGGGAAAGGTCCTGGAAACGTTGGATTGTCTCTTCAAATGATTCATCGTCTGGATCTTTAATTTCCTTGTCGTTCTCCATCTCTCTCGATTTACCATTCATGCCTATGATGTTATCCACATGCACAGTGGTAGTCCGAAATACTTGAACGAGATGCTCCAAGGGACGGGATAACGAAGTCGATGCAGACAAATAGTTTAGTTTCAGTGTATTTATAACAATGAAATTCAGAGACGTCCTGTAGGAGTAGTCATTTGCAGTGGTCGATTCCTTTCAACTCTATCAGGTGCCGTTACGAAGTCCGACATCGGCAGTGGCGGGAAACGTGAGTTCCACGGACAACACAAAGGTAATTTCCAATTTACAGCTCGACGTAAAGTGGTAGTAGAATAGAACCACTCTCCACTAATAATGGCTTGTCGCTAGGTAACTTAGTCGAGGAAAGGAGTAGCCCAGCTTCTGAGGACTTCAAATAAATTATCTAACATAAAAAGACCAATAACCCGAGATCTTAGAGATCGAATCAGTACAAATACAAGGGCTAATGAATGCCTGACTTTTACGTCCACGATGGTAGATAAGCACCACTTCGTGTATTGTCCAACCGTACAATTGCACCACCAAAGTTCTTATGTTTGTATGTCTATGCTAGATCGATATTGATGAGTCTGCGGTCATCATTGTTATTATTATATTTTTTCCAGCACCTTTTCGAAAACGGCCGGAGAGTTCTACATGGATAGAATACATGTTGTCTTTTGATGCCGTTGATCGGTTTTGGTCGACATCATTATGCAGGGGTAAGTCTTTCCAGCCTGGCCGAGGCTGGCCGACATTGGCCGGTCTCTCCGCTAACTGCGCCTCCCACCACTAGATTAGATTGAGTTGGAAACGTAAGCTTTCCTACCGACGGCTGAATTTTATAGCCAAATAAAGTCCAAGCTTGCTTACTGTTTCGGTAATCACTGAAACGAAACGATTTCAGCTTACACCCGAGAGTCTAGACTACTCTAGAGTAAATGTTCCAGAACCAACAGCCTTGCACTAGCGTTCTGCGGGGTGAAGGGATCGACGGGTTCACAGTGTATCTATCTGTTCAGTCTCATTGGATTCAAGGAATCAGCACTCACCTTCGCAGAAGTTAGTTATATGCATACATACATTTCCTGCGGTATACGTATACGACACCCTCGATGGACAGCATGTCTGCTGAATCCATCCCGAGTTTGATAACCATGTTTCGTATCCAATAGCAGCTTATCCGGATAGAGTTACTCGAACGACGACAGCTACCTCGTCAACTATAATTCGACGCTTTCATGAAGGCATCATCTTCAAGCTCGTAATAGCATAATTAATAACGGGCAATATGAATACCAGTTGACCGTTACTTGGTCA
>JAPVCB010000011.1:205515-356137 GCA_029606185.1 Paecilomyces formosus | reverse complement strand
TTTTTTTTTTTTTTTTTTTTTTTTTTTTCGCAATTAGACGAGGGCTTCCAGCGCAAAAACACCACAGGGTGCCAGTGTGCGGAGAGGGCAATCTAAAGCCTGGGGTGATTCGAAAAAAGTTTGATGAATTTTGCTCCCTGTTGGTCGACCACGCCTCGTTCATCTGTGATCCTGTCGACTGCGCCCCCTCCATTCACCCGTGGAGCATCTCCCAATGAGAGCCACTCGCAGCGACTAGACCGCAAGAGAACCACCATCCAGGAGACTTTGTGAAGGACTAACTAGTGGCTTTCTTCCAGTAGCAAGCATGTATCTGTGGGCTCACTCGTTCATCCCCAGTGCGAACCATTGCCCTAGTACCGGCCGACCGCTGATCTGGGAATGGACGGGGAGACATGATGCTCGTAATACATCCCGGAGCATTGCTATGACCACATCACCACTGAGGTTCGCAGCTAACATGTCGCGTCTTTTCTTGCGCCTGGAGTAAGATAGATCAGCGTGAATATAAAATCCTCCAAGCCCCCGGAGTTCCAGTGGGCCAAAGTAGCACACTCAATACGTTATTTTTGATACAAAATGTCTGCTATGTCCGTCGATGCAATCATATCACTTATCATGGGAGTTCCATCTCTTGTTGTAGCGATCCTGACTTATTGGGAAGCTCGTCGTGTCAGGCATGAACAAGGTACATGCGATTCAGCCTTACCATGTATTAACACATTGCAGATCCTTCTAATGTATTCTTCTTTCATAGTTCGATCCGAGATCATGGAATTCGAAACTTTAATGCCCAGACAATATTCTCCGTCAGCACAGATCATATATGCACCTGCGGTCCTTGATAGGTAGGTAGTATTTGCGCAAGAGTCCGATCTACGCTACTGGCACCTAACATTAATGTGTACCTCCCGTAGCGTCGCCCGTTCGGCCCGGAGGCAACGGCTCCCCGCATCATCATCCATTCCAAGATTCTCGATGCCAGATCTCCCTTTGAGACAACCACAAGATAGCGAAGAAGAGCACCATGGGGGCTATAGCTCGTCGACATCTTGATGCTCGACAGCGAGTCCGGGTTTAACGACATTCTGGATTCTACTAGTAGACTCGCGCATAAACGACTTTGAGTCTCCGGTATTCCTTCTATTGGCGCATGGCTAGTTCGAGATATTGTGGCAACATCTTCTCTGGCTTGTCGGACATTGCATATATACTGTGCATTTGGCATTTGCACCACGTTTTATAGATGATTTAGCAGGTGTTAGGAAAAGGGATTGGTTCGGTTTGTGTATATAGAGATATCCCGGAATTAGCGCTAATATCCGCCGAGTGTACTCCGAGATATTGACAGAAACTCTGCGGCAGTACTGATACTGAGAATTGATCTTTGATCTACGGTGATTTTGTCAGCTCAGTCGGTATTTGGCCACAAATGCGACGAGGATTATTTTCTCCGTGCTCCTTCGTACATACATGGGAATCATGAAGGTGATGTTTCCTTTATCGGCCGGTTCGGTAGTTCTCTAGGTTTCGGGTATCGAAGTACTGGCTACAAATCAATGTCCGTATACATAATCGCGTGGAGCCTACTAGAAGAAAGTTTAGCCTTGGTCTCTGCCGTTGTTGTGACGATATGACAAGAAATCTATCACGATCCACGATGATCCATTGGTTGCGGCCATAGCCACCGGCGCAATTCACAGTAACTCCTCGTTTATCTCCGAACAGTAGATCATGGTATTTCTAATCCTCAATATTAAACCCGGACAATATCCATTGCCATTGTCGATCCAGCAAGATATAAATTCAGCTTCCATTCCGATACATCAACGCCATTCAATTCGACTGCAAACAATCACCAAGGAGCTCTCTTAAAAAGCAAAGCGAGACACATCCCAATCTCGAAAACATAATGACGTCGATCCCGAAGCGCCCACTTGGTCGAAACGGACCAGAGGTCAACCGCCTCGGCTTCGGTTGTATGGGCCTTTCTGCCTTCTACGGCCCTCCCAAGCCCGACAACGAGCGACTTGCTGTTCTAGATGCCGCATACGAGGCTGGCGAACGTTTCTGGGACACCGCCGATATCTATCAGGACAATGAGGATCTGCTCGGGAAATGGTTCGCGGCAAACCCTGAAAAACGCAAGGATATCTTCCTCGCGACCAAGTTCGCGCTACATCACAAGGATGATAGCACCATCGAAGTCAGAGGCGACCCCGAATATGTAAAGGAGGCATGCGCGAGAAGTCTAAAAAGATTGGGACTTCCATATGTCGACCTCTACTACTGCCACCGTCTAGATCAGAACGTTCCCGTCGAGAAAACGGTGCAAGCGATGGCTGAGCTGAAAAACGAAGGCAAGATCAAGTACCTCGGACTGAGCGAATGCAGTGCGGAGTCTCTGCGACGTGCCTACAAAGTCCACCCAATAACTGCCGTCGAGGTTGAATATTCGCCTTTCACCCTCGATATCGAGGACCCGAGAATCAAGCTCCTCGAGACATGTCGCGAACTTGGCGTTGCCGTCGTCGCCTACAGTCCCCTGGG
This sequence comes from Paecilomyces formosus, assembly GCA_029606185.1. NCBI lineage: Eukaryota > Fungi > Ascomycota > Eurotiomycetes > Eurotiales > Thermoascaceae > Paecilomyces > Paecilomyces formosus. The sequence continues at coordinate 353,587 of JAPVCB010000011.1, read as the reverse complement.
TCGTGGCATGTTGACCGGCAAGTACCGCTCACCAAACGACTTTCCCAAGGACGACTGGCGCCGCCTGGCTCCACGCTTCTCAGAACAAAACTTCCCAAAGAACCTGCAGCTCGTCGACCAAATCCAGTCTGTCGCGCACAAGAAGGGCTGCACTGCTAGCCAGCTGACGCTGGCCTGGCTCTTGGCTCAGGGAGACGACATCTTCCCGATCCCCGGTACCACCCAAGTCGAGAGATTGAAGGAGAATCTCGGTGCTTTGGACGTCAAGCTGGATAAAGAGGATGTGGAAATCGTCAGAAAGGCTTCGGAGGAGGCAGAGGTGCACGGCGAACGATACCCTGGTCAGATGGCAGCTCAATTGTTCGCGGACACTCCTCCTTTGTGAGTGACAGGAATATTATCGAAAATTGTACAAATGTATAATGTCTATTATGTCTGATGATTGCATAGTGCAGCTATAGTAACATCGGATCTTTTATGACGATTTCGAACCATTCATTTTGTCGATAGCTATAAAAGTCTTCTCAGATACTCGATATGGCTCTCCGATGCCAAAAAAGAAGTAAACAATTAAAGAAAGAAATAAGCACAAAATATGAGATAGAGAGAAAGTAGTAATCATACGACGAAAAATCCAAGATAGAAACATGAATACCACTAACTTATGAACTTATGTGTTGCGTTGTAGATACACTTATCCGTGCCAACATCGTCAGAGATTAAGAATGTTGCACTTGCAACACACTACTACAAACATTGCTGCAGAGAGCTGACAAGCGATCATTATTCATAAATTTATTTCATAAACTCCCTTGAAAGTCATGATTGGGGCATATTAAAGAAATGGTCTCGTACATACAATTCACATGCGCTGCGACCGTCCAGTCGAGCAACATGTTCAGTCCCTTGGGATGGTTCACCTGACCCCAGTGTGCGTAATTCAATAACGCATATTTTCAATTATTATGCAGAGGGCCAACTGTTATGATATACGTCTGAAAGTCGTATCTGAGCTGCGCGGCCCTACCGTCGCGTTTAGTGCTTACTACATCCCAGCCACGGAGGATCATCTCGTTCGATCTATATAGAGTAGGTCAGATCTCCACCAATTGCTATTTTTGATTCTTCAGGGCGCTTATTTTAGACGGTGATCTCCGTCCATCAGCCGTAGGATATGATGAAGATACCATGTGGCCTCCCTGTCCGGTAATGTGTGACATCGGATCGACGCTCCCCGCAGAGGGCCGTGACCAACGTCCATGCGTTCATGGTATCTCTCCCCTGTCTGGTGTGTAATTAAACTACTTTAAATCGAAAAAAAATCAGGTTTTGTATATTCCAGATGTAGAATATGGGGTTCTATGTCATTGTCACAAGAGGCTGTGCTCCGTGGAAGCTACTGTCAGCAATCCCTCCTCGCGTAATCTAGCAGTTTCCTTGAAAGACATCTCCAGTTTTCTATTTGTTTTGCAGCTTGCCAAACCTGGATATTGGTCATCTTGCACCTCCTCTTCCGAAACTTCCTCAGCTCGTGCGGATCACGGTTCTGTTATGATGAGGGCTGGGATCGATTCTGCTCGGAAGAAAAGAGCCCCCAAGCATCCCCATCATCGCTGATATTGTCGTTGCTTGATAGGGATTCTCCTGTCACCAAGATGCTACTATCTACTATTGGGCCTGTGAATTCCATGCATGTTTTCACTCATCCAATAATGTCTCATGGTCTCCTGACCTGATAGTTTTATCCCTGGTCGCTGGCCCAGGAACAGAGTAGCTGAATGGGAGATCGGTTTACTCCGCACGTAGTAGACAATTAAATCTTCCATCAACTCTCAGAAAGGACATCTTCTCTAAGTAATGTCTCCAAGTAGCTTTTACCTCGTTGGATTGCTCTATGGAATTATCCACGTCAAAAAATATTAATCCAATTACCTATAGCTCGGTCGTACATATGCCAATATTTGAAGACTCTGTACGCGAGTCTCTGGACTATCACTAGGCTTAAATTTATCCTAGAAACCCTAAATATTCTACTCTATCGAGACGTCCGCCCACCTCTATTGTTCTGCACTACCCAAGATCAATATTTACCCGTTCCAGCCACCGGTTTCAAAGTAAGAATAATTAGAGAGGCACACCTAAGCATTACATCGAATCCTTCTCTCCGCCACTCTTGCTGATATAGCTTCAGTCTCCATCTTTCTATTTCAGGTGGTTTCGGCCCTCTCAAGGTGCATAAACACCTTGTAGTCATCCACGCGACCTACAACGACACCTCCACACATTATACCTATCTAGGAGCAGCATAGACCTAGGGATCCAAGGTTCCCGATTGGTCAAATTGATACAATAAGCATGCTTGAGTATGACTGCCGAGAAGAAGTATGACCATGAGGATTGCCGTCCCGAGACGCTAAACACTATATCGGGTTTACAAGCAACGTCAGCGCTGGCTTTAAAAACGTACGTGACCCCCCGTGCTTTGAATTTAACTTTTCAGTACTTTATCATACAAGAAAAATATACCAGATCTCTTTCTCTGTGAAACTATCCTCTAGATTTCTTGCTGTCGTTCATCTTGCGTTCACTGTCTATTTGTTGTCTTGCATATCTAAAGCAATAAACCGAGACAAAATGCAGCAAGATAAATCTCAATTGATCCAGTCACTTCGCACCCACCGCATAAATACAATCACTGAGCTTCGTCGAGTTGAGAAGATCTTTGCGCAACTCGGATCTGCAGATGTCACAGAGCCTATGACCAGCGCATGGCTGCACTATGTCAATTCCAACAATCTACTCAACGAACTAAGAGGATTGACGAGGAACTACCATTTCAGTTCTGAATGCCTGGACGAGGCGAAGTGGCTGGTCTCCAGTGACCCTCAGAGCTGTCGCAGCTGGAACTATTGCTGGTTGATTCTTACCAAGATCCAACAAAAGTTAGTATTTCTCATCCTGGATTAGGAATATCGAAGACTATACTAACACCATCAAACAGGCAATTGATTCCAAAACATGCAAGGATCCTGGCCACCAAACCTGCCATGTGGGGTGACAAGAAACCTACCCCCGATCTTATCGAATGGCTCGCAAACGAATGTATCAAGGAATGGACAGCTGCCGTCCAACTGATGCTTCGCCACTGGGATGCGCCCCCAACAACCACCGGTCGCTAATTTGGCGATACATGACGATTATCATGCCTGCATTCTTTTTTATGTTCAAGATATACACATCACCACTGCTTGTTTATGTATGCATAGCACTATCTTTGTCGTTCTTTTTTTGACTCTCCAGCAAGCGTTGCATTAGCATTAGACCGGTGTTTCGCTAGAGGATTTTGTTCTACATACCCTTCCGTTCGTTGTTATTTTGGTTTGCGCGTGTGATCTAGATCCTTCCCGTCGTTGTTGAACTATTATGTATTATTCATGATTTATGTCTAGACGTCTGACCGAGTGATGAGACTGTATTCCAAATCCACCGCTCTAGATCATGGTTATGAATGATCGACAATTAGCAGTAGTTAGAAAAACGAGGCGCAGACCACGTCTGACAAATCCTTCCCGTTTTGAATTTCCTAAAAAAACATTCTCCGCGGAATAAGGATAAGCATTGATTATTAACCGTGATGATGCTCTGTTGGTTAGTCGGATGGAAAGGAACATATCGTAAGCGCGGATTGCAGATCCCGCCGAGTAGTAGGTCACGCTTCCAGTTGACGATTACGAGTTTCCGTCCGAATAACTCGGGCGGGAGGGAACTATAGCGAGGAAAGAATATATCCTGTTTAGAAGATCGTTACGTTGCTTACGCTTGGGCAAGATAGTTGCTGGCAGCAGAATGATGAGAGATAGAAGACCATTCGACATAATCATTATTATTTTTTTGATCTTGCATCTATACAATTGTCTACATTGCATTGACCTCCACTAACTGCCAAATTAAGTTTATTTCTGACAGCCACTGTTCGGAGACATTAATATTAATGGACGTATGACTATAGGTACAACAATGTTTGGATCCCTGTTCGGGAACATCGAAAAACCATTTTAGGACGTGTCCACCTTTGTGTGGAGTTTATTCAGTGACTCAGTTGCAGATTAACCAGATAGATTGGTTCGCTAATTATTACGCGATCCAGTTGCACAGGTTGTTAATGAGAAAGCAGAATATGTAGGTGAAATATGATTCTATTATTCCAATATTCCATCAACAAGCCTAGGAAGTTCTGATGAGGTCAGCAGTATTATTGTTCACTAAATTAGGCAGCACGCCTGAGCAGGCACTCCAGAACGTTCCTTGCATCACTCTGCATGGTTGCGACCTCCTGGTCGTATGCCACATATGGAATATGCTGGCGCAGCTGTGATTTGTGAATGTCGCCGTCCCCGTTCTTGGTCCAGATGGATGATATGTTGCCGCATTTGCGGCTGATATTACTTTCCTGTATATGATGATGAATCCAAAAAGTAGTAGGAAAGAGTTGCACATTTTATGTCTATACCAAGCTATGCATGATTAATAGTAACGGTCGAGCGGGAACCACATCCAAGGATAGCGATACGCCGTGTTCTGATATTACTTCATCAACAAATTGACGGCCCAAGGGACACTCAAGCCTCTGAGATCACCGTAGTGCTGGCCAACACCCAGAAACACAATTGGAATTCCCGTCGCATGTACCATACTAACGAGCGTACCAACCATATCACCAACCGTATCACATTTACTGATAATGAACCCATCGAGGTTTCTGCCAGGGCCGAATGCCTGGTTGAAATTCCGGGCCTGCATAACACTGTCGGTTCCGACAAGAGCTTCTCCGACCATAAAGATCTTATCAGGGTTGGCAAACTTCGCAAACTTCTCCAGCGAAGACATCAAGCGTTGGTCGTTATGGCGTCGTCCAGCAGTATCAATCAGGACAACATCGAATTGGTTGGAAGCAGCATAAGTCACTGCGTCTTTTGCGACATTCGCAGCATCCTTACCATATCCCTTTTCGTAGAGCTCCACCTCACCAACGTTCTCACGCGCACTAAGCTCTCTCAGATTGCGAGCATGTACGCGGAGCTGCTCGACAGCACCGGAACGGAAAGTATCACAGGCTGCGATCAAGACACGATAATTATTTTGAAGCAAAAAGAAACAGATCTTGCTCAAGTTCGTGGATTTTCCAACGCCGTTGACACCGACAATGGAAATGACATACGGACGAGGTGCCTGCGATTTGCTGCTTGGTGCCGTCACTGACTGGATCTCGCGCAGGAGGTCCAATGAGGAAGTAGGAGTAAGCATCTTCCGCAGAGAAGACTCCATGGCAGATCGGAGCGCGGCGTCAATGCTCTGGAAGTTGCCAGTCTTTTTCCCAACCAATTCGCGTTCGACTCCTTGACATAGACGGACTGCCGCTTCCCGCGCTACGTTCTTCTTCAATAAATGGTCTTCCATGGCTTTCAGGGGCTTCTCGAGATCTGCTTCGGTCAAGATCTTGCCTCCCACAATATTGCGGAAAAGGCCACCAATCGCATTGAAACCGGACCCCATAATGCCTGTCGAGGACCCAGCCTTTGCCTTTTGAGCATCTGCACTTTCGAGGATAGAGTTTATCTCCTCGCCCAAATCCTTCAGCACGAACTGGCCTTTGCCAGTTTTCTTTCCCCAAGACTCCTGTGCTACGGCTTGAACGACCGGGGCTTGTCCTTCCTCGTCTGGCGCCGCAGAATAGTCGAGAACCTCTCCATCATCTTCGTCGGCAAGACCATCTGCATCCCACTTTCGCATCTTCTTTCCGGTAGCTTTTGGTTTTGCCTTCTTCAAACTTTCTTCGCCTGAGGAAACGTTCGCACTCGCATTAGCGGCTTTGCGTGCACGACGCGATACACGTCCACCTGGGCCAGTCTTCCCGGTTATGAGGTGGGAAGAACCAGGGGTAGACGGTCTGGATGTACTAGGAGATTGCGATGGCGTACTCTCAAGAGAGAGCGCCTCAGTCCGCGCAGCCTGAGGCTGCGCTGTTGTAACGGTCAGCAGCTTCTTCAACAGGTAAAACAGATGAAGCATACCTTTGAGCAGGGTAGGGACTGGCGGTGGCGGGCCTCCATTGTCTGACGAGACAAACGGATCGTCCTTCTCCTTCGTGGCCACAAGAGGCTCCTTGGCTTCGACTGTAGTGCCTTCAAGCTCGCGAACTTGCTGGTCGAAGTATTTGTCGAACGGGTACTCAACAACCCTTGCCCGGAGGCTCTTCAACTCCGATTTGTAGAGGTCGACGAAGATAGTGGCTATATTATCCAAGAGCTTGTCGATCCAGCTGAGGTGAAGCAGAGATTGATAGACGGCCTAAAATAGTTTTCCATGATGTCAATGCGATTAAACGTCCATGGCGAGTAGAAGACGGACAACGAACCACAAAGACAAGCCCCATCTCCTCGACCTTCTTCCATTTCAGACTGTATTTCTCCTTCTTGTAGACGGGCAAAACACCTTCGACCGTGTGACTCTGCGGCCGGACTTTTTCTTCGATAAACACATCGTTGATAAGACCGTTGACGACATGGGCGCCCACGGGGGCGTACGATCGTGACCAGAGGATGACCCCGGAAGTGGTGAAAATCTCAAAAGCATCCAACATATCGACAGGACTTTAACGGGTGGTCGTTCTGCAAATCTGAACGAGCAATGGACGGTGTGGGGGAGAAAGCTGCGGCGAAAGCTGGAGGCGCGCGACACTCGGGCCACGTACTATTAACGGAGTCCCAAACTCGCAACCCCGGAAGTGCAACTTAACTATCTTCACATTCAGGACCACAACCAACTTCGCCGCGGCACGAGCGCTCCGCAACCAAGGTCTGCGCCTCTACGACTCCTCTCGACCTCCTCCTCCCTCCTCCCGTCTCTCTTTGCTCGTCTCCAGCCACGATGCAGCGCTCGTCGTTTGCTCCGCCGCCTGCGCACTCCCCTCCGTTACACCATCCAGTGCCGCAACACGTCTCGACGGTCCCTATGATGCGATCACCTCCCCCTCCGGTTCCTCCACAGTCTCAGAGTGCCGGGTATGGGAATCCATATCAGCCTTCGCCCGCTCAGGGTGGGAGCGGGACCTTTGCGCCTGGGTTCGGTGGTTTCATCACCGATCCCACGGCGCAGATGGGCTTCCAGGTCGGAAAGACTGCGATGATGGCTGGACAGGAATATATGGAGCAAAATGTATGAGAAGCTATCCTGTCGTTCGTGAGCATTTGCTGCCTGCATGATACTAACTGCCTCTGCAGTTCAACCGTTATATCTCCATTCCCGCCCTCAAGCACTACTTCAATGTGTCCAACTCCTACGTCCTCAACAAGCTGGCACTCGTACTGTTCCCCTGGCGGCATAAGCCTTGGTCTCGCCAGCAAGCGCGTTTGACAGCGACTTCCGCAGGGCCCAATGGCCAGATCACACAACAGCAATATTCGTCGATCTTTCTCCCTCCTCGCGATGACATCAATTCACCGGATATGTATATTCCAACGATGGCCGTGGTGACATACATTCTCCTCTGCACCGTCTTGGCCGGTCTCAGAGGCAGTTTCCATCCGGAGCTGCTGGGTTCGATTACCACAACAGCACTAGCTGTTATATTCTTTGAGATTCTCTGCTTGAAGATCGCCATGTACCTTCTGAGCATCACCAACGACTCTCAACTATTGGATCTTGTTGCGTATTCAGGATATAAGTTCGTCGGAATCATCGGGACTATGCTTGTAGCTGAGATTTTGACTCCGGGACGTGGAACTGGTGGTTGGGTTGGTTGGACGGTGTTTACCTACACCTTCCTTGCTAATGCTTTCTTCCTGGTGAGTGCCGGTTGACGTTCCTTTTCCTTGGGCCAAACTAACAGGCACACAGCTCCGCTCCCTTAAATACGTTCTCCTTCCAGACTCCACCAGTGATGCCTCCATGCGCACCGGTTCTATGCATACTGTCGCTCGATCTCAACGGAATCGGCGCACTCAATTTCTCTTCATCTATTCATACATCGTCCAGTTTGTCTTTATGTGGATTCTCAGCCGAGAGGGTCCTGCAACTTCCGACGTGACGAAGATGGGTGCCGCAGGAACCCTATGATGAATTATTAGCAAGCGTATAATATTGTTTCTCTTCCAGCTTTACGATTTCATAGACAGGAAGGACTCTGGGCGGAATCTGATGGACACTGGGGAGAGACAACACCAGAAATTTTGCGCCATATGAATTATGGTTCTTCTTCACTTTGGCTGTCATTATGCATTACATTTACCGGATTCCCCCAATATCCCCTGCGCGGTATTACTAAATCCTTTAGAATCTTTCTTTGCATCTTTGGGCAGGAAAATTGTCTTTTTCAATGACAAAAATAACATTGGCCAGTATCAGCGGCGTATCTCGGAATTTTAGCTGCAAATAAAATAATTTCTAGTCGTGGACGGCTGGCGACACTAATGGTCACATATTAAGACAGACTTGCCTAATATCTAATTCGATATCCATGCTCTATTATACCTTTTCAGGCTCCACGCACGTCCTATATTCCTCCGTGGGTCACAACTTCTGTATCATCTACTCAATAACTGGTATAGGATTCGATACTTCCTCTGACAGTTGTCTCCACCGACTTGTCTCTACTCTGCCATCTTTGATGACCGCCAGGAGGTGCTTGTCGGGTTCATCAAAAATCGTCACGTCTTCCAGGGGATTTTTCGTTAATATCAAGAGATCTGCCGCGAAACCCGGCTGGATCTGGCCCAGGAAGTCAGGCTTGCGCAGCATCTTTGCTGCATTAACAGTTGCACTCTGAAGGATAGCCAGCGGCGATAGAACCTGAGATCGGATAGCGAATTCTCTCGTCTGCGCCATACCTAATGGCCCAAGGAGGTCGGTGCCATAGCACATAGTCACACCGGCCTCGGAGGCAATTTGAAGAGAACGCAATCCCGCGCAGAGAACTGCTTCGTTTTTCACAACCGACTCTGGTGGCAGGAAACCAGGCCATCGTGGAGAGGACATCTCCGAATACGCGATTAGGGTTGGTGTCAGGTACACTCCTTTTTCGGCCATGATCTTGGCTGTTTCGGCATCGATCATGTTTCCGTGTTCTATTCCCTTAACACCATTGTTGATTGCGTGCATTATGGAGCGAGGTGTATACGCGTGTGCAGTGACCCATGTGTCGTAGGTAGCTGCCACGGTGGTGATGGCTTGGATCTCCTCAGCAGTGAATTGAAGGTTGGTGAGTGCGTCTGTTGGACTGGCTACACCTCCGCCGGTCATGATCTTGATGAAATCAGCACCAGTCCTGAGTTCTTCCCTAGCATACTTAATACACTCAGGAACACCGTCGCAGAGTCGGCCCAATCCAGTTACCGTGCCACCACAGCACTCAGTATGGTCATGAGAAGCCCGAAGGTCGGCATGCCCACCGGTCTGGGTCAAAGCATGACCGGCAATGAACAGGCGAGGGCCTTGAAATACACCTTCTGCGATTGCTTCTTTTAAAGCGAGAGAGGCACCGCCACAGTCACGGACGGTGGTGAATCCTCGACGCAGCATTTGTTGACATACGAATGGCTGTCTGAATTTTGATACATCCTCTGCCATCCCGAAAGCTCCACCGAGGTCTTTTCCTCCAGGGACAGCTGTGAGATGCACATGGCAGTCTATCAAACCAGGACAGAGGTACTTCGATTTCAGATCAAGAACTGTCACTTCTTCATCGGCGATCTCCGCCTCCTCAACGATAGTATCTGTAATGCTCTCAATGAAACCGCCGGTTATCTTCACAGTACTATTTGGACGGATCGAACCGTCGACTGGATTAATAACATTCGCATTTTTGAAGACATATGTTCTCCGCGGTTGGGGCAGCCAGGGCTTGAGCAGCTTTTCAGGTGTTGTTCTCGTCTGCATGATAGTGTTTTCGTGAAGTGCTCGATCTGACGTGCCGATCTAGTCCGTTGATATGAAAATCGGCGTTTGAGAAGAATAGACCGAAGCAAGATTATCCTGAGGAGTTCCCCATGATCATAGATATAGCATTAGTACATCCATCTGTTTCTTATACTGCGGATATGCATTCTTTGGATCGATTGCGACCCCGCAGAACGTATCTCCGCACCGATACCAGCTGATAAGTAGCGTAGCATAACTCTTTCGTATAGAAAGATTGCCCACCAACTAAACGTGAGTAACTCCTAGCGTGCGGGCACTTGGCTAACCACTAGGAGATCAGCTTGGACTCTAGACTGACGCTGAGACGTTACTACCCTGTTACGGCCAATTGCATGTCGAGTTGGCCGATCAAAAACAGTCCATTTGACTTTTCCCTTAAGGAGACGATAAGTTGTCTGGAAACCGAAGTCTTTGATAACCTGGGATCAGCGGACATCGTCCGAAGATAGACAAGATGATCGCAATCGCAGGGGATATATTAGATGCTGCATGACTTGACTACGCTTAATATTATGTTGCATTCTCCATCCAATTCAACTGTTTTCCTGTCTTCTCTGGTCAAGCCTTACAGTATTCAATTACGAAGCGCATCAGCGCTGAAAGGAAGGCAACATGTCTGCCGAGAAAGGAACGACATCACCGTCGGATAAACCCGATGCCTTCGATAAGTCGCCAATCGAAGTAGTTGCAAATGATAATGTTGACCTTGGAAGAATAACATATACCAAAGATGAAGAAAAGGCCGTGCTTAAGAAGATTGACTGTGTCATTCTGCCAATGGTCTGTCTTGAGGATTAGTGCACTACTGAGACAACAGTACTTTTTTTATGAAATGGCTATCGCTAACTGTTCGCAACATATCAGATGTGTCTGGTATTTTTCTTTCAGTGTAAGATCGAATTAGCCACTTATGAAATTGTCGCCTATTAAAAGTTTCAAATCTAGATATGGATAAACAGAGTCTTAGTTACGCATCTGTCTTCGGGCTTATTGATGACCTGAATCTGAAAGGAACACAATATTCCTGGTGCTCATCGATATTCTATATTGGTACATTTATTTTCTCTTCTTTTACCAAGAGAACGCAGTCGCATAGCTAATTGGAAATAGGGCAGCTTGTTTCTGAATACCCTTTCATCTATTTGATGAGCAAGCTACCTTTAGCTAAATTCGTCGGTGTCACGATGTAAGTCTATGGCAAGTAACCGGGCCTCGATTTGTCTAGTCCTCAGCCTGGCTCACATCCTTGACCTAGTATTATTTGGGGTGGAATATGTATGTGTCTTTCGGCAACCCAGAACTATGCAGGGTTTGCAGCAGTTAGGTTCCTCTTGGGATTTTCAGAAGGTGCAGTATCGCCTGCCTTCGTTTCTATCACGAGTATATGGTACAGGAAATGTGAGCATCCAATGCGAATAGGGTATGCCAACTTTTCCTTCTCAAATACAGGTGCTGTTCACTGACGATTGTTCAGCATGTGGGTGACCATGAACGGCCTAGCACAAGTCATTGGGTCGTTGTTAATGTATGGCATCGGAAAGAATTCCACACTCAGTCTTGCACCATGGAGGGTGTTATTTATTATATGCGGATCACTGACTAGCTTTTGTGGGATATTGTTCTATATCCTTATTCCAAACGACCCTGAAAAAGCTTGGTTCCTTAATGAGCGGGAGAGGGAGGTGCTAATGCTTCGCATGGCTGAGGATCACGAAGGAGGAGACAAGACACACTTTTCCATAAATCAGTTGAAGGAAACATTGACTGATGCCAAATCTTGGCTTGTGTTCTGGTTTGGTGTCCTAGTGACCATGCAGTCTCCAGTTTTGACGGTAACTCTCTTTGCTTTCCTACAATCAACCTATTATATTGACAAGGTCCAAAAATAGTTTGCCTCGCTCGTCATCAATAACATCGGCTATGACAAGTTTGAAACGATGCTTTACACCTCTCCCTCGGGGGCCGTTCAAATCGTGTTCATTTGGATAGGTGTCCTTGGGTGCTTCATAATGCCAAATAGGCGGTCTCTTGTCGTGATCCTCCTCATAATACCGCCTTTTATTGGAAACATTTTACTTTTAAAACTTCCAATTTCCGCTGGTTGGGGGCTGATCGTTGCCTCCTGGCTGGTGAGTTATCAATGCCCAACTAGCATATGCCTCTATTGCTGACATTGTCGATTTCATCGTAGTCATCGATCATATCGGATATCATGTCCATTCTCCTGAGCCTCAGTGCCTCAAATGTTAAAGGGAACACTAAACGTGCCATAGTGAACACATTCTTCTTCATCGGATATTGTGCTGGGTGTATTGGCGGACCACAGCTGTGGACGGTGAAACCACGATACTTTGAAGGTGTCGTCACTGGAATCGTAACGTGGATTCTGCTGTTGATCGCAACAGCAGCATATTGGTATCTTTGCGCCAGGGACAATAAACTCCGAGATATAGCAGAGCAAGAAACGACACACGCCCCCTCTGTTGAAAAGGGGCAAGATTTAACTGATAAGGAAGATCCATCGTTCAGGTATAGCTGCTAGAATAGCAATCTCATAGTCTATTACGACAACAATATTATCTGGAACCCGAAAATGGAAACCTCCTAACATCCGTGTAGATGCGCACAGGTTGCAAATAACATCATCCCGAATTCGTCAACAGACCGTAGCCACTGTTGTATTCTTTTGCGTCTGTTTGGAGACCCTGTCTCTGGGGACCGCCAGAGCTCAAAAATTCGCAGGTTACCATCTTCCCAAAGTGAAAGATGTCTGTCGTACTCTTTCTCCCAAGTTATGCGATCTTTCGCTTCCCATAGTAACTTGTTCCCAGGAACTGGAAGGTCGCCTAGTTCTTCGGCGAGGTAGACTGGAACTTGATTTGTGGAGTTGAATATGTTGTTAAACATGTAAGTCGCGAATATAACGCGCATTTTCGCTGAACCCACAATCCAGGACTCCCATGAAGGACGAGTGTGAATCAGCTCCGCCGCGGGTATCAATCCTCCCAGGGCGAGTCTGGAAGAGAATTCCTGGAGATGTATAATAGTCGAACTATCCACAAGCTGAACACCCTGTGCGGGAGAGAAATATGCCATTATCGCATATATCAGATATGCTTGGGAGGCAGCAAGTAGTTCCATATGTCCGTATGACTCGCGCTGAAATTCCACGTCAGTACAATGCAAGATGATCCGGCACTTCGTGACAAATACCTCTTCAATCAGTCTCTCCATTTCTCGCTGCACAGTGGATGTCACTATCGCTTCGCTCCCGGCAGCTCTAGTTTCCCACATACGAACCAGACTGTAGCAATTGGCCAAGGCCAGGGGAAGTTCATTTGTATCTACTTGCAGTCCATGAATAATTGGAGGGACACATGCGTCCCTCAACATGTACTTTGGATACGACCCCAGGACGCAGGACAGAAACTGCACTGTGTACGGTAAGAATGTCTTCGGGATCTGGTTATCTGATGGAAGGAAGGTCTCCAACCAGCGGTTGCGAATCTGTGTGCTATCTGCGATAGAAACGAGATCTAGATTGGCGAAATCTAGACCCTGGCGATCCGGTCCTCCTGCTCCAATATACGGTTGAGCTAGATTCGAATATCTTAATTGATGTGTAGGACTAGCAACGGAGCCACCACCCCTTTCTGAGATACTGCTTCTTGATAATGTCGGGGTTTGATCTGCGAATTGCAATCCTCCTGTGTCGCGGAACGTATCTTGGCTTGTCTGATCATGATGTGAAGTGGTAGAAGAATGTCCACTTGACGTTGTGTACTCACAGTCCAAGTTCCGGGACTGGCATCTTGAGCAACGCGGTCTCTCGAGGCCGCAGCGAGCTTTGGATCGAGTACATTGCCTGCAGGCCTTTTTCCGCGCCGGTACGTTTCTGCTGCTTTTGGGTCCAGCTGGGGACATATTGGTCCTGCCTACAAGTAATAATGGTTAAAGACGCAGGCGTTCCTATGAGTACCTAGGCGCTTAGTCATCAGAGCCTCGGCCTTAGTTACAAAAACCTTCATCACTTATTGTAAAGATACGACAACATTTTGTTGGCTTTGACGAGACTTTCAGAATTGAGAATGCCAAGATAGCTATATTTAGCCTCGTTCTGCTCTCTTCGTAATTCCTTAAACTTTCCGTAAGCAATATATCGGCGAATACTCCATGAATTAAATTCCTTATCAACGTGCAAGACGCTAGGCTTGCTTCTCCACACCAATATGGTCGATCTCGACGACGCAATCCACTAAACACGCGCTCTATTACTGGATTTATCCATCACCGACAGTGTATTCTCGTGACAATCTATCAGAAGTTCGTATTCGAGACTCTTGTTTCTTCCGGGATATGGAACCAGGATTGCAATCAAGGACTCGTCTAAAGCAGTAGGTACCGATGCAGTTATGTAGCCGCAGAAGACTGACCTTCTTAGGGAACGTGTATCTGTCGGTTTCTAAATGCAAGACGAGAATATCGACGATCTTGCTTAGAAATCCCAGAGATCCTTATTAGCCAGGACGATGGGTGTCACTAACGGGCGAGAGACGCCCTCGATTGTCGATACTGCACCAGTCGATTCTGATGTCGATGTGGAGTTAGAATCAGATAGTGAATTCTCCATTCACGTCCTACGCAAAATCGACTTCCGCCTGATTCCATTACTATTTATGACGTATAATTTGAATTTCATGGACAAAACGATCCTTTCCAGCGCGGCTGTGTTCGGCCTTGAAGAAGATACGGTAGGTCCACAGCGAGCTACATCCGTTAATTGCTATTTTTTTAACACTACATAGCATCTGAATGGCTCTCAGTACAGCTGGGTGTCAAGTATCTTTTATTTTGGCTATCTTCTCTGGCAATATCCGACATCAGTACTGATCCAAAAACTGCCGGTCGGGAAATATGTTTCGATTAATACGCTTTTCTGGGGATCAGTCGTAGCTTTAACAGCTACCTGTAATAACTTTGGCGGATTGCTTACAGTTCGTTTCCTACTTGGTGTTGCGGAAGCCACGATATCACCGGCCTTCCTTTTTATCACTTCTATGTGGTATACCCGAGAAGAGATCCCCACACGTGTCGGGATATGGTTCTCGGGAAACTCCATTGGGGGAATTCTTGCAAGCATTATCTCATATGGAGTTGGGCATATTGAACGGCCTTTCTCTCCCTGGCGCTGGTTGTATATTGTACGCTCATATCCCTTCTTTCATCCCATGATAAGCACTTGCTGATCTCGATTCGTAGATTCTAGGTGTAGCCACCTTCCTCTGGGGATGGGTGCTACTAGTATTTTTACCAGATTCCATTGTCTCTGCCAATTTCCTAACAGAGGAGGAACGAGATGTTGCAGAACGACGAGTTCAGGCTGCAGGAACTGGGAAGATAAAACATTCATGGGATGCTGATCAAATCACCGAATGCCTTTTGGATCTTAAGACACTCTTCTTTTTCGGTATATCCTTTCTCACCCAGGTATGAGATTCTTGTTCCTGTCTTTTCTAAATTGTCAATGCTTATACTTCTCCAGATCCCCAACGGGGGAACCCAAAATTTTGGAAATCTTGTCCTGAAAGGATTCGGATTTACGTCTCTTCAGACCACCCTAGTTACACTCCCAGCGTCAATACTGTCATTTACAGTGATTATTATCACGTATGTTCCACGTCCTTCCTCTTTCCAACGCAACCCACTCTTTCGTCAAGCGGACTAATGAAAGAGCAATATAGCGGACGCCTTTCTAGCAAATTCCAAAACATGACAACCTACCTTCTAGTGACAGTCGTCATATTTCCCGTCATTGGAAGTGCCATTATATATGCGAATATGAGCAAAGGCGTGAAGCTTTTTGCGTACTACCTACTATCCACTGGGCCGAGTGCTCTGCCGCTCTCAATGTCCCTTGTTGGTGTTAATTACAAGGGTTCGACGAAAAAGCTTACCATGAGCGCATTGTTGTTTATTGCATATTGTGCAGGGAATATGTGAGTTTCATTGATGAGATATCGAGTTCTGGAAGTCGTCCTATTGCTCGAACTAACAGGTCAAATTGCAGTTGTGGTCCCCTATTTTTCAGACCTTCTGAAGCTCCAAATTACCATACAGCGTTCCAGGCCATTGTCATCTGCTATTTTCTCGTTATTGTTCTCGTCCTCGGGTTAAGAGCTTATCTGGTTCTGGTCAACAAACGACGAGATGAGATAGAAAACCGTGAAAGCAGAGACTCAGAGACCGAATCTCTTCTGAGAGATGAACAGGGATACAGCGATGATGATGCGACAGACCTCAAGACGAGAGGGTTTAGATACCGGGTGTGATGATAGAAGTGATAGTAATTAGGTGAGGGCAAGAGACATAAATTTGGAACAAAACCCTATCGTAGATGAAAATATATAACCCGGGCTGTCTACAATTCAAGCAAGTAAATCAACACTCCCAACTGGATCATATTAAACCAAGTCACATTGTTCTACGACGCAACAACTACATGGGCACCTGAACTATACTGGAAATTCTAAACTTGCTGAACACTCGAATTTCAACTGGGTTTCCACGTTTTTATACTTCTAATGTTGACTAGGCGAAAAATAGGTATACTGCGGGACGGGAGGTGGGACCAGGCCACAAAAAGCTTCCTGGAGATCAATTGGCCCTAGTCGTTTGGGAGTAAACATACTTCCTTTTGGACGATAGCTCATCCCAAGATGATCCAACGTAGGGTCTGAATCGTGCTTATTTCCGCAGATATGCTAGCATATAATATGTCGCTCAAGGGGAAGGAAGTAGCATTGATATGTTCTACCACGATTCTACTAGGATGCTACTATTTTTGACAATTACAGGGAAAAGGAACATGGCGGATAATATTATGCGGAGAACTTCTTTCATTCATTATTCAACCTGCTCCAACAAGATACCAGTAGATCTCTAACTAAACCAGGTGATGTACATTTCACAAAGTGTACAACGAATCGCTGATGTATTTCCTACTGAATTGAATGTCAGTCAAAGGCCGACCCAAGTATGGATGACAGCATAGTGAAGGTTGGAGATCCTCAGAGATCTTGGTGATAAAAGGATAGATCATTGCCCGGAGGCATCATTTACTATCTAGGCGTGATAAAGGGTGTAATCATAGGATAGATGTGGATTGCGAAAAGTATGTACGTACCGGACAGGTGGATAAACTGGTTGATGAAGCACCATGAGTCAGAAAGAAAGAGCTTGAGTTGACCGAAATACCTGCTATGTCTTTGTCGAGTCAGCTAAGAACAGGAAGCATAACTTGTGATGAGACGAAGGTGATATAGAAGTGCATATCAGAATATGTAAGAAATGAATATCACGCGCCAGCCCTGCTTTCGAAACCCCGGCGAGGGTTTCACAGAGCTGGGTCAATCGCAAATTACCGCATCATGTGAAAGCGCGATAGCAAAAAAAGAAAAAGAGGATACATACCAGTGAGAACAGAGCTGTGAGGAGTTCCTGAGTAAGTTCCAATTAAGCAAGCGTATGGATCACTGTGGTAGAACACATTTCTCCACCGTTGTAGATCACTGCAGAGCAGCACTGGGAGAAAAAAAACACGAGGGAGTAGCTGTGGGAGAATATAAAGCGCTGGCCGGAGCGGAATAATATGTGGGCGAGTCGCGCTAGTACGAGGCGGGACGGCAGCCCTAGACCACACAGAAGCCGGCGACGGGCTGTGAGTGGCTGCTAAGCGAGACTCATTGTGGGCGACGCTACCACTCCGAAATTCGCGATCCAGCACAGCAACTTCGCTCCGGACGACTCGACACTCGACTCTTCGACCAACAACCACCGTTACGCCAATCCGGAGTCGACGACCGTGAGTTTCCCCGATAATTAATTGTTGTCGTCGCTGTATTCTGCTGGTTACAATTTCGCTAACCTCTTTGTGCGCCTTTGCAGAAGCCTTCGCCATGGCCGAAATCGATATCAAAGTCTCGTCATGGAAGCTTGTTGAGGTTGGGCGCGTTGCGCTCATCCGCAGCGGCCCCTACACCGGCAAGCTGGCTACTATTGTCGAGATCGTTGACCACAGACGTGTATGTGATACCCAGGATCGGAGAGGGAAATGAGTTGGATTGGCGGTATAACGAATATCATATTGATTCAAATCGCGAATTGCAGGTTCTGGTCGACGGTCCCTCCACCCAGGAGAACAAGGTCGTTCCCCGTCACGTCCTTCCTCTCGCTCACGCTACCCTCACTCCTTTCGTCATCCCCCGTCTGCCCCGTGCTGCCGGTACTGGCCCCGTGAAGAAGCTGTGGGAGAAGAACGAGATCGACGCCAAGTTCGCTCAGAGCAGCTTCGCCAAGCGCAGCGAGCAGCAGGAGCGGAGAAAGAACCTGAACGACTTCGAGCGCTTCAAGGTCCTCAGACTGAGGAAGCAGGTACGTTGATACGGTTTCCTATCACCGGGGAGGGATTACCTACCCAGCTGGGTTCCCTTCCCGGATGAACGGGTGTATATGATATGCAATATGGGAGGGAGAATATGGAACATTTTACTAACGGGACACCTTCAATGCAGGCTCGTTACGAGGTCGCGAAGGCGCACGCTAAGGTCCGGGCTGCCGCCAAGTCGTCTTAGATGTTTTAGGTTTCGGTGCATGGTGCGAAGGAATTCCTTGGGTGGTCTGACATCGCTGGAGCCCATCCAGCAAATATCCGCTGTACGAATTATCATTGACAGCATAAAATGGTTCAAAAACTTTGATATCCGAGCAGTGGTTATCCTCTCTGTGTCACGAAGGCTTGTTCCATTTACCGTGGATCTGGAGGCACGGCCGGGATCAGCCGAGTTTCGATGCCAAAAATTATGAAATAACAATTTAGAAGTAATTTCCACGATATCTTAAATGTAGATCTAAATGTCTCCAGCATCGCAGAATGCGGGGGACCGTAGTCAGCCTTGTATCTCAGCTGGTGCTGTGTGTCTTGCGATTGGGGTTGTCGGGAGGGTAGCAGCCTCGCTAACGGTATTCGGCAAGATGCGCATCGGCCCTGGGACCTTCACACAGCTGTGCGGCTTCCAACCTCCAGCACGACAAAATTCACATCATCCACCACAGTCCATTATCAACGGCAAGGTATGTCCGAATTCGCTCTTTGAAGGCATGCATTTTCACCCTCGAGCCTGGGAACTGCATTCCCGGCCACGCGCGTGCAGATGGTGGCGGGGTAGTATACCTCCCACGGCTCGTGCTGGGTCAATTGTATAATTGCACAGTGCGCAATGCTAATCACCGCCTACTACAGCCCTTTAAGCTCGTCCGAATTACAAAATGGCCAACCCCAGAGTCGAAGAGCTCCCCGACGAGGAAGTCCCCAAGGCGAACGTTGAAGATGCCGGCAGCAGCTCCGAGTCCGAGGCTGGCGAGGAGCCTACCATCCCCGGCGGTGCCGCCGTCACCATTCACTCTCGTAACGAGAAGAAGGCTAGAAAGGCCATTGGAAAGCTCGGCCTGAAGCACGTCCCTGGAATCACTCGTGTCACCCTCCGCAGACCCAAGAACGTATGAAGCCCATGGCCTTTCCGGAGAGACATCAACCCAGTTGGAGACCAATCTCCTCGCGGGTTGAAAGACGACAATCTGCGAGATATCCGCCAGTCGAATTCTGCAGACAAGGCTGACGCGCTGCTCCACAGATCCTTTTCGTTATCAACCAGCCCGATGTCTACCGATCCCCCTCCAGCAACACCTGGATGTTGGTACCCCATCTCTCTCGACCCGTGTGGAACACTTGAGCTTACAGTGCTACAGCATCTTCGGTGAGGCCAAGATTGAGGACCTGAACTCCCAGGCTCAGGCCTCCGCTGCCCAGCAGCTGGCTGCCGCCGAGGCCGCCGGCAACGGTGACGCCCACGCCGGTCACGACCACGACCACGACCACGGCAAGGGCAAGGCCCCCGAGACTGAGGCCAAGAAGGAGGAGGAAGAGGATGATGGCGAGGAGGTTGATGACTCCGGCCTCGAGGCCAAGGACATCGAGCTCGTCATGGCTCAGGCCAACGTCTCGAGAAAGAAGGCCGTCAAGGCCCTCAAGGAGAACGACAACGATATTGTCAACTCCATCATGGCTCTCAGCATATAATAATGGCCGGTGTGATGTTCTCATAGGCCAGTGAGTCGGTTCTGGCTGTTATTGTTTCGAACCAGCGTGCAGTTAGGACCGAATCCGAATGATAGTTTAGGCAGATATCCGGCTGATTCCTCTGGCGGTTGCCGTGTAAATCAGTTCAGTAAAAGAAGTCGAAAATTTCCCTGCCATTGTATTTTTCAAGGGTCTATTAATTGAGTAAGAGTTGTGCATCGTGTACGCAGTAAAGTGGCCCCATACTCATAACATAATGTAGGCGGGCGATGTCGCTCGGGACACGGGAACATGGAGTCACGTGGTGTGTTGGCATCCAAACCTTGCCGAACAGCCTCAACTCTCCGGAACGTCCATCTTTGCACATTGACCCTATCCCCTCCCTCCCATCTCTCCTCTACCACCGTCACAATGGCTGCAGTACGTCAATTGCGTTCAATTCTCCGTCTTGTCTCGAATGTCGCATGGACTGACACCGCTAACCCTGTGTTTACAGCGCAGCGCCGCCCTCAAGCTTGACTGGACCAAGGTGACCGGCTCGCTGGGTATCCGCGGTCAGACTGCCGCCTCCCTCCAGGCCTTCAAGAAGCGTAACGACGATGCGCGCCGCAAGGTCCAGGTGCTGTCCGAGCAGCCCCAGACCGTCGACTTCGCCCACTACCGCAAGATCCTGAAGAACCAGGCGATCGTGGATGAGCTCGAGAACCACTTCAAGAGCTTCAAGCCGGCCACTTACGATGTCAACCGCCAGCTGAAGGCCATCGACGCTTTCGAGGCCCAGGCTGTTAAGAACGCTGAGGAGACCAAGGGCAAGGTCGAGGCCGAGCTGTCCAACCTGCAGAAGACGCTCGAGAACATCGAGACTGCCCGCCCATTCGAGGACCTGACTGTGGTATGTTTCGCTCGAGCGGCCCGAACGGATGATCTAGGATGGTGTACTAAGATACATTTGTTACCGCACAGGACGAAGTTGCTGCCGCTCAGCCCGAGATCGACGAGAAGACCGCCTCCCTGGTTTCCAAGGGCAAATGGATGCCGCCTGGCTACAAGGTTCGTTCTGCCTTCAATCCCGCCCATACGCGTCTGGACCTTTCTTTGAACCCTTTACTAATGCTGCGTGATCTGCAGGAGCGCTTTGGCGACCTTTCCGTTCTGTAAACGTCGTGACCTACCATCCTACGTTTCTCTTGTTACCCGCAACCAGTATGATCATGTCACCATATTAGCCTCCATGTCAAATAAATGGATCAGCCTCTTGCGGTTATCGCTTGTGGGTTGCATGACCTGGTCGTCCATGTATAGAACCGATGTTTTGAATTAAATGGTTAATCCATATTGGTATCCTTTTCCGTTCGACGTATCACCGTGTTGCTTCGGTCGAGTAGACAAGCTTGTGCGCATTGTTCTAGCCCTCTATCGACCATATAAAGGGACATAGATACCATACATCCATGTATCTACGTACGCATTGGGTAGGTGAGCCGGTGTGCAGTCCTAGCACAGGAATAATATGCCACTGGCAGGTCGCAACTTGCATATAGCTTGGGAATTTATCCATCTTACCCGGGATCTAGTTGACCTAGTGGGATTATAGATGCTATCAGGCATCAGTTCCAGAGACATACATACATGAGAGGCCCCTTTGCCCGTCTCGGATGTGAACTAGTTAGAATAGCCCCCACGAGTGGCAGACGCAGCAAATCGAAGTGCGATGCTCGGGGTTTGGTCGTAGGTTTGCATTGTTGGCGCATGCCATCCCTGCTGGTGGGATGTGCTCGCAAAGTCCTGCGCAGTCGATATTAGACCGGTAGGGTCTCCTCTTGACACTGTTCCCTCCACAAGGTCCCAGCAGGCAGTGATGATCTTCTCCATCCAGCGTCTGTTGAGTCAGTAGGCTCTTGGCGTTTCGCATATCACAAGTCATGCTGTCGATGTCAGACAGGATCGAGATGCTCACAATCATGCAAGCCACCATGTCGTCTGGCGTCTGTTGTGCGACCTGACAACTCGCTGTTGAACCATCCAGCCGGAAAAGCGCCATCCCAGCCGGACGGTTCGAAGGCGTTTTGTTCGTGGAGGATGAGGTCTAAGCACGGTACAAACGAGTATCATTACGCTGACAGGTTTGCGATCCTATTGTCAGTCGTTCCAGAACCCTCCTCCAGGATACACAGGGAAACGTTGAGCCCGCCAACGTCTGCTGTCGCGCTATCTTGCTGGTTACATTTGTCTGCTTCACTGGACAGGTTCATATCGGGGCATATTAGGTTTCGGGATCTGATCGAAGGCGGTTCCGCCTCCCCCGCCTATTAGTTAAATTATGTTCCTTTCATCGAGTTGGACCCAGGACCGCGCAACGAGAAAAAGAGAATTGCCCAGGAAAAGACCGCTTTTTCTTGCTTGGGTCCCCCGGAAACTCTCTTCCTGGTTCCTTTCGCGATTTCTCGTGTCGCCTTGGGACCAATTGATCGATCGAGATACCCAGATTCTCTCCCACCGCCACGGACCCAGAAGACACCCTGGTTGACGATATCTCGTTCGTGATCGACCAGTCGCTGCGCCGCCCCAGGGATTTCCGCCCACCACCAGCTCATCGTGCAGAGGAAGTTTCCATCGGGCTGGGAGGATTTTCTGGCCCCAACTCGGAGGTACCGCGCAGTTGGAAATCCAGCGCCCCGAACGTGTGGTTTTGCGCTCCCCACCACTCAGGCCAATTATTTGTGTGAGGCCCCGCGGGTACTACATGGACCGGATTACGTGCAACCAGGTAGAAGGAAAGGAGTAGGGCAAAAGGAAAAAGAAGGAAAAGGAAAAGGGCACTGGGGAGCAGGTGATCCGAGAACAGCAGCGGCCATCAGCAGCATGAGCGTGTGCTCTTGGCCCTATTGTCAGCTTGAGGGATCTATGTCGTGAATGGAATCAGCCCATACGCCCTCCAACTTCGACCACACCGCTGGGACGACGTGCTCTCTGCTGATGCAGCAACCTACCCGTTCACGCTCTAGCTTGGAGAGCCTGCCCGTGGAAATCATTCAGAAAATCTTCCTGGAGTGTCTGGAAATCAATCTGCCCCGAGCTTCGCTTTCGATCGCTCGTTCCCTCTCCGACCCACTGATATACGCCTGGCTGCTCCGTCTAGCCTTCAGCAGCGCCAACAACAGCTCCGGCCATGACTTCTTCACACCCGATTTCCTCCCTCCGCCGTTGGACTTCTTTGCTTTGTCTCCAGAGGAGCGCGGTGAGCTCCAGACACGGCTTCTGCAATGCCGCTGGTGTACCGTGGAGCTGATGCGCAGATGCCAAAGGGAATATGTTGACCATGTGATCCGTCGCAAGTGTCACCGGCTGATCTTCAGCTCTCAGGATCAACAAGTCCTCTCCAACCTCGATAATTACTTTTTGCGACGAGCACAATATGACCGGGGTCGTAACGGCCGGCGGAGTAAGGGAGACATCGTTCTCACTGCCAAAGATCCCGAGTCACAGAGAGATCTCAAGGTGGCCATTTGGTTCAATTTTGGAGCAGTTCAGATCCGAGAACCCAGTCCCGTCTTCTACGAGACGGACATGTTTCGTCTTCCTGCTTGTGCTGTCGACGCACCCGCGCGAATGCCAGACAAGCTCCTTCGCCCGCCGTGGACGGGGGCTAAGCTGGAGTTTCTGTCCTTATTGTCCCTGGAAGCCTACATTGACGAAGACAGCAGCTGCCATCGCTCCAAACGCGTGATCCGTCAGGTAATTCACGCCCGGGACTTTAACACCTTTGAATATCTCCTTCGCATGTACATACGGGTCAAAAACTATAACTACCCGCTGCGCTGGCCAGCGCGGCCCAGCCATTTCCGTGCTGCACTGAAATATGCCCGTGGTCCGAACGATCCCTTCATCAAGTATCTGGTGGAGAATCGCTGGCACGACTTGCCGCCTCATGATTTACGGACTAAAAATGCGTTGATGGAAAATGTGAGGATGTGACAGTTGATGCCACAGAGTGGAACTCAATAGGATGATATGAATATGAAGGGCCGATCACAGACCTCTACTGGTGACGGTTCCTCTCCAAAGGCTTGGCTTTCCTCCGCTTTCTTAGGAAAGAGGATTCTCTTCAGAACAAGGAAGCTTAAAACAAAAGAGAAAAAAAGAAAAATAACTTGGCTTAAAAAAAGTCCTGCCTTGTCTGGACTGGACTCCATATAACTAACTAGATATCATTACGTAGTATACATAGCACTATGAGCGGGGAAACAACTCGGCAGTGCCATGCACGCATACTTGCTTACGTGACAAAAAATTGAAAGATTTCGAAATATTATCCTGATCCCAGATATAAAAGTCATAGGTGCATATTTATCAGACTTCGTAAACAGAATCACACATTCATCATACCCAGGTAACATGTCATAGTCTCATAATATAAATCTGTCTAGAGTGTAATTATTTGGCATCCCAGCCAGAAAGCTAGCTGCTCGCTTTTCTCTATAAAGCTTTTTGTTACGTTCTGTTTGCCGCAATGGAGATTTGGTCCTAGAAGTGGAAACCTTCAGGCCTTTGGCAGCTCAGGACGCAGCCATAAGGTCGACATTTGTCCCGTTTGAACTACTACATCTACACGATAGACATACGACCGGGGGAACTCGGATCTCAGATATAAATTTCCATGCCTCCTTGAATTTCAACTATAGATCTGGCCCGGTTGAAATGGGATATATAGAGTAGAGACATCTTGCAGCCACTATATACGTTTATCTGAGTGGTTACACTTATTGAAATATACTTGCAGAAAGTAAGGTACATTGGACTGTACAAGTGGAGTAGTTATCTGGTCTGCTTCTCCAGCAGATATTGGGAGGTTTCTCTTCGACTAGTGCCTTTTTGTTTGCGTTCAGAAACACATTCATACCAAATTCTCCCTAGCTGTTCGATACGGCATGATTTCATCCAGCCAACGGAAACAATTTCCCTCTCCAAGAGCTAAGGGCATAGTGGCTAAGTCGGCATCAGTCAGTCAGCTGAGGTGGAAAGAATAAGATCTGTCAATAATTCTACTAGAGCAGCAATCATTCCCTGCCTGCAGGACAAGTGCTCAGAACTCGAATGACTGACATCACAACGTTTTCGTGGTAAAGAATCGACCAAGAGGGCGGCTATATCGCTAGTATATTCCAAGGTTCTATAGTATCGTCATAAATAGTTAGAAGGTACCATAATATACGGAATAGATCACAGGAAAGTTCAATATTGTTCGCTCGGGCTTGAGTCAGTCATCATCATTTTAAGGTATGATCTACACCAGGACTATCGAAGTTAATTCAAGCTTCTAGATAATTTCTTCCACCGTATTCGAGAGAATTTCTGGAATGAAGGAAGGTATTCGAGTGGAGGTGTATTCTTTTGAATATGAAATCTCGAAAACTTCGCTCGCTCATCAAATCCAGCACGGAATACATACTCATACCATAGTTAACCCACACTGTCTCTGACAAACAAGCACTGTTCAATGCCAAGAATCCACCAGAGCACACTAAAGAGATCGAACAACTGGTTACGAATACAGCGGAACGGACGCGGTGACCTGAAACCGGCCAGCCCACAGTGTTTGTGTTTAGGAGGCGCGGTCTGGAAAGCAAACAAATCTCTCTGGCATTGTCGCCTTTCGACTCCCGGGGCTCACGTTAGCCATCATGGCGAGTTTCGTGCGGTTCGGCGATGGCAAATCTTTCGTTCGCTCGTTGCCGCCGGCTTGCCGGGTTGTTTGCCGCTCCCGACGACGGCGATGGCACTATTAGTTAGTTTAGGGAACCCCAATCTCTCAGTAAGGAGATTACCGATATAGGCCTGGAGAATTATAATTGAGGGAACAATGATGGGATATTTCGACAGGGAATGAAGCAGCGTGTTTGTATTCTATCAGTCCTTCATTCGCAAATGTCCACTACCACTGATGGTGCGGGATAGATATCTAACAAGACTCCAGAGTAATAGCTAAACCTTTCTCTCCGTATATCCGGGAAGAGACGTTATCTTGGCAAATTGCACCGTGCTTCCGCTTACGCGTGAGCAACTGAGTCCGTTTGGATCTAGTTCACAGTGGAGTAATTATTAATCATCATATCGACCTGGATGTCGCGATCGAAGGATTCCAGAAACTCGGGGGCTCGCTTGGCCCAATTCGAACAGAGGATGTCCTCCTAAATCCAAGACGCCCGGATAACGCTCTATCTACGGAGTACTCCGTAGTTATAGACAGGGAAATACCAATCTCATGATGTCACAGAGTTGTTCTATTCCCGCCGGGGAAGGTTACTTCCGCTCCACAATAATAGTTAATAGTCAGTAGTAAGAAATGAAAACCAAGCTACCCTCCATCTCCCCTGACGATCGATTGTCCATGTGTGTATGCGCCAAGACTGTTAGTTGTCTTAAGGTAAAATGAATCGCTGGAGGACTTCAGCCACGGTCGTCATAACTGGCCATCATGGCACCACATCGCTGGGTTTTAGATCGACTCTCGGATGCTTGTGTGTTCCCCTAAAATCGACACCAGTTCTCATGGTAGGGTATTATGGTATATCCCCACTGCTCGGGTCCCCGGGGATCGTCGGCCTGGAACCAATGCCATGAGAAGTGAAAACTTGGCTGCCCGCATGACTAGTTTGCAGAGAAAGGACTCGCGTAGCACAGAGAGTATCTGTGGCACTGGTAGCTGACTGCGTGAACTGTGAAGAGTGCACGATATCCGCTGGGGTACGGAGTATAGAGTTTTGTTCTGGAGTATACTGTTTTATGTCAGCTGGTGACTCGATACCACAATCGCTCAAGGCTCTTAGACCAATGCTCGAATATGAAACTAACACCCAGTTTTTTGAGCGTCAAAGGTGTGAATGAACCATGTCAGTTCTAGAAGACACGCCGGAGCGAACCTCCATCCTTGCAACCGGGAAGTTGGATGTGCCTTGATAGAACCGTTAATTTGATATCAATGACCAACGACGATCAGGCCAAGGATCTCAATCACATGAAAACCGCTAGAGAGGGAGAACACTTGAAGAGGTGTAGATCCTTCCTGCAAGATGGGCGCATTACAATTATGCAGCTCAGCATTGGGTATCATTATTCATTTCCTTCCCGGCGATCATCGATCAAGAACTTCTGGGTACTCTAAACTTTGTTCATCTACCTTAACTGAAAGCCAGCCCCCAAGATCTCCTTCAGTCGAAAGAAGCACTGTCATACTCTACGGAGTAGTTACTCCGTAACGATATCGTTCTGCATGGGCCCGATGCAATCTCCGATGAGGCCATCGCTATGAGAAACTAAACAGCTGACCAGAGACTGTTTGAGTCCAAATTTCATCTTTCGGATCTCCACAGATGTCCTGAAGTCCCTTTTGTGGGTCCTCAGATCATCCGCCTTTGTTCGTCAGGGGATGAACTGATCAAGCCCGCCAATGATATCGCCTCTGGATTGCTGTAAACAACTATCCGTACTCCGTACTCCGTAAACTATCGTGACAACGCTACTGAATAGTATTACAGTTTCTTGATAGATGCATCGTGGTTCCCTGCATCCCGGGAGAGTATCCGAGGCCAGCCAAGAACCCACCTTGCCAGACTACTAGCTGCGATGCCAGGATGTTTTGGACTAATAATACAGAGAATACGGAGTGTTCCCTGCAGACCCTCAATCATTGCTCAAGGGCTAGTTACCAACGTGGGGCTTGTTCCTTGCAAATTAACTGTTCCATGGCAGCGCACAACCGAGGCGAAATGCTATCCTGACTGCTGTGGATACAAGGCTGAAAGGCGTGTTTACTGCTCCCTCTATACTCCATACGGGGAGCACAACGATGATCGCCGTTTTGTGGGTATCAGTATTAAAGAACAAGATGCCTCCGCTTGGTGGTTCTCTTTTCTTCTCTCTTTTCTTTCCTCAGCACTCTAGTGTCCCCAGTCATTCTTTTTTCGCTCCCTCCGGCGGCACGTGTGATATAGACTAATATCATTCTTTTACTCTCTTTTGTGCATATCCTACCGTCCACTCGTTCGAGAAACCAGTGACAATGAAGGCCTTCGCCTGCACCATTGCCGCCATGATGGCGGGCGCTGCCATGGCTGCTCCGGCTGTGCAGCTTCCCAACGCCAACAGCCTGCCCTCGGTTTCGGCTGTTCCCACTCCCAGTGTGCCAGCTTATTCTACCCTGGCCACTCCTGCTGCTGCCCTCCCTGCTAATGGCGGAAAGGCCGGTGAACTCGTTACCGGCGCTGCAAAGCCAAGCCAGAAGCTCCTGACTATCACCGGTCAGGACTCCCAGCACCTGCTCCTCCAGCTCAGCCCCGAAGTGACCAGCCTGGTCAGCGCCCTCGGCCTCCCTGAGGTTGGTACTCCTGTCGGTACCATCATTTCCACCGCCAGCTCCGCCAGTGAGCTCGCCAAGCACGTCGCTCCCACGGTGAAGGGCGTCCTCACCGTCGCCGGCACTGATGGACAGTTCTTCCTGGTTCAGCTCGTTCCTTCTATCGCTAATATCCTTAACGGTCTCGGTCTCCCCGGTGTTGGTGTCCCCGTCGGTTCTATCGTCTCTACCGCTGGTGACCACGTTAAGCGCCAGGAAGGAAAGGTTGTCAGCGATGCCGGCAACGCTGCTCAGGGTCTTCTGACTGTCACTGGACAGGATGCTAAGCAGCTCCTCATCCAGCTCAGCCCTGAGGTTACTGCTCTCGTCTCTGGTCTTGGTCTCCCCGGTGTCGGTGTCCCTGCTGGCCAGATCGTCCGCAGTGCTGCCAACGTCGGTGACCTGCTGAAGGACCTTGGTCCTCAGGTGAACGGTCTGCTCCACGTCGTCAGCCACGACGCTGGCTTCCTTCTGATCCAGCTCGCTCCCAACGTTGCTGGCCTCCTCGCCGGCCTCGGTCTCCCTGCCCTCGGAATCCCCATCGGTTCCGTCGTCAAGACCGTCGGTGAGCACCTGTAAATGTAAGTGTTATTATACTCGACCTTCAGATGTGAAGTTCTCTGGCTGACGAGATAGTTTTCTAGACACCCAGGTGCAGATCGTCAGATAACATTCCACGACTTCGACCTTCTCTTCACTGGAGATATCATGTGATGTTCCGAATCCTTCGACGGCCCTGCCTCAGGGATGGCTGCACAGTCGATCAATTCATTCGACGGAGATATGTACCATATTCTATTACCTGTATGTAATTTTGCGCCTTAGCCACAGGTGATATAATGCTTTGATTCCATTCAAAGACGTCATCCCATAGACTTTCCAAATAGAAAGCGTTGCTCCTTTTAACTGAAACATTGCACATCAGATAAGATATGTGCTGTAGATGAGATGTGGAGGATCTGTCTTGGATCTTGCATTGTAAGATTAGAGTATTTTCGAAGCACACTTGGCGACCTCAAGATGGGGAGTCAGATGACTCTGCCTCCCATAAGCTAGTCACATCGAATTCAGTCTCGTCCATCCAACTTGACAACTCTGTAACACCTAATACCTCGTCAAGATAACGTCTTCCAAGCTCAATATCAGGGTTAGCCCTGCCCATGTAGAACACGGCGGCCGTACGAGGGTCAGATCGCGCAGCGTCAATATGCTCCGGAAGCTGGACCATGAAATCAAGCAACCAGCTACCAAAGGCACTATTGAGATCCATGGCCCACTGCGTAATGGATGAGTCATCTGCAGGTAGAGACTCTGCATTTGTGCGGAGAAGAAGTTGGAAAAGTGTCGGATCATCTCCGGCGATTGTCACAGCTGTGTGAAAATGTTCTGGTGGGATAGAATAGAAGGTGTTGGAACTCGTCCCTTCGCTCTCCAATCGATGACGGGTGAAATACTCGTCGATCTTCAGAAGGGCGGACAGAGCACGGGAATTATGGTCTATGAGGGCATTGTGTATTCCCTGTTGGAGCGCATCTCGGGAAAAGGAAACGTCTGTTCCAGGAGCGTCGAAGCCGTGTCCGGTACGGAGAGTTTCGAGATAGGCTATATCATCATCGGAGAACCCGTCATCACCACGCAAAAGCCCATCGGGAAATCCTTTCACGCTGAGGATGCGATATGTGTTGATCTCCTGCGTCTCTACACAGGCGACTATGATTGATAGCAACGGTGTGACGGTCAAGGTGTAGTGGTTCCCGTTGGGACCCGTTCCGTCAAAGTTTCGAATGCCACCATTTCTGGCTAGGAAGTGATCGAAACGTC
The DNA here is from genome assembly GCA_029606185.1 of Paecilomyces formosus. Classification (NCBI taxonomy): domain Eukaryota; kingdom Fungi; phylum Ascomycota; class Eurotiomycetes; order Eurotiales; family Thermoascaceae; genus Paecilomyces; species Paecilomyces formosus. Next base: position 323,264 of record JAPVCB010000011.1, on the reverse strand, counting down.
GTTGATTAATCTCGTCCATTGTGATCCCAGCCCCTATCCAGTACTTCTGGATGGCAAGGTTCATCAGCTCGGGGAGCTCAGCCAAGATACGCTGGATTGTACACCATCGACAGCGCAGAACATCAGACTGCAGGGCTTTCCGTCTTTCGTCGTCCAGGCGTTCATACTCAGCTGGAGCCAGAATGCGTGCTATCGCTGGTCGGGCAGGATCATTTTCTACAGGGACGTCATTCCAGAATGATAACAGAATAAAGACTCTGTACATCCGTTCCCTGGACAATGCAGCAGCCAGAGCCGGCGATGACCGGGGAAGGTCGACGTCCAGTGAATAAAGAAATATCTTCTCAATCAGTTCGACTGGAAGACATTCCAATCTTGACAGCTTCCGGCGCCGTCTCCCAGAACTCATTTTCTCTGGCACATGTCTGCGCGCGACAGTTTGAGATTGGGAGGCCGCTTTATCTGCAAAAGACATCATCGGACGGCCGCCCTTGAGCCGCCGCAAAGCGACAGATTTCGACTCTGCATTTTCCTTTTCTTCGAGACCTTTGGTGTTCGCGGCAGCTCGCCTTTTCCTGCGTCCACGCACCCTGATCGGAGTGAGCTCCATCCCCGTGGACACAGCACTAGCAAGGGATATTGTTGGATAGTCATTCGCTCCCCTATTCGTTCATCGCGCATCGATGTCTATCAAACAAAGCAACGACCAACCACAATAAGTTCCGATAGGGCTGAATCAAGCACTAGAAGAAGTCAATGGACAGTGGAGACTGCCAGAGGTTATCCTAAAGGTACAGACAATCCCATTGAGTCTTTGTCTATCCCGAAAGGCGACGCACTGATTGGCAGAACTCGTGCCAGCGGAGAAGGCAGGAGCCATTTCTTGGCATTTCCATCTCCTTAGGGCATCGATAGAGCACGTGGCCCCTCATCACGGGACCATGCCCTGACGCTAGTCCATTCTTGGTGTACAAGATTCTCTGGAGAGACCAAGTGACGTCAAACAGACAGTGACGCCACTCACGCAAAACGATCGACGGCAACGGCTCGACCGTTCGACAATTCAACCTTGAATCGATTAAGCGATGCAAGTCAACCAGGGAAAATTGGACCTGGACGCGCCAGATATCGACGTCGGTGCTCGACGTATGATACAATCCTCGTGTGGTTGGTTCAGCTCCTGAATGGCCGGGTGTGAGGGCCATGCCTTGGAACAGCCTCGACCCTTCCAATGAGATCGAGACTTTCCCCGTTCCCCTCCCTATGCTGGATGGATCCTACCAAAGAATGATGTGCATGGACATTCCAGTTTTACTTGGTCAAGATAGGAGGGAATAATGGTCGTTGGACGGTTGTGAGTTGGTCAGGCGCCAGGCGTCCGTTTCATAGGAGAATCGCAAGCAAGATATGGCAAATATGGTACGTGGAGGGGAGAAAGACTGAATGGTCCATGACGTCCAGAATAACCCCTATGACGGAATCTAGACCAGGGAATCTGTAACTTGGATAAATATAGCAGGGGAAATTTTTTTATCTCATGTAGCGCATGCATAGCATTATAAGAAGGGTCATTCCTCTTCCTCTGGGCAATTACTCTCTTTACAAGACCACAAAAACAAACAGAAACTTCTTCATGCAACCGTTCAGCGATACTTCGCTTCATACTCCAGCTTCGAGTTCATATTCAAACAGCAGCGAGGCTTCTTCCACTCCCAAGTCCAACTAAAAAGAGAAGTTAATCCAAAATGGGTGCCATCTGCTCTTGCGTACGTCCCTCACCTATCAACTCAGCACTCTCATATACACATTCCTAGAGCACATAGCTAACCAGCATCCTGATAATAGATTACGGCGATCTTCGACGCCATCGGCAGCTGCCTGATGGCCATCGTCAACGGCATCGGAGCTATCTGCCACGCCATCATCTCTGGTATCGTAACCGTGTTCGACGTGCTCATCTCGTGCCTCACCTGCGGCTACGTGGGGAGAAGAAGACGAATGGGAGGAGGAACGAGATCAGCGATATGATCCTGAACGGAAAAAGACAACCGGGTTACGTTCAGGATCGGGAAACCACAAAAATGAGAGATCCCAAGTCAAACGGTGACGGATCATGACGACGACGACGGATTACGATACGCGTTATTATGGTTATGGTTTTGACGTGACTACGTTAATAATACCACATAGCTTTTCTTCGGTTTTTTCATGTTCTTTTTGCAAGTATCGGGGCCTTAGGAAGTGAAACCTTCAGGAAGACGATGCGAGGTGATATTCGACTCCTATCTTGATCGAACGTTTTCCTTCCGAATGGCTCATGGTCCTGCGTTCTTCATACCCCATCTTCGGTTTTGCGGTTGATGATTCATGTATGATAGATATTGACGCAAGTTAATAATAATTGAGGCGTTGACAGTTATCCAAGTCCATATCATCTCTGTATTAAGAATCAAAATGCTGTGCATGATTAGGCCAAGACTGGGTTAATTACTCTATAATGTACATTTCATTTGGTAGTCATTATTATACACACGTGGATATCCACCCCATTGACATGCAGTTGTGGGTCAACTGCTTACAGTTATATGCCAATATCCTCTCACAGGTTCTTCAAAATCTTCATGATTCCACTAGCTCGTCCAGCCAAAGTCAGCTGGTATCCAGTTTCCACCACTCCTTTGCACATCTCCCATGCTCCGCTGCCGTTCTTGCGGTCACCGTCTCCTTTATAGATCGGATAGTCGACCGTGGGCGGGATCTTCGTGGCCATCAAGCGTGGGAAACGGTCCACGCAAACTGCCTTGACATTGCTCACACCGCGCAGGCCTTCGTCACCGGCAAACCGGCCGTAACCTGATCCCTTGACACCGCCAAAGGGCAGCTGGACGGCATAGTAGCTTCCGAAATCGTTGACAGCGACCATGCCAGACTTGATGCCAGAGACACAGGCTTCGACGTCACGACTGTTGAATCCAAAGACACTAGCTCCTAGGGCGTATTCAGTGGAGTTGGCAATAGCAATGGCATCTGGCACGGAAGAAGCCCTCATAAGAACAAAGACAGGGGCGAATAATTCAGTCTGGGCGATTCTCATCGAAGGAGTAACGTCTGCAAGTAGCGTAGGCGTGAAATAATGGCCATGTGGATGTCTCGGGTGGTTGTAGCGTTTGCCACCGCAGATAAGACGAGCACCATGCTTGACAGCGTCCTCGATGAGAGATTCCAGACGATCGAAGCCGTTAGGGGAAATCACTGCACCCACATCTGGAGTGATGGGCTTGTAGCTAGGATCCTTGGGATCAGGCTTAGAGTCCAGAAAGATGGAACCCAGACGAAGCGCCTTGATGCGGGGTGTAACAATGTCCAGGAGCTTGTCATAGACACCGGGGAGAGCAATCACACGCTCTACGCCAATGCAATTCTGGCCAGCAGACTGAAAGACACCGCGCATAAGAATTGAGGCAATATCAGGAAGCTGCTTGATAGTCGTTGAGTCGTCCAGAATAACCGAAGGGTCCTTTCCACCAAGCTCGACCGTCACAGGAAGTAGGGCCTTCGCTGCCGATTCGCAGACCTTGTGCGCAACCGGCCTCGAGCCGATGAACGTAAGTTGAGAAATATCAGGGTGCGATGTCAAGACATCGGCCACGTTCGGTAGGCACACAACACTCTGAACCAGGTCCGGTGGGTGTCCACAGCTGATCAACGCTCCGCGGACAATGTCCAGGAAATAACCAGTGCACCAGGCCGTCTGCTCCGAAGGCTTGACCACGACTCCGTTACCTGCGAAGATACCACTAATAACCGGACCGATGAAGTTGTGGAACGGATAGTTCCAAGAGACGCAAGCAGAGACGACACCCAGAGGCTCGTATCGAACCGTATTCTTCTTGTACATCATCAGGAAGTTGGTCGGTCGAGACTCAGTCCGCAGCGCTTTCTCTCCATGATCGATCGTCCATTTCAGCTTCTCTGTCGTCACGAGGATCTCTCCAAACGATGCGTCCACTTTTGTCTTTCCCGAATCCAGGCAGCAGGCGGTCACGATCTCATCTTGGTGCTCAAGGACGTATCTGCAAGAAGAGCACATTCGTCAGTACCCCTTCATAGCCATAAAACACTCGAGGGACAGAACGACATACTTCAGCAAAGTCTTCAGAACCCTCCTCCGCTCCGCAAATGTTGTCTTCGCCCATTCGACCTGCGCCCTCTTCGCCGCTTGCACCGCGCGATCAATCCCCTCAGCCGTCTCGGGTTTAATACCAGGACCAGAAGCACCCAAAACCCGTCCATCCGCCGGACAATAGCTCATGATCTTCTTTTCGTTCCATTGCTATAACCCGGAAAGTATAAAGTCAGCTCCCCATGCTTACACCCACACGCGAGCAAAATCACCTGGATTGAAGTGCCACTCACCCCTCGAGCCTGCGCCTCCAGCAACACTTTATCTTCACCCTGGACATCATCCCACTTCTTCGCGATCCAGTTAGGCCGCACTTCAGGCGGAAGCGGGACGTTGAACTTGACCGGTGCCTCTCTCCGACAGAGCAGGTATGCGTAGCCCAAGTATGCCGCGACGAGCGTGCAGCTCGCCACGAGTCCGACACTGAGCCATTGTGGTTCGAGACCCAGGTCCTCCGCAGCTGCGAGGACCCGCGGAGGGATATGAGAGGCTATACAATCCATCCTGAGGGACCCGGGATGGAGAGGCCGTGTGTCGGTGTAGACACTTATTTTTTGTTGTAGTTTTGGCTTTAGCGGTCTTTAAGGGGCTTGAGCTTTTAGAGTTGGCGGGGAACGCGGAGCTTCTTCGGGCCTGGTGGGCCGAGTCGGGAATGGTAAGAGTATCTACTATGTAGGGCTTCACGACACTCGATCATCAAAGGTCGAGAGAATACAGAGGTTTGTTATTGATCATTTTAATAGAGCATATATTAGCTGCTGCTTCTATATATTCAGTTGGTCTAGTATTAGAATTAATCCATAGCGTATTTCTCAGAGTGCCATATCGAATATTTATTTATGCGCCTATCTTGAATACATCTCCGCAAAACACCACAATTTGAAAGAAATATGCAGAATTAAATGAGTAATAGCGAGATCAGCCATGAATAACATGTAACAGCCTGAAATAATATGTGAAACCATGTAAGACCGGTGATAATTGAGAAAACCTCTATTCGCTTTCATCATCATCATCCTTTCCACGGGCCTTGCTCTTCTTTGCCTTGGGAGCCGACTCACGAGCTCCCTTGCGTTTGCCCGTCCGCTTAACCAGATGATCAATCACGCATCCCTCTTCCCATCCGTCACTGTTCTCTCCGGTAATAGCCCGGCAGCGAGGACAAGACTTCCCATGGCGAATAAAGAGCTGATGAAGAGAATATTTCAGATGATCGGGGATCCGGACTTCCAGATGACTGAAAGCCTTGACCTCATCGACCTTTTCTGACGGGATCCAACCAAGCCACTTGGTGATCCGGAAGATATGAGTGTCCACGGCAAAGCAGGGACGTTGCAAGCAGAAGAGGATAACGCAGGCTGCCGTCTTTGGTCCGATTCCCGGATACTTGACTAGTTCCAACATGGCGTCTTCATTGCTGAGAGAATGAACATGGTTCAGCGAGAGGACATGCTCGTTCGCACGGTCGATCTCGATCTGCTTCTGGAGGTCGCTCTCATTGTTGGCTCCAGGAGGTTCAGCTGTACCCTCCTTTTTAGCTTTCAAGAGCGCATCCCGACGTTGCATATTTTCTTCGTAGACCATATTCAATATCTCTTTGATCCGTTTGCTTTTCAGCTCAGCCAGCCCACCGCTCTTGATAGCCTCGAAGATGTCCTTAACAGGGGCCTGACGGACAGCATCCCAGTCGACGCTGCCTTTCCCAACTCCATCCTGGAGGATGCCAAACTTCTGCACCAATCCCTGGAATGCCATCGCAGAATTATTTCCAGTGGTCGCACCACTAAGCAGAGTCCGAATAAGAGCATCGAGAACAGATGGAACTTCCCCGCATCCAGTGACTGTAAGAGACGGCTCAGGAATAGCAGCTGGTGCGATGACTTCCCCATGCACGCTTGAGAGGAGTTTATTGACCTCCTCACACTCTTCCGGTGTCGGATGGGACCATTCAGGGAACGGACTAACGCCGGGCGTGAGACCATATGGATTATTAGTCTTTGCCTTTCCTCCCTGAGCCTTTGCACCAAGTGTTGTTGTTGCTTTATCAACGGTATCTTGCAGTTCATCCTTTATAACGTCTATCTTGCTCTTTGCCACCACCGGCTTTGTTTCTTCGGCCTTAACCGTAGTAGCTGACGAGGAGCCTGGTGTATCATTTGCTGCAGGAACAAGAGCCCTACCCAAGTTGTGAGGCAGTTCATTGATACCAGGCTCTGCGATGGTAGTATTTCTCTTTCTCTTCTTCTTAGGTAGCACCACTTTATTCTTTATCCCAGATGGTGGTGCAGCCTGTATACTTGCAGCGGTTGCAGCAGCAAGTTGAGCAGCTTCTTTCGCTGCAGCAGAACGCGTAATGCGTCGCTCCATCGTTTATCGATTATAAAAAAGCAGTCACAAAGGGGTATCAATCCTCAACTGTACAAGGAGAATAGGAATAGAGACAAAGCGTCGCAAAGATTAACAAAGGCACCAATGCCGGAATTATACTCAGGAGAAAAAGTGACTTTAGAAGAAGATAACGGAGAACTGCAGGCTGCAGGAATTTCTATATTTGGAATAGTAGCCCTGCAGGTACACTCCTGGATCAAGAAATCGATCGATCCATGGAACAGATGGAAACTCTGAATGAGTGCGGGGGTTGTCTAAGTGAGAAGACATCTCATGTAGTCTCAGTGACTTCATGAAGAACTATCAATGATTACATCACGTGCACGTGATAGCATGGGCCAGATGGATTTCTGCCTATATAGTGTGACTGAGTCGATATGCAAATGCAATGGAACATTTGGGTTTGACAAAATCTGCCTCGGGCGGACCTACATGCTTTCTAAGAGACCTGAAATATGGCCACTTATCTGCGATGATAGGTACTCGGAGACACCCGAACTGGAAGTATGAGATACTGGGCAACTACGAGGTTAAGAGAAGGTAGACATCTGGTACGGACCCCGTCGCCGGGAACAGATTCTTTCTATTTCTTCATTGTATTTCTAGTAATCATTCAAGGGTATATAGATGAGCACGATGTATGCTTTGTCTCAAAAGCGCACATGCACTTCGAGATTGCTCGTAGATCACATAGCCGCCTATTCTTTTGTATCATCGAGAGAAGATCTTTGATATGATGGGTATGTTTGGCTTGTTCCAGTGTTTCAAATGGAACATGGTATAAAGCCCAAGATCTTCTAAAGTCCAAGCTGGGTCAGTCTATCCAGACCCGAGCCATCTATGCATAATCACCAAAATTGTGGATGCTGATGTCCATGCGATCCCGGACCTTGGGAGACTCCAGGGCCTCTACTGCCTTGGGAGCCTCACGGGCCTCGCTGAAGCTCACCTGGGGAACTTCAGACTCGCCGGGGGTGGAAGCGGGTATGACCTTTCCTTTGGTATCGAGTTTGACGCCGTTGGCCGCGATCTCGTAGTCTGTCTTGCTAGCGACACCGCTGGCGACAGCCTCTCTGGCACGGTCCATAACCTTGAGCTTACGGCCTTCACCACGCACTTTTTCGAGATGCTCGAAGTAGCCCTCAGAGACGGGGGTGATGTAGTTACCGCAGAAGACGCCAACTTCGAACTGGGTCGGCTCCGACAGCCCATTCTCTTTCGCGATCTCAGCGCAGGACGCATTGAGATCATCCAGAGTCTGGTAGACGACGCTGTCCGCTCCAATGTGCTTCGCGATTTCAGCGGGGTCACGGTTGTGCGCAACCAGCTCGGTTGGTGACGCCAAATCGATACCGTAGATATGAGCATGTCTGTAAAAGTTAGTATATGTGCTGAAGGGCAGAAATTGGCAAAGAAACTCACGTAATTGCTGGGGCGCAGCTGGCGAAATGGACCTGCTTCGCACCGGCTTCCCTGGCCATTGTAACAATCTCTCGACTTGTAGTTCCGCGCACAATACTGTCATCGACAAGAAGTACGTTACGACCCTTGAACTCGGACTTCATCGCGTTGAGCTTGCGGCGCACACCCTTCTGTCGAGTCTTCTGTTCCGGCATAATGAAGGTACGGAAGACATAGCGGTTCTTGACAAAGCCCTGGCAGTACGGTTTGTCCAGGTAGCGCGCAACGTTGGCGGCTGACGTGTTGGATGTTTCAGGGATAGGGATGACAACGTCGATGTTCTTGACAACCTCCGGACCCAGGACGTCCAGGATGCGTGCGGCCAGACGATCACCCATTCTCTGTCGGCTACGGTAAACGCTAATGCCATCGATGACAGAATCTGGGCGAGCAAAGTAGACGTATTCGAAGATATCGGGAGCGTATTTGACCTTTGGTGCAACCTGACGGAACACCGGCTCGCCACCCTTTTCGATGATGACGGCCTCTCCGGGCTGAATATCCCGGATGTTGGTGAAGCCGAGCTGATCCAATGCGACAGATTCCGAAGCCATCATGTAGTCCATACCGGGCCCATCGAGGGAAGGTCGAGAACCCAGAACCAAAGGACGGATACCGTAGGAGTCACGGAAACCCAGCAGCCCAAAGCCTGCAAGCATGGCAGTACAGGCCCAACCGCCCTGACATTGCTTGTACATGCGACTAAGGCTGGCGAACAAATCCTCTTTGTTCACACGGGCCTTCTTGGTCTCGTTGAGCTCGTTGGCAAAGATGTTCAACATCAACTCACTGTCACTGTCGGTGTTGATGTGACGGTGCGCCTCGAGATCGAGGTAGCGCTTGAGTTCCGGGGCGTTGATCAAGTTGCCGTTATGCGCCAGACAGATACCGTACGGGCTGTTCACATAGAACGGTTGTGCTTCCGCGTTGGCACTGCTGCCCGCAGTCGGGTACCTCAGATGGCCGATTCCCATGAATCCAGGGAGGTCTGCGACTCTGGCGCCGTCCTGGAAGACCTTGGCGGCCATACCGTTGGACTTGAGCTGGTAGATTCTACCGCCAGAGGCGCAAGTAGCGATACCTGCAGCATCTTGGCCACGATCTGTTCAGAATCTCCAGTCAGTATACAGATAGGAGCCAGAATGCAACGGCATTGAACCCGGTAGCCACGCCACAATGGCTCCTAATTTTGCCCGCATGTCGTGGGACATAGAGGGGTTGACTCACGTTGGAGCAGATAGAGCGCTTCGTGAAGATCGACCGCGGCAGAACCATTGGGGTTCGCCAGGATCTCAGCGAGAATTCCACACATTCTGAAGGAGTGGAGAGAGGATTGTCCTAGACAGAGGAAGCAATCAGTACGACATGCTCTGCTGTAATAGATGGCCGGTAGAAGAGGCAAAGGTGGGGTAAAAGAGGCAAAATCAGGCTCGAAAAATTTCCGCAAAGATGCTTCAGTAGTCTAACATCTATAAAATAAAATGCTCATCATGCGACTGGGTCGACTTGGAAGTCAAGTAATGAATGAATTGGTCGCCAAGGCGATACTCACTTTCACAAGACTGGATTTCCCTTCACACCGAGGAGGCCGGAGAAGGCGGAATTGACGGCCGTCTTTGGCAGGTTGTAGGTAGAGACTCCTAAGCAGACGCAGCAGAGCAAGAGCACCCGCTGCGACTGGGGACCGGACTGCTAGGAATCAACCTGCAAGGCAAGGAGGAATGTCTGGGGGAGACCCGAAAGGAGAGAAGACATTATGGGGGAGTATTAGGAAGGAAAATGAATTCTTCGCAGGGAGCGGACAATATCCCAAGGCGCCTTTCTCCACAACAGGTCTAACAGTGCGACCCAGAGTTTTTTTTTTCTTCGCTGCCCACACTGGCCAAAGAGAGCCAAAAGAGCGACGGAGATGGCGGCCGGCGAAATTTTCTGTGGTTCGGAGGTGAGGTTGTTCCGGGTGGATGACTCAGCGGATCCAGGGGATCAAATAAATAGTTAGTTAATAATATGGGAATGGCTACAACACATTTGTGATCATAAAGTTGTTATAATTAAATTGACATCTTCAGGTTCAGGTCCAACATGTTTTCTGATTTTACATCCATACACTCCACTATGGAATCTGAACAGGATACAGGAATTTGTTTACTCTCTAGTTTAGCGCTGAGTTCTATATCAAACATGCACTGGATGCATTATATCAGAATGCTCTTTGTTCTTTTGCTTGTCTCATACCGCAGATAATGTTATGTGAATCTGTACAGAATTTAACTCATTTCTTTAGCTTTGTACTAGCCGCAGCTGTCATTCTCTACCGTGAAATAAAGATGGGGGCACCACATCTCATTAGGACACTCACTCCCTGGTGTTCATTTCTCTTTACAAGCAGACTACATGCTGTTACATTGCCTTGGGTTCTCAGTCATCTCAATCTTTTCTCCAAGGATTAACCTTTTGAAGTTATCACAGGATTTCCTATCTTTCTGTTTACCACATCTCACCAGGGCACTCACTCTTGGTGTTCATTTCTCTTTACATGCAGACTCCATGCTGTCACACTGCTTTGGATTCTCAGTCATCTCGGTCTTTTCTCTAATGACTTACCTTTGAATACAGACTCACTGGTTAACACCTCACTCTTTCTCTTTCTTTATCTGAATCAACTCTCATACCTGGAGTCTGATTCATATGCCTGACTTCTGTCTTTGGGTCTTGCAAAGGTCTCTGATAAACTCACCTGTCTCTTCTGTAATCACCTCACTTAACACATCTCTCTTTTTCGTCTGATGGTTACCCACTCTCGTCTGAAATCAGGCTCCATTTGCTTTTGAACTCATACCTCTCCGTACCTCTATCTGAAGCTGAGCTCAAGGCGAGAATAGAGAGCTGGATGAGGCCTTTGCTGTCTGCTCTTTCTGAGACCTCATTCATTCTTTTCTGAATTAATCTTTTATCGGGTATATCTGCGGAAAGACCCTCAGAGTCTCCTATCTTAGGGATGTCAAGAGAAAATCCAATCGTGATCGAGGATGATTCCGACCGCGACGTGGACATCATTCCTAGATACCACACGTATAACCCTGCTGCATACATCTCCCGCGAGGAAAGCACCGTCAGTGACAGTTCAACCCTCACTGACGGTAGCCACACTGTCGCCAACGACCCTGATACTCAATGGATTCTGAGACCACTGGATCATACCAGTCTAAGGTCACCAAGTTGCGAGATTACCGGTCCCACAGGCGCACAAACGGCGGCAAAAGTGGTTGACCTGACCGATGGCCTGGACGGACCTTTCAAGCCAGACGAGTACCTGACGAACGCACGTGTCTCAAGGGCATCTAGAGTTATTCGTTGCTTCATACCTGACAGCCAGCCGTCCCCGGAAGCCAACTCCCGTCAGCCTGGCGATGAGCCTGAGGTCATCCCATTCCTCTGGGCTCATGGTCTTTGCTTTACTCCTGGCCAATCAGTGGAACTTTACGACGGCACGTTCTTACGGATTGTCCACATCTTCCGGGAAAGTCTGGGAACCGTATTCCTGAACGGACTGCGGTTTACGAGACTGGAGTGTATGAGCCCGAAATATCCCAAATGGAGAAATGAGCTTTGCTGGATAGTCAACGAGACCCCCGAGGGCCGTATCCCCGAAGACGTGCCACTGGAGAGGGTTAAACGCTTCGCAGTCATTCATCTCACGAATGCTCGGTACTCTTCTAGAAGCTGTATAAACCAACGTGGGGAGTTGTACTGTCGTCTAAAAGAGATAACAATCACCGAGAGAAGCAGTTCCGAAACACTTGAGGTTGCCATAGAGTATCTTTCTGCAGCGGAAGCAGATAACGGATACAGCTTCCCTCATGCTCGGCTGAGGCGAGATTGGAGAGGAAGAACAGATCCATTTGGGGGCGCGCGAAAAGTTCGCCACAGTGCACAACACATCACCGCGATTGACCTCGATGGACCAGATGCCATCGATTTGACGCTGCCGTCTCCCCGTCCGACAAGGGACTCCCGACAGTACACCTTCGGTGACGGCTTCTGTGGAGCAGGAGGGGTGTCGCGAGGTGCAACAGATGCTGGGCTATTCATCAAGTGGGCGTTCGATAAAAGCCACCATGCTATTGAATCGTACGGGCGTAACTTCCCGGACGTAATCTGTGAGATTGCCGATGTGACCAACTTCCTCACCAACCACCCTAGCGAGCTGAAGGTAGACGTGAGCCACGGATCCCCACCGTGTCAGACGTTTTCCCCTGCCCATACCGTGGAGGGTCCAAACGATGATGCCAATTCAGCTTGTATCTTTTCCTGTCGTGACATCATTGAGCGATCGAAGCCTCGCGTGCATACGATGGAAGAGACGTCTGGATTGATGGAGAGACACCAGGAGACGTTCTCAGCTGTGATCCAAGACTTTGTCGAAATTGGATATTCAGTACGATGGAAGGTCTTGGACTGTTCGCATTATGGTGTCCCACAAAGTCGTAGGCGACTGTTCATAGTCGCCTCTGGGTATGTATAAGTAAGGAGTCGTTGTATTCCATCTTTGCTAATATCTATCCAGGCCCGGCGAAGATTTGCCCCGGTTCCCGCGCCCTACACATGGGGAGGGAGATGATCCTGGACTGCTGCCGTATACGACCATAGAGACGATGATATCTGGGATACCTAATGACGCTCCTGACCACGACGTGTTGGGAGCTTTGGAGCGTGGTCGCCGCAGCGGTTTCAAGCGTCCTTTCGACCCTCGCACGCAGGCCAGAACGATCACATGCGGCGGCGGCGAGAACAATCACCACCCCAGTGGGAAACGGGGGTTTACGAACAGAGAGTTTGCATGCCTGCAGACGTTTCCGTTGAACCATTCATTCGGGCGCCGGGAGGTGCGCAAGCAGATTGGCAATGCGGTGCCACCTGCCATCGCTAGAGCGCTTTATCGGGAGATCATCAAGTCCCTCCGGCGAACCGACGAAGCCGAATTAAGGATTGCGGCATCGGAGGAATCAATGCGCTGCTGATCTACTCGGTAGACGAGGTACGAATGTCAGATCTGGGCTGGAAACAATGCTGCGTAGGCAGCGAATGGGGTAGCCGGGTTTGAGGCCAGAGTTCAGGAACCAGAAGAGTCCTACCCACTTTGATTTCCTGCGACAGCAATTTGCTGTCTTGTGTAGCCAATGGCTCTTTGTATGCATTGCTGTGGTGTTGGGATTAGCGATGTTTTTCACGGGATTAAGCATTGAAGGCGTTATTTCTTTACTGTGTCCTGCTTCCACTGGACCATAGCATCCCAGATATGTTCTGCTTTTAAAGGAGAAGAGGTTCAATTGTACAGTGCTCTTGAATGAAGGTCAGCCATTATTGCCCTCGGTCATTGGATTTCTCACCACAAGGAAGTGTTGAGTAGAGTAGCAGAGTTCACTCTAAGCCGGACGGCGTGTTCTCCAAGGCCCACCGTGTCCGTGCGGGATCTGGGGAAAGCCGAGAGATGAGTTTACCGACGGAAGCCGACAATTTGACACGCTCTGGAGAGACCGTATGGCTCAGTAAACACCGACACCGGAGGAATCCTCTAGAGATAGCAGTACAGTTGATTGACCACTGTTTGTAAAGCAGTGTAGACGTTCAAAAGATCAAAATACTGTGAACAATGTTGATGGTGAATCGACGATCCTGACTCTCTGGAACTGCGATCGAGCCGCCACCTGGGCATCCTGGAGCAATTGCTAGAATCAACCAAACCCGGTCAGCATCACAGACACAGAATCCCGAATATCTCGACTCAGCATGTGGAAAGACGGCCTGCTCGAGAAAGTGCCGATAACCGCAGGAAACAGACCGGGAAACGGAGATGGGCGATGGTCGAAGGTGAAGCGAATAATGTGAAGAAGCGAATAATGACCTCGGCTGGAGCGCAGGGGGGACCGACGATAGCCTGGGCGAGCTCTCAACGCGGCATGAGATCAGTGCTTCGTCGACCGCTCATCAACGTCTGCTGGCACCTCTTTTTTCTAACTCTTCATCTGCTCAGCCATTTCTGCGGACGGTCTCCCTTCCTCTCCGTGTCTCTTGTTTCCTGCTGGTATACAATCCCATCCGTTGCCTTTTCTTCTTCATTATGTCTGCCTCTGGCTCAGCATTGAGACGGCTGACCCACAGGTCTCCCCGCACTTTGGGTACATCCCGCATCGCCGTCTCCCCCTCGTTGTCCAGCTCGCGCGCTGGAGCTGCTTCGTTCCTCTGCAACAACCGCACATCTCTCGCGTCTGCATCGAGAGTCTCGAGATTCTCCAGCATGGCTTCCAAGCAGTTTGCCGCGGCCGCCCCTCCCACGACGGAGAAGGTCTACGATCCCGAGATCAAGGACATGGCCAGCTACATCCACAACTACAAGGTGGACTCTGATTTGGCTGTAGGTGCTTCTCTGACCACTGAAATGCAGTGACTGTCTAGTTCTTTTTCATATAGAGCAATTGACTGAATGAATTGCTCAACAGTTCGACACTGCTCGTCTGGTCTTCCTGGACACCCTGGGCTGCGGTCTTGAAGCCCTCAGATTTAAGGAGTGCACCAAGCTGCTGGGCCCCATTGTTCCCGGCACCAACGTTCCCAATGGCACTCGTGTCCCTGGAACACCCTACCAGCTGGACCCCGTCAATGGTGCTTTCAACATTGGTGCCATGATCCGCTGGCTGGACTACAATGACTGCTGGCTCGCCGCTGAGTGGGGTCATCCTTCTGACAACCTGGGTGGTATTCTGGCCGTGGCTGACTGGATCTCTCGAACGAACCGTGCGGGCGGCAACCTGGGCAATGGCAAGGTCCTGAAGGTTAAGGATGTCCTGGAGGGCATGATCAAGGCCCACGAAATCCAGGGTGTTCTGGCTCTGGAGAACTCCTTCAACAAGGTCGGCCTGGACCATGTCGTCCTGGTCAAGGTCGCTACCACCGCGGTCGTGTCCAAGATGCTCGGCCTGACCGAGTCCCAGACTGCTGACGCCATCACCCAGGCATGGGCTGATGGCCAGAGTCTGCGCACTTACCGTCACTCTCCCAACACCATGTCCCGTAAGTCGTGGGCTGCCGGAGATGCCTGCCAGCGCGCCGTCAACCTGGTCCTGAGAGTCCAAAAGGGTGAGCAGGGTATCCCCACGGTGCTGTCCGCTCCCGTCTGGGGTTTCTACGATGTCCTGTTCAAGGGCAATAAGTTCCAGTTCCAGCGCCCGTACGGCAGCTACGTTATGGAGAATGTTTTGTTCAAGGTCTCATACCCTGGTAAGTACTGATACGTCGACAGCATCAAATCGATAGACACTGACTTCTTTCAGCCGAGTTCCACTCCCAAACCGCCATTGAGGCCGCCAAGATCGTCAACGAGAAGCTCAGGGCCATGGGCAAGAGCGCCGCTGATATCAAGGAGGTCGTCAACCGCACGCACGAGGCTTGCATCCGCATCATTGACAAGCAGTTTAAGCCCATGGACAACTTCGCCGACCGTGACCACTGCGTTCAGGTGAGTCTGCACCATCCTGGGCAATTCAAAAGAAAAGCTCTGCTAACAGCTTCTAGTACATGATGTCCGTCATGCTGACCTTCAACCGCCTGACCGCCAACGACTACACCGATGGCTCTGAGGCTGCCACTTCTCCCCTTGTGGAGGACCTTCGCAAGCGCATCCGCTGCGTTGAAGACCCGCAGTTCACCAAGGACTACCACGACCCTTCCAAGCGCACCATCCCTAACGCTCTGACCGTTATCCTCAACGACGGCACCGTCCTGGACGAGGTCGTTGTCGAGTCTCCTCTTGGCCACCGTCTCCGCCGCGAGGAGGCTAAGCCCGAGATCCTGTCCAAGTACAGACGTCACCTCTCTGCCCACTACGACACCAGCCGCGTCAACGAGTTCCTGGAGCTCGGCTGGGACACTGCCAAGCTCGAGAACTACGACGTCGACAAGTACGTCGACCTGTACGTGAAGGACGAGATCACCCCTCTGCCTTAAAAAGAAGTCAGGGTATGACAGACGATAATATACTATATCTGAGGCTATGATATCTCCAAAAACTCAAATTCATTTGTAGCACATCTTATGATTGATCTCAAGTTCCACCAGCAGGAAGGACTTGGCTTTATAAAAGACAAAACCTATTCACATGTTTTTGATCATTTCCTTATGAGCGAGAAGGAGTGTTTAGATTAGGTAGACTGATTCATTAGGGACTTCTATTTCGGAAGTCATAAAATACAACCGGAACATTCAATCTTATATTGAATATCTTCGAGACGTAATACGTGCTGCTCTTCTAGAATCCAAATCACA
Source organism: Paecilomyces formosus (assembly GCA_029606185.1). Lineage (NCBI taxonomy): Eukaryota > Fungi > Ascomycota > Eurotiomycetes > Eurotiales > Thermoascaceae > Paecilomyces > Paecilomyces formosus. The sequence goes on along the minus strand of JAPVCB010000011.1, from coordinate 306,910 downwards.
AAACTTTCCTTCTTACTCGGGCACGAATCTTCCCTGCCGGGGGCATGACTCCAAACATGAAGTATCGCTGATCAGGCTTCATCGCGTCCCGCGTCTCCTCCGGCGTCATTAGCAGCTCAACCTCAAACATCGTAAGGAAAAGCGCCATCACCAGCAGGATCTCTTGCTTTGCGAAGTGCCGGCCAGGACATATCTTTGCGCCCCCGCCATATGGGATCCATGACCCGGTGGTATTGGAAAGGGAGAATTTAGGTTTGAGGTCATGATCCTCGACCGTTTTTGGTCCTTTGGACGATGTCTGGTGTCCAGGTTTCTTGATAGGTCCGCTGTCTGGGTCGTCGGGGTAGACGAGGAACCTCTCTGGCCAGAACTCAGTGACGGGGTGAGCGTCGTCAGGAGCACCAGTGTTCCACACAGAAGCGTCACGGCCGCTGAACCAGCTCGAAGCCATGATGGGCTCGTCCTTTTTGAAACGCCAGCCGTCAATGGTAAGGTCCGAAGTGGGCACGCGTGATAGGACAATTCCCGTACGGAGACGCAGTGTTTCTGCATAGATGGACTGGAGATAAGGTTGGCTGCAAAGACGAGGAATGTCAACAGAAACTTTGGAGTCTGTCGAGTCGGGGTTGACCGTGATGCACTCCGATATTTCACTCAGGACCAGTCGATACAGATCGGGGCGTTGGATCACCTCCAGGATGCACCAGCCTGCGGCGGGTATAGCGTTCCCGTTGGCTCTACAAGAATACGTTAATATGAGAAGCTGATACAGGAAGTATAGCATCACTTACCCCCAGATCATACCCAGATCATCTGCTGCGTATCCATCAGTAGTGAGTGGCGTCCGCTGGAACACTTTCTGTCTGATTCTCATGACTCTAGATCCGAAGAATTCCTCCCACTCCCGCTTGTCGTCTTCAGCTTGAGCGACGTCGTAGTGCTGATTTGCATAATCATGCCATTTCCTGATATTTTGTTTCATCTTATCCCGAGAACGGTAAGCATCCGGGGCCAGGAAGCGTGGCACCTCTTGGAATAGATCCGGCATCGAGTGATCAAAAACCCAGAAATCCTCGTCTAACGTTGGGACGAGTTCGAAGATATGTGCTCCACATAGAGCGGTCACAGCCGCGTGGAAGACTTCCTTCCGGATGAAGTTGGTATATAGGTCTGGGGTGACGGTCCAGCTGTCGTGGCCAATCGCAGAATTCGAGAAACGCTGTGACAGAGTTCGAACAAGCTGGTTGGCCATCTCTTCCAAACTAGGGCCGGTCAGACAGGTGGCAAATGTGTGGTGATGGAGATAAAAGATCCGGTGGTCGGCTACAGTCATGGTGCTGTTGGGGTGCGGTTGTGTGTTGATTCCCGTATCGTCTGTCAGAAGGAAATCCCCATCCACCCGAGGAAGTCCAAAGGCATTGACAAGGATTTGCACCTGCCAATGATCGTTGTTCAGGTCTCGCGAATTGCGGAACAGAGTCGAGATGTTTTTTGCCCCGGATAACACAATCATGGTCCGGTTCAAGAGGTGGATTCTGACTGGCGTGTATGCGCCATATTGCACACTGGAAGAGGGTTAGACGAGCATATAATATTGTCGATTACAATTAAATCTCATAACTCACATGGCCTTGCCTAGGAATCTTTCTCTATCTCGAATGAAGGCTGGCAGATGACGAAGAATGGGAATAGTATACGGAACTGTTGGGGGCAAGCTACCATCTTTTTTGTTGCGGACCGTGAGGATGCCCCGAGCTAGCACAATGGAGTACGTGAAGAGGCAGGCCAGAGGAATTAAGACGTAAATAGCGTACTGCCAATTCAGCATTACACCGATATTGCTGGCTGGAAAGAATGTTTGGTCCATTGTCGCTCGTGTTCAACAGAACCGCGTCAGGTTATCTTCAGTCGGAGATTTACCTTGGGACTCTATTCTAAGCCGTTATCAGAGAGATCTTCCCTTTTTACCGAAGACAACTTCTACCCATGGGCGCCAATAGGTGCCCTTCGCAGAAGGACTTGGGGTACTTTATGATTGCGGTTAAAATCTGGACTTGGTGTTTTGACTTCAGCGATCTTCTTGTAGATAAACCCCGGTCTTGGCGATTGCGCTTGGACATGCCTAGACTTGTTTGGGTAATACTTTTAGCGCTCCAGGGCTAGGGGGATCGAAGTACCTACATCCGCTGTTATTATTACTATTATTGCTAGAGCGCTTTTCCAATGCGAGAAACGAAGGATACAGGCTTCATTGTGCCGTCAAAGTGCGATGTTCTCATGAGGAAAAGTGCACTGCATTATTTGGTGCTGATTGCGTCGATATAGCCGACGACCTCAAACAGCTTATTATGTAGCTATGCAGTGATGCGATAATAACAGGCTGAAGGTATCCTCAGTTGAATATTCATGATATATAATTCTACTATTCATAGCTGAGACGCAAATGCTGTACAGAATTTGTCTGAAGCTGGAGGCTCAAATCCGCCCTGCCAATCAGTCGGATTTCAGACTCCACAGGTCGGTATAACTAATCCAACTACCAAGTAGAACTAGGATATTTGAATTGCTTCAGAACTAGCCAAATAGACGCGTGGAATAAAAAAGAAATGTAACACCGGTGTCACTTTTTACCCAACCAGGCTGGTAAAAATCTACTTTTATAGATGCGGGACAGCTGCGTTTTTCCGAGCAGCCCATTCTTGAACGACTTTTAGAAAATCATCGATTTCCTTCGTGGTATTTCCGGCATGCAAACAAACCCTAACCCGTTCCTTGCCTGCAGGAACGGTCGGAGGCATGATAGCACGGACAATGAACCCCTTTCTCTGACATGCAGTCGCCAGATCGCGGGGAAATGGGCTCCGAAAGGAGAAAATTGGAGAGTTGGGGAAATGATCGACTTCCAGGATGGATGAGTCTGCTGGTCGAATGTCCTTTAGACGGGCCCGAAAGTGTTGGATCAGATGTATGAGGTTTCGTCGGAACTGACCGGTATTAGTAACGGTAAGGTATCTCTTGGGGTATTTAATAACGCACGGATTCTGTTTCGACTTGCTGAAGGAGCTCATATGCTGTGCGGATGGAAGCTAGTGATGGAAAGGCCAATGCCGTAGTATATATGAGACTTCGAGCATAGTTAATGAGGTAGTCTCTCGTGAGAGGATCACATAAAACAATAGCTGGACTGTGTGTTAGCTGTGTTACAATGACCCAAGTGCTATGTGAGAGCATACCTCCATGACTAGCAAGAGCTTTACCGAAGGTGTGGACTCGAATGAATATGTGCTTCTGGACATCTAGACCCTGGATGACGCCAGCGCCCCGAGGGCCAAAAACGCCTGTTGCGTGTGCTTCATCCACGATGAAATAGCCATTGCCTCGTGGAAGAAGGTCATGCACGACTTGAATGAATTGTTTTACCGGGGCAATATCCCCATCCATGCTGTACACGGATTCTAGAGCGATAAAGACATTGCGTGTACCATTTGCAATGGTCTGATCATCGTCGATCTGTTTCCGCAGCACTTCCTTAAGACCTGATGGTGAATTGTGCGAGAACTTCAGACGTCTAGTTGCTCTCGACAGACGCATGCCCTCGTGGATGCTGGCATGGATCAGCTCATCGTACAGGATCACATCCCCTGGCTGTGGTATACATGAAAAGACACCGACATTGGCGTCATAGCCTGAATTAAATAGCAATCCGCTTGGAGCATCATGGAACCCCGCAATGAACTTCTCCAACTCTTCCGCGTAATGGGAGTTCCCGTCTAGAAGTCGAGACCCGCCACTCGCCAGCGGCTGAGATACAGGAGTGCTGTTCAGGTGGTGTAGGAAGCGAGAGCGAAAACTAGAAGATGTAGAAAGCGACAGGAAGTCATTCGATGAAAAATCCACGGATCCCGGAGGAAGCACAATTAATCTTCGTCTGGATGACTTGGCTTCCCTCCGCTGCAGCGCAGCCTGGAATGAATTGAGGAGAGATTTCGAAGAAGCCATTCTGATGCATCTTCAATGGCAAGAAACAATAATCTTATCTCTTAAGACTGGCCATTCCTATCGTTCATCTTTCCGAGGTACGAGGGAGTTCCATCAAGACCCAAGCTGTGACTAACTGCGAGAGTGAACTAAGTTCTTAGTTAGCATCGAACAGTCTGACGGCTACCAGTGGAGAACGAGATGCACCAGATTGCGGTTGAAGGAAGCTAGTTAACTAACTGCCAGAAGAATTACCAAATACTGTAGTATGCTCACGGTGACGAATCGTGTTGGGGCCAACGCCCTTTCCGTGAGAATTTGGTGGAGCGGAGCGCGACGGGGAAAATTCGTCAAGCCGCGAAGAACCGTTGAAACGCGAGCGATGATCGGAGGCGCTCTGGTGCCCGCAGTAGTCGGTTATCAGTTCCGAGATACCTAGCATGGAGTCACAGCTGTTTTCTGAGTTAATTCAATTGATATCGCATTGATTCCTGCTCAATTGCAAGGTAGGCAGGCAGCAAGGGAATTGAAGCTCTTGACCACCATGGCTCCTGTTGGTGGTGCACTTTGGCGACAGCTGTGTGCGCATCAGGTCTACGGTGCGAACACCAACGTCGGTAAGACGGTCGTCTCAACGATTCTATGTAATGGAGCTTTGCGACACCCCTCCGCTCGCAAAGTAGGCTTCCTCAAGCCAGTGTCTACAGGACCGTTAGACGAGGCAGACTACAGGTGCGTTCCATTATGAAGCCAATGGCAGTGGGTAGCGATCTAATTGAGCGTTTTCAGGCACATCGAACGTTTTGCCCCGGGGACCCTGCCAAAAGGCCTATATCAGTTTGATGAGCCTGTTAGCCCCCATATAGCCGCTCAATCAAAAACTGTAGGTTTCTACTTCCTTGTTAGATGCATTAGTACTGACTCCAGTCCAGATCCCCAAAGACGACGAGATTCTGAAGGGTGTGCATACCACTCTCTCCAAATGGACCGACGACGGGATCAAATTCGCCCTCGTGGAAACTGCAGGCGGTGTCCACTCACCCGGTCCTAATGGGAACTCCCAAGCCGATCTCTACAGGCCTATGCGGCTGCCAGTTGTCCTGGTGGGCGACTCGCGTCTGGGGGGAATCTCATCGTCTCTTTCTGCATTCGAATCGCTACTGATTCGAGGTTACGATGTGCACACGGTATTGCTCTTCGAGGATGATTATTACAAGAACCATGAATATCTTCGTACATATTTTGAAAAGAGAGGCATACCATTGTTGTCTCTTCCACAGCCGCCAGAGAAACCACCAGTCGAGGATGCTGACGCGCTGGCAAGGGACGAAGAAGCACTGGCAGCCTATTATGAAAAGGTTTCCGAGGAATCTGATGTCCAGGGCCTTCTAGATGACTTATCAACCAAGAATACCCAGCGCTTGGATCGTCTGAGCTCAATGGCGGAACGCGCACACGATCTTATCTGGTATCCATTTACACAACACCAAGGCATGACTGCCAAGGACATCTCCGTGATCGACTCTGCATATGACGACCATTTCCAGACCTACAAGCCAGACAGCGCTCAGGCAGGTAGTACGGATGCCGGTGTCTTGCAACCTACGTTTGACGGCTCAGCATCATGGTGGACTCAAGGTCTAGGCCACGGCAATCCGGAACTCTCTCTGACAGCTGCATATGCTGCTGGACGTTACGGGCATGTCATGTTCGCAAGCATGGTCCATGAACCAGCGCTCTCTTTGGCGGAGTCATTGATCAACACCCATGAGAACCCCAGACTAGGAAAGGTGTTCTATACCGATAATGGAAGCACAGGTATGGAGGTTGCCGTCAAGATGGGCCTGAGAGCATCTTGTGAGCGATACGGATGGGACGCAAGCGAAGAACAAATCAGTATATTGGGCTTAAAGGGAAGCTATCACGGAGATACCATGGGTGTCATGGACTGCTCCGAACCATCCGTCTATAACAAGAAGGTGGAATGGTACCGCGGCCGTGGATATTGGTTCGATTTCCCCCAAGTCAAGATGTCCCAAGGCATGTGGCATGTAGAAGTGCCTGAAGAGATGAAAGAATCGCTGGGGCCAGATCTCGAGTTCCCTACTTTGGACTCCATCTTTAACCTGGAAGAGCGGGTCAAATCGGATGCTGGCAAGCGCTATCACTCATATATCCAAAGTACGATTGAGCAGCTTGTCACCGAAGAAGGAAAGAAATTTGGCGCTCTCATCATGGAACCGATCATTCTCGGAGCTGGTGGAATGCTCTTTGCGTAAGAAATATTCACTGGACTTCTCTCCGTGCCTTTAACTAACATCCACTTTGATAGTGACCCCTTATTCCAATACACCCTCACCCAAGTTACCCGTTCCAACCCACATCTCTTCAGTCCCAACGCCCCATCACCCTCTACTACGGCCTGGTCTGGCCTCCCCGTCATCTTCGATGAGGTTTTCACCGGTCTATACCGTCTTGGCCGACCTACGGCTGCATCGTTCCTGGGGTTGCACCCCGATATCACCGTCAACGCCAAGCTCCTGACTGGCGGTCTGCTCCCTCTCTGTACTACCATGGCCAGCAATGAGATCTTCAACGCCTTTTCCAGCCCCGATAAGACCGACGCCCTTCTCCACGGCCACAGCTACACGGCCCATCCGATCGGGTGCACCGTGGCTGTGAAGTCCTTGCAAACCATGGCCGACATGGAACAGACAGGCCAGTGGAGCACGTATCAGGCGGATTGGTCTTCTGCATCTTCCGCCGGCACGAATGCCGAATCTGCTATTTGGAGTAGCTGGTCCCATGGTCTTATTCGGGATCTCTCCTTCGCGGACTCTGTCGAGGGTCTTTTCGCAATTGGAACCGTGTTGAGCATTACTCTGCGCGATCAAAGTGGCGGAGGTACGCAGCATCCCGGAAAAAAGAAACTTGTGATTCACTAACTGACTCTGATGTAGGATATACCTCCACAGCTGCCAAGGGTCTCCAGCAACGACTTGCTGTGACGGGAAAGCCGTACAACGTCCATTCTCGAGTACTAGGCAACGTGATCTACCTCATGGCTAGCGTGACATCCAAACCGGAGTCCTTGCGGGAGGTCGAGGGCCTGTTGCGTGAGGCTCTTTTGTGACGTGAAAATGATTATTGACAAGTTACGACTGAAAAAAGATATCTCTGTATATATTTCAAGAAAACCACAACTGCTCTATCTGTAGAGAAAGGGGGCTTTTCTTTAAAGGAATATTCGAGTTTGTATCGACCTTTTGAATGTAGAATAATATCTGTCTTGATGGCCTTGACAAGTAAAAATTAGTTGATCCTGTGTAACTACCATCCGCCCGCTGCTGCCTGCTCTCCCACGCTCTCCCCTTCCGCAACGCCTGCTGATGTTGCTCCAGCCTGTCTCTGCCTGCCTCTGTCTGTTAAATAAGGATCTAAAAAATGTAATCCTGCAATTGTTCGTCACTTGGTAAATAGGTATCTTGTCATATTATGGGAGAGGCTTAGCTTAGCTCCTTGGAGCTTTGGTCACGGGCGCGCAATTCGGGCTCGCTGATTCGTTGGTTACCGGTAGGGTAGAGACCCAACCCCTAGCATTCAGACAGCGGTCGCATGTTACAACAATCGCTGACTGCCTTCAATTCAGCAGATATCACGAACCGGGGCAAACTATATTACAACAAGCATTCCTTCAGTCTTCGATCCAACTAATACCAAGATTCTTCCCCACTCAACAACTGCATTGCATGCAAAGAACCAGCAATAGCATTTTAAATTCCATACATAAAAACACATTTAAAGCCCGGTATCGAACAATAACAGAAACAGTAATTCTCAGAAATACTGGTTCGTGCCTTCAAATCTATATTTCAATTAGATATCATTAATGAACAAGCAGCCTCGAAAGCAGTGATTCCCGATGAGTTATTCAAATATACGTCAGGTCAATAGTTAGTCAACAAAGAACATCAACTCGCACAGCATTTTGTTAAGTTCAATATTAACAAACTTTATAATATAGCTACATCTCTCTTCAGTAAGGAGACTAGATATATACATATATGCAAGGTGGAAGGGAACTACAACAAAGCTTGCTCCTTACAATAGATAATAGGAATAAAATCATAGCCAAATTACCTTATCCCAATGCCAGGCCTCCATTATACACTACAGCTTCCGAGGTTACAACTTTAAAATTTTATGAATCCATTCTATCATACACTCTACTTATGTTCGTATTGCTTATTCGATAGTACAATCACATACAACTCTTCGCGTTCCAGCAGTCTTTGCTTGGAGCTCAAACTCAGATAATAACATAGGTGCAAAGTATATCATCATAGAAAAAATCTCTAGGACGCCCTTATCTCAAAAATGGGAGACAATGAATTCCTTAGAGCATTACCAAGTAATCAATCAGATTATCGATATAGAAAAAGAACTTGAGGGCTTAGAATTTCCAGCATATGGGAGCATCTATTTGCAAAATAAGATATCCAATAAATTTCAGAGCTTACCTCTCCCTTCTACTCATGATCCTGCTCAGTTGTTTTACATTAGTCCATCTTACAAGCAAGACTCATAGCATGGGGACGCTGGCACATCTCTCAGATACGCAGGGCCCTATAAATCATCATACACTTACCAGAGCCTATACCTTACCAACCAGCTCTCTAACATTTATTACAGGGGTATGTTTCAGTAAGCTCACACATTCGATACCTCAGCGGGAGTTGGACCTTATTAGAGATTGTCCATCTAAAGTAGAGCATCTTCTTAGAAGTTTTGACAAGTCACAGACAATTAATAAATATAGCATCCTACTCCAAAAGGCATCCAGCATACTTTCTACGTTGTCGCGTGATCCTTGTATAGTAAAGGTGTCAAGGCCTTCTCTGTGGCACGCAGACCTTTACCTTGGCAATATTTTGGTATCTGCGGAGGATCCTACCACCATTAAAGGAATTATTGATTAGCAATCATGCCAGATATCACCTCTATTTATACAAGCTCGTTTCCCCGACTTCTTGAAGCCACCGAAGGACTACATTCCAGGAACAGACATTCCGACTCTACCAGAGAATTTCGACGAACTGAGCTCCCAAGAACAGACACAAGCTATACAAAACAAGGAATTGGCAACCCTCTCCAAGTACTACGAAATAGCTACCCTCGGGCGCAACAAGAGCATCTACGATGCCTTGAAACTTGATCGGAGGCTTTAAGAGCCTTTTACATGCTGCCAGTTATTCTCCGATGGCAGCCTCGTTCCGCTACGTAATTGTCTAATACGTATTTCTCAGGACTGGGCTCATTTAGGGCTGCCCGGGCAGTGTCCCTTTGTATTCACGCAAGAGGAACTGAAAAGGCACGACGACCAGATGACGCAATATGAAGACAGGCTCTATCTATGGGAGCTTGTAAAAGACCAGCTGCGTACGGACAATACAGGCTGGGTTCTAATAGAGCGGTGGGAAGCAACGAAAAAGGTCAATCAAGATTTATTTCACATGTTCATTGAAACAATGGGTGAAGAACTCCCACCGGAGGCCGCTGCGAAGAAATGGCCTTTTCCACCTGGAAATGTATGATCTATATTCCCATATTCAGAGCTTTTTCTTTGTTTGCTCCAGCAATTCTGATATCACGCGTTTTCCCTCTTCTTCCCGATCTTCTTCTGGCGCGTTTCGGTTGATTTGCGCAGTAGCAAGCTTTCCATGCGGGTTCTTTTTCAGCCAATCTCTGAGTCCCTCGCTTTTCGCCTGGCTGTTCACTTGGAGATACACATTGTAGTACCCTGGCTTATCCTTGATCTATTCCCCCATATTAATCCTGCACTGGTATTCCGCGTCATTTCTGACAGTTCGGGAAGGAAGAACTCGACTTCCAGCGGTCGTATCCTTGAAAAGTTTGGCAGCTTGCTTCGGGTCCCCAACCACTCGGTCACCAAATTTCTTAATTGCCCCGGACATTGTGTATACTCGGTCGACCCTAGACGAAAGTGTGGTTAACATTTAATAGTAGCCGCAGGTATGGTTAAGCATACTTTCTGGAAACTTGTAGTGCAGTCGTTTTATACTGGTGGAAAACCTTGAGAACCTAAGATTGGAGGCGAACACTGCTTCCAGTCGACAGATTGGACATGTTTTCAAGTGGAAAACGACATCGGGACATCTTTGGCTAATGCTTGCGGACTGTTTTGGTTTTAAATTGGTTCCTATAGAGCACCTTTACAGGCCACCATGGTGTTACTGCCTCAAACTCATGCATGAGCCATCCCTGTCTAGGTATGTTCCAGCATGTAGGAAGGCCGTGAAATGTTTGGTCGTGGTTGCAGGATATGCCTTCCCGTTGGCGCTTAGAGAACCCTGTCTATTGGTTGTTATAGAAGGGTTGGGATTTAGTTAGCTACAAGACTGCGGCGTCTACTCCTCTCTCTTCTTATATGCTGTTCATTAGGCAGAAATGCAGCACAACTCATAGCTCATATCAACGAGTAGGGATATTTACATCAAGTTAGCATCCCTGCTGGTACAAATATTTTGTGATCGAGGACATCGTATCCGATTGATGTTTAGTTAACTATGATATGAGACAGATTTTCCTTTTCAGGAATATTAGCGCCGGACAAAGGTGTACCTCTGCGCTGTAACATGATAGCTGGCTTTTAGCATCACAGGGATGTTAATTAATTCAGCGATAGGTTCTGAAGTCGCTCAGACAAAGAAAGGTTCTGGGCTAAACTATTTTCTAGATATTTAGAAATTTGGCTAAATACTAGCCCCGTCTAGAGTTGAATCAGTCTCCTGAAGATACTTTGATTTAGAAAAAGTCTGGCGAGGAGAGGTAGGTTTTATACCAATCAGCCTTGAAGCAAGCTCCTTGCAATGTGAGTGTAAATATCCCATCCATTTTCTTTTCTCTCATTTGCCGGACCAATTTGAAAAAGCTTTCACAAATTCAGAAAGAAATAGTTGACAAAATCAATTGTAAGTTGAATGATCATCAATCGCATAACCCGAATGGACTGCATTCACTTTCGCAGCAGTATAACCTACACTGATCCTGATACGGAGGTGATCAGAGACTCTCACGACGCCAATGCAGCTTCTCTCTCTCGCTTCCAGAAAGGAATATTGGCATTTGCTGATCTTTCAAACATAGAACAATACCCCTTCATATCATGGGCTAGGGAAAATTGTCTAAATACTATTCTCCTATATCGGATCCCAGCACAGTACTGCCAGGAACAGCTAACTGCCAAGGTTATTTTATCGCGGAAACTATTACCAATAAATATAAGCCGAGCATAACCGAGACGTATACTAAATATTGATCTAAAATATAAACAGATACGGTAATTAAGTGACAGCCAATGGGCCACAGTGCAACATCTTCTCCGTAAGCACCCGGAGGGTTTTGATTTCTACACAATGCGATTGGACCGAAACGGGACGGGACAGGTACTTAGCATAGATATCCTCGGGCCGGAGGTATTAACTCAACTATTCCTCAACGCTTTCAACAGACATTGCCTGTGAAAGTAATTATGTGTTGGAGAAAGAGAATGACAGTCGACAGCGCCAGTTGACTCATTCTCGAGGTTGAACTGCTGGATTCACGGCTGTGAGGGGTTGGGGCCCAACAAACGGCGCAAAGAGGGGCATCTCCTTGGCCTGTGCTGGCGATCACCCGGAAATCAGCTAATGTTAGTTCAAAGTCAACTCTGGATAGAAATGCCGAATGGATGTTTCCGTTTGGGGCACTCTCCACTGCCAAACTGACAATAATTCGATGGCCGCGAAATCCAGTCAGAATGTTGGAAAACGGCGGACTGCAAAACACCAGAGCCCCTCACCGGTGACCGGTCCCCTCACGTACCGGCCATTTTCGGTGCACTCGGTCCCTGGTGATAAGTTAATAATAATTAGTTGAACTTAACTCTACACTGGACTGTTCCTCGCTCTCTCACTCTCTCAGCCCGTCACCTTGAGCTGATTGCGGGCTACTAAGCTGGGGCCGTCTTCCATCTCCCACCGGGCTGTCTATCTGCACATTCATTCACTCTCTGTCACCACACAAACCACCATGTCGCTCCCTCTACCACGGCCGCTCTTTCGCGCTATCCTGAGCAGGTCCTACGGGACTGTCCAGGGCACTCCGCCAGCCGCTGCCTCCTTGGCCTCGAGAATACCTCCAGTCCTGCAAGAAGCCACGGCCGCGACAGCCCCGCGCACCAATTGGACCCGCGATGAAATCAAGCAGATCTACGAGACCCCTCTGAACCAGCTCACCTACGCTGCGGTATGAACTAGCTGCCTGTTGACTTTATTGTGTTCTGTTTCTTTCGTCGTTCGAGTTCGATATTCCACAGTCCAATTGAGTCACATCGCAACGGGCGGCCGGCCGATAATAATGATTTGCTCACATTGCATATGCTGTAACATCGAGACTAATCCTCTAAACCGCAGGCCGCCGTCCACCGTCGCTTCCACGACCCATCGGCCATCCAGATGTGCACCCTGATGAACATCAAGACCGGCGGCTGCAGCGAAGACTGCTCCTACTGTGCGCAGTCCACCCGACACAACACCGGCCTGAAGGCCACGAGAATGAGTCCCGTCGACGAAGTGCTGGAGAAGGCCCGGATGGCCAAGAAGAACGGCAGTACGCGGTTCTGCATGGGTGCAGCATGGCGAGACATGCGCGGGCGCAAGACCAGTCTCAAGAACGTCAAGCAAATGGTGTCGGGTATTCGAGACATGGGCATGGAAGTGTGCGTGACGCTGGGCATGATCGACCAGAACCAGGCCAAGGAATTGAAGGATGCTGGTCTCACAGCCTACAACCACAACCTCGACACTTCGCGCGAGTTCTACCCGTCCATCATCACTACCCGTTCCTACGACGAGCGTCTGCAGACTCTCTCCCATGTCCGTGACGCCGGCATCAACGTCTGCTCGGGCGGTATCCTGGGTCTGGGCGAAGGCGATGACGACCGTGTTGGTCTCCTGTACACCGTCTCCAACCTTCCCTCGCACCCGGAATCCTTCCCTGTTAATGCTCTGGTCCCCATTCCCGGCACGCCTCTGGGCAACCGCAAGATGATCCCCTTTGACAAGATCCTCCGTACCGTCGCCACTGCCCGTATCGTCCTCCCTGCCACCATCGTCCGTCTGGCTGCCGGTCGTATCTCCATGTCCGAGGAGCAGCAGGTCCAGTGTTTCATGGCGGGTGCCAACGCCGTCTTCACCGGCGAGAAGATGCTTACGACTGACTGCAACGGATGGGGCGAGGACCGTGAGATGTTTGAGAAATGGGGCTTCTACCCCATGAAGAGCTTTGAGCGGGAGCAGACGCTGGACGCTCCCCCCGCCCAGCCCAAGGTCGAGAACGTGGAAACCGCTGCTGCTGCGCAGGTTGCGGCCAGTGCGTGATCTACTTTTCTCATTCTGACAATAGCTTATGCCCTGTGTTATGTTTTTCACGTCAAAAGAGCGATGATGGAGGCGAACATGTTTATATCTTTCAGCCTAGCCACAAAAATAGAGAATTCCGTGCTTACCAGTCAGTACAAAAATTTATAAGCTGTAAAACTCCTCCATTGCCGTCGATAGTTCTAACCACAGTGATGCATCTAGCTATCCTTCTGGTTGTCACGGTTTGGTACAAGCCAACACAATTAGAGATACGCAGCATCGGCTTTACCCGCTCTGGAAGATTAGATATTGCTCCTTTGAGAAGCATGATAAGTACATTGAATACTTGAGATAGTCCAACACCTCCTCCGATGGGGCTTAGATAAGTAAACCCCGCATTGCGTGTTATCATGGATACTTATACTCGAATATCCCATACAAACGCCGTCCATAATCTCGAAAGAACAACATACAAATAAACACAATATATCGTGATAACACACACCATGGACGCTGAGATATTAATCGTGGGCGCTGGTATATTCGGCGTGAGCACCGCATACCATCTCGCGCAGAGCCAATACCATGACCCACGCAAGATCACCGTGCTCGATCGAGCACCGGCACCGTCGACCTCTGCTGCCTCGACCGATATAAATAAAATCGTGCGGGCCGACTACTCGAAACCATTCTATGTCGATCTCGCGTACGAAGCGATGGATGCCTGGAGTAGTCTCCCGTTCTTCAGGGAAGCTAACGTTTATCATCAGACGGGGTGGGTCATGATGGATGAGAAAGAGAGCGATCTTGCATTGAGAATCCGCCAGAACTTCCGCAATGGTAACCGCGAGGATGCCTCCGCTGATTTGACTGAAGAGGAGGTACGGAGGAAATGGGGCGGTCTCCTGGCCGAGATGGATGCGCGGGAGTATGGCTCGTACTATTGGAACCCATCGGCGGGGTGGGCGGCTGCGGCAGAGGCAGTCGAGGTGATGATGCGTGAAGCCACGGAGTTAGGCGTCAGGTATGAAGTTGGAGAGGCTGCGCGGATTGTTTTTGAAGATGGTGTAGTCAAGGGAGTGGAAACTAAGGATGGAAGACGGTATATGGCGGAGAAAGTGCTCCTTGCTACAGGAGCATGGACGAGCCAGCTGATGTCGACGATTGAAGACGAGCTTGATATACCAGAGGTTGAAAGAGTTGAAAACCAAGTTACAGCTGCTGGAGTTTGTGTCGCGCATTTTCAGCTCAGCCCAGAAGAAGCTGCTGTATACAGACAGTTGCCAGTGCTCATTTTCGGAGCAAAAGGTGAGAATTTCAACATTCACCTCTATAGTGAGATGACCATGAAAGTTTACATATGTATGACCAGGCGAGGTTCTTCCTCCCACTGATCGGGATGTGTTCAAATTCACGAATGCGACTTCATTCAGAAATACAGTCACCACCAAGACAGGTCACAAGATATCCGTTCCACCGGAACAGGAGCAAAATATCGTGCCATTGAAGCTCCAAGAAGAGTCACTTCAACTAGTACGAGACCGGATTCCCCAGGTTTTGGAAAATGGGCAGAAAGTCGACTACTACCGAATGTGCTGGGATGGAATCACCCCTAATCAGAGCCAACTTCTCACTCGACACCCGGACCCGCGCCTGTCCAATTTGTACTTCGCGGTGGGAGGTTCGTTCCACAGTTGGAAGTTTCTTCCCACGATTGGAAAATATGTTGTGAATGTCCTTGATGGCGTTAGCAACGGCGCTGAGAAGGACGAAGTCTGGTCGTGGAAGAATCCGTCGTCCCTTGCTGAGAGAGGTGCTCACGAAAAGGTGGTGCCTCGGAGGGAATTGAGGGATCTTGAGTAGCAGGCTACAGACGAGCATCGGATATGACGATAGTCGATAAGCACCATGGGATTTACTGCGTTATCCTTGGTAATTTTGCAATACTAAGAAACCTCCTAGTCCTGAAGCTATTCGGACCTACATTCTTTCTTGTCTTTTCTAGCGGAATATTATCAATACACAGTGATCCGTACCACTGTACCAACAAGATCGCTAGGCCTGAGCCAAGGGGGACAATTGCGATTATCCAGAATCTTAGTTATAACCGGGTATTTCTTGCATCACAAAGTCATGTGACCATTAAATTCAATATCAACCTCGTTCTCTATACTGGGTCTAACTTGAATCTAAGCCAACAATTAAATATTTCGAAAGTTTATCTCAAACATCTCGGGGTTTCTCGACTGTTTTATGTGACATATTCTACTGCTGCACGACACTAAATGTCCGAGTGCCCAAGTTGTCTTCTTTGTCTAGAGATATTTGAGTTCTTTGACATATGCTCCAGTGAATAGAGCATTTCGCCCAGATATTTTGATCGAAGAACATAAATCCCTCATTTCAAATTCTCTTACTATTCTCACTTGAACCTCACACAGTCCTCTCACAGTATTCCCACGATTGTCCCATAATTCTTCTACAATTCTCACACAATCCTCACACAATCTTCACGCGACATTCACTGCAACGACACAATGGCTCCTCTTAGAGAACACCAACCTCCCCAAGGAGACAGCTCTCTTACTTACACGCCACAACACTTTTTCTTAGCAACAAACTTCACTTCCCAAGAAGAGTTTTGTAACCACGCACTGCAGACAGTCATTTCTGCGAGTCATCATCAAGAGGTCGTATACACGCGTGTTTCGCTGGCCTGGGGAGAAGCTGTCTTCGAGCATCTCGACGAGAAAGTTTCCGCTAGGTAAGATAAATCTTTCTATGGTCTTGATCTTCATAATGCTTAATCCTCAGAAAACATTTCAACACAGAAACCCGCACTCTCTGGATGAGGATTATGCCCACAGAACTCCACGACTGCCACCAGGAATGGATGAGAGACGAGATGTCCCTGTGGCAATCTCAGGGTCTCCTGACGGTCGCCGAAATGCGTTACCTGAAACCCCGAGTCGGAACTAGTAAGTAAATTGCCATCATTTCAGCACACGCGCACCTTTGTCCCCTGTAATCGTGAGACATGCAACGAGTTGCGCTAATGATTCTAATTATTTACAGCGATCAAGTTCCAGTATGCCCCTTACTCTGGTTCTCAGAAAGAACCAGATTTTCTACTGAGTCCTGATAATCAGAGACTTCCCGTTCTTGTGATCGAGACTGGATGGAGCGAGTCTATCCCTCGGCTTATGGATGATATGAACCTTTGGCTGGTTGGAGGGAATGGAGCTGTGAAGATCGTTATTATTCTCAAGTGGCAAACGATCAACAACACTAATCGGGTTCGTGGATTCGCTGAGGTCTACACTCCTGATGCCAACGGCATTCCCATCATGCGCCAGAGAGAGCAGATCTACCCAGTGCCCCCAACCGCAAACACGCAAGAAATCAGACTGACTCGGCGTATGCTTTTTGGCAACGCGATCGCTCCTGGCAGAAATCCCAACGATGTTTTGCGTCTCACACTCGACAGTCTCAGGATGGCAGCAGGGGATGCGTTGACTTTGATGGGCCTCGCGCCAGCTTGATGTACGGTACTATGTAGTAGATTAGGTTGTTTTGGAAACACAAATGATAACGAGGAGCTCCAGATATTCATGATGGGGACGATAACTTCATGAAAATAAGAAAACTTAAACACCCAAATGGAAAATATGTAGGATTTAGAATTAACTCGAGAAAATGATACAGGTGAACATCAATGATAAACATATACCTGACTTCGTTTTCCGGGAGATAGTTGACAACAAATGGTTTTAATTAGCTTTGAAAAGGGAATGATCAGCACATGGGATATCAGAGTATCACTACTGTCTACCTTACACACTTCGTAGATATAAAAAACCCCTCCAATATCTTGCTTCGTGGCTCAAAAGCCTTGCTATTGGCCAGCTGAGCGGGTGTAGGTAACTGCAGCGTTCTTGCTAAGTTACGTGTCTATCGGCGGGAAGAAAAAAGGTTCCCATCCAGTGTCTTATATCAACCGGTCAACGTACTTGATCTGCGGAGAAGCTGGTCGAGCTTTCCACGAACCGCGTATTGTTGGTACCTCAGTTATCAATGATGAGCATTAATGAAGTTATGCATTCCGATCTGGCCGAACCGATCTCTGTCCGTCTGCATCGTCACTAGCCGGTATATGATCGACAAGAACTTTCCCCGCACTGGATCTGCTCTGCTGTTCTAGCCAGCGAATGACATTCTGTTTTGTCTTTTTTGAGCCGAGGATGCTTCTACCACTGCTCGATACAGCCCCGGCCACTCTGTTCAAGCATATATAAAGACACGGATAAATTAGCGAGATGGCCGAACAAATGCGGGGCGAACCAAATATCAGCATCTCTTAAAAGTATCGGCTCCTATCTTTCCGTCCTACCTGCATCGTTTTCGAGGGAAGCCTTTGCTTCTGAGTTAGCCAGACACCATGCCCATAGGTACGTATCCTACAGTTCAATTGGCATTCCATCAAACAAGGGCTCGTATATGCGTACCTTAAGCGCGGCGATTCGGCTGTTCACTTATTAATTCATATTAGGAACCGCAGCGGCAGCTCTTGCGGGAGGTACCGCTCTAGCTGCCTACTTGAACGCAAAGTTTCACATTTCAAAGGATCTCTCGTCGATAGCAAGAGTTAGACAGGCCCAAAAGGCCCTCGACAATGCAGGTATGGCAGTACTTCATTCTTTTCTTCGATTCGGTGTATGGCTTCTGAGCCGGAGACGTAAACCGTCTATGAACGGCCAAAAATAGCTCGCAGCATCTCATGCTAATGTCTTCAACAGCTGCAAAGGGTCTTCTAGATGTCTGGTTCATATTTGATGAAGTTGTTAAGAAATATCCGACTACCACGTGTATATGGTCCCGTGAAGGTGTCTACACTTTCCAGGAGGTCTTCGCGCTTGCTAGTAAATGGGGACATTATTTCTTGTCCTTAGGCGTCAAACCAGGAGACCTCGTCGCGCTCTACCTGCAGAACAGCCCGGAATTCCTCATTGTCTGGCTTGGTCTTTTGAGCATTGGAGCTGCTCCGGCGGCGATCAATTATAATCTATCAGGGGATGCTCTCGTTCACTGTCTAAAGATTAGTGGAGCCAATATTCTGCTTGTGGATGAAGATGAACAGTGTCGCAAGAACATTGAAGCGAGCAGTGGAATACTCGAACAGGAGTTGAACTTGAAGCTGATCACCCTCGACTCGTCTATCAAGGCACACATCCAAAACTTTTCTGAAACTCCAGCGGATGAACAGTATCGAACAAACTTCCCCGCGATGGCCCCTTCTATCTTGCTTTACACTTCAGGAACTACTGGAATGCCCAAGGGCTGTGCCTTTACGATGTCCCGTCTATATTTGACAGTCTTCGCACGAGGTGCCCAATTTAACGAGACGCCTGGCCCCGGTGGGGATCGTTGGTTCAATTCGATGCCAATGTATCATGGGACAGCAGCAATTGCGATGATAGTTGTCTTGTTGTCCGGCATTGGAGTAGCCATTGGGCGGAAGTTCAGTGTACGCAACTTCTGGAACGACGTTCGAGATAGTGAGAGTACCGCTTTCGTGTACGTTGGGGAAACCGCACGTTACCTACTTGCAATGCCTCCATCGCCACAAGATCGCCAGCATAAGGTACGATTCATGTATGGCAATGGCCTGCGGCCGGAAGTCTGGGAGAAGTTTCGCGAACGATTTGGAATTGCCGAAGTAGCAGAGTTCTTCAGCAGCACGGAAGGCATCTTCCAGCTACTGAACTACTCTCGTGGCCCGTTTCTGACAAGCTGTGTTGGCCATCACGGACTAATTTACCGTGCGTTATTCCACAATTACTACATTCCGGTAGCTATCGATCCAGCCACTGGCGATGTCTTACGGGATCCGAAGACGGGTTTTGCAATCAGAAACCCCTACGAGAAAGGAGGTGAAATCATCGTTGCTATACCTAACACAACTGCGTTCCAGGGTTATTGGAAGAACCCAGACGCAACGGAAAAGAAGTTTCTGCGTGATGTCTTTCGCAAAGGAGATCTATACTATCGTTCCGGTGACGCCTTGAGAAGAGACGCCGACGGTCGATGGTACTTCCTGGATAGACTTGGCGACACCTTCCGCTGGAAGAGCGAAAATGTTTCTACAGCTGAAGTGTCACAGGTGATAGGAGAATTCCCCGGCGTAATTGAAGCTAACGTATACGGAGTCCTTGTTCCTCACCACGAAGGCCGTGCGGGCTGTGCTGCGATCCAGCTATCGCCCGAAGTTAAGGGAAACTTCAACTTGCAAGCTTTGGCTAACCACGCACGCTCCAAGCTACCCAGGTATGCTGTGCCCGTTTTCATACGTGTCGTGCAGAACCCCAGCCATATCCATAACAACAAGCAAAACAAAGGCCCACTGCGAGAGGAAGGGGTTGACCCAGCTAAGACTGGTTCCCGGGTGAGCGATGGCAAAACAGATAAAGTCTTTTGGCTAGCTCCTGGGAAAGAAGGGTATGTCGAATTCGGCAAAGTGCATTGGGACGGCCTTGTTTCCGGTACGGTGAAATTATAGATTTCTCTGATAGACACTCGATCCACATTTTGGTACATATGTGGTCTCGAAGACGTCATATATAACTGCCTATAACTACTATCTAGGTAGTGGACCTAGTGGAATTTTGGTATCTAGTTATAAATTACATTTATCATGTGAAAAATGCCCACGGACTGCTGTCTTGCGTTTACTATTTACCTACAACTTTGGACAACACTCCCGGTACTTACGCTACAACGACATTGTACGGTTTCTTCATAGACTTATAGAATATGAAGTCCTCTTGGGTGGACTCTGTGAATCCTTCTAATCTCCCAGGCCACGTTCAACGAGTACAAGCAAACATGTCTATTGTCGAGAAGTATCAACAGATTTGTTAGTATGTCGAACTCTGTCTCAATCAGCAAGGAATTACAGGTAATATTGTAAGATAACCCTAAACAAGGACTTAAACACAACTCGTATAGCTGATGATCAAGTGGATGACGCACTAAAAATCTCTTAGTTATCTACGGACGATTTCCGGGCAATGCAACCCGAGAAGAATCCGTCACGGCCGTCGCAGACCTGTCCAATAAAACACTCGGTGTAATTGCGAAAGTACTCCTTTCATATCCAGAATTTACCTATCACCTAGAAAGCTCGAATCATGCTAGTTCCCTTGACACTATTGTCTATCTCTCTAGCTTTCGGTGAGTTGTCGGAGAGACACCAGTCCGCGGAATCGCGGAACTAGCAACGCGGGTGTTGTTCCCCGAACACGCAACAAATGATAATGTACCGGTGAGAACAAGAGAGATTAAGAATCAAACTAAAAATGCTAACCCGGATTATCGGAACATTTTAGTTGCAGCACATGGCGCACCGCGGTGATGGAAAGTGACACCAATCTCGTCATATCTTAACCAGGAGAACTTCCTATTCGCAACTTGGAGAGTATCCACCTCTCTGCCCATTGAATTTTTCATGCATTCCATGTACGATTGTGTCATACCTTAGGCACGAATTGATCTGCAGATAATAATATTGCGGCTACTTCGTATGTCCACCCGACTCTTCGGCACCTGGTCTACTTTTAGTTAGATGACCCGATATGTACAGGATATCACTCACACCATTCGGGGCCTTCCGAGGGTGCGGCTGTCCTATATCTTAGGGATGTGCTATTGTGTTGATATTATATGTAAGCCCATTGTAGCTGTCCCTTTCTATTGCATACTAAAGACAATTGAGTCTTTTCGGGCATTAACCGTCGACGAATGCCCAATGCTCACTGACGACCAAACGAAGAGTTCAACTGTATGAGATTGGCCATGATAAGTGACGCGATAACCAGTGTCCATCGCGCTCTAATTCCTTACCGCCATATCTCTCCATGTCCCATGACCTTCTATTGTGGATCGTAACCGGCCAAGAAGCTTCTGGCGTCGAACTTTTGGCTGGATCGTCGGGTAAAGTTCGGTACTGGTGGATAATTTGAACTTAAGAGTAACATTCTTTAAACAATGCTCCCATATATTGTCGGATCCTACCCAGAGGCTGAATTTCTTATGGTATCCTATCGGATATGTCCCATGTCTTCTAACTTCACCCACAGAGAGAGATAGCCTGAGCTAGTTCCTGGAGGATCCAACTCGAAGTGGCCTGGCTCTTGAATATATTAGTCGCTATGGAGGTCCAAGGAGGAACTGGATTTCTGAAGTTTTTTTGATTACTCATATACATAGTTACTGCTTTTTTGTATCTTGACCTAGAAGGTTTCGTTATGAGTGAACCGAAAAAGGACAAGGATGATAAAACCGAACAGGTTCTCAATGTTGAAGAATATCAACGCAAATGGGATCAAATCGATCGAAGCACAAAAGAACAAATAAAGAAAATCAAAGGCATGTTCCCAAGCCCGGTCATGTTTGCTATATTTATAATAACTAACAGAGTCCTAGATGAGGAGAAGAAGAACAACGAACGAAATAAGAAATAGTGATGGATTCCCTTTGCCTGAGGTCTCATCCAAGTGAGTGAGGGACCACCTATTCTTTTTGACTGTTTGTTGACTTTAGTATAGTATGGAACTTCTACCGAGAAATGTCCCGGGGTATGGCCTTACCGCGAAACAAGAACTTCCTACATGCTGCAAGTAACGAAGCTTGGATTTATCACTAAATACGAAACGGAATATTCCACCACAAGGATACATTCACACGCGCATATATATACAATATAGAAGAGATGGAACCTAGATAGGCCAGTGGAATAAGTACACACAGGCCAACTTATGCCGGGATTAGAGATGGCGGAGAAAATATACCACTCCCATTGTTTTTACTGCACCACCATTTCATCGAAATATAGAAAGAGAAAGGGTAACCACGGCTAATGATGCCGCAAAATGTCTACAGCTATCATGACTAGTGCAGAATAATTGTAGATCTTCGTGGGGAGTTGTAAATTTCTTCTTTATTATGGCTCGTCACAGATTTCCTGAAAGTCTCTATAACGTCTGCTCTATAGTCACCCCGCAGTATCGGGAAAGTGGTATTTGCAGACAGTACGCGGTCAACGAAGCCCATTCAGACACGTCAGGTCGTCAGGAAGTCAGAGGCCGTAGGCTACGGCCTCTGGAGGACTGCGCAGTGGGGTTATAGTGGATCTATATTCATTTCAGTATTACAGATCTGAATAAAGTCATTAGAGGTACAACATACCAATGAGTCCCTATCTTGAGAGAGTAAGCAGAGTCTCCGCGGCCGTTTTCAGCCAGCCATAAGATGTATAACATAGAAGGATGCTTGGACGACCTCGACGCCTTGACGCTGCACTAAGCAGGTCAGCGCAATTGTGCGCTACAGCTAGAAGCATATTCTTTGGGACATATCTTCCATAGTTGCCCAAATATGCTTTTCAAGTTCATCTTTCCTTAACACTAACAACAGGAGTAATTTGTGGAAAGCCCTTGTAGAGATCTGGCAATGCAAGGCGAAACTATATATACATAGGCAAGGATATAGAGAATGACCGTAATAATGATAACGCGGAGACAAAAAACCGCTGTCATACAATGAAAAGACCCATGAGAAGACCTCTGGATTTGAATGTTTCTAAAGAAAATTCATCTTATAATATTCCGATTTAGAAACCTGTGGCCAGCAGATGCGTTAGCATGCTTCACTTGAAGAATACCTTGTCCTGCGATAACTGACCTTTTTCCGTGTTTCCTTCACCCATACTCTTGTTGCTGCTGCTGCCGCTCTGAATAGCACCGAGGATTCCATCGATGTAGGGGGCACCGCTCCACTTCTGGTGCGTGAGAACGTCGACCTTTAGTTCCTTTTCACGGGACTGGATCAGTTTCACATAAGCCAGCATACCCTCCTCCTTGAAGGCGCGAGACAGCTCCGTGGTGATAGTGGCATTGGAGTGGAGACCGGCGAGAGAGATCAGTTGGAGCACGAATCTAAAAGGAAGTCATTGATTAGCAGACAGCCAGCGCGTTTGCAGAAGACGTTACTCACCCGTGCTTAGCAAGATCCCAGACGAATGACTTAAGAGTCTGCTCATCAAATCCTTGGCCCATCCAGTTGAAAGATGGACTGAGGTTGTAAACCAGTTTCTTGCCGGGGAACGCGCTTCTGACTTCGCCAGCGAGTCCAGCAGCCTTATCGACGTTAGGATCACCAGTCTCAACCCACAGGAGATCCGCATATGGAGCGAACTCCTTGGCTCGCTTCGTCGCAGCAGGGAAGCCTGCTCGGTAATGGTAGTATCCTTCTCTGGTCCGGGGAAGGTCCCACGACCACATCACAGGGCTCTTAGTGAAGTCGTTTGCCAACTCCCGACGACGAGAAAGAGCCAGGTCAGGGTTCTCGCGGATCTTGGCCTTGTAGGAATCTCGGACAGACTGCGAGGCACCCTCCTTTTCCAGATGGAGATCGACAGCTATTGCAGTCGTTAGTGAGCAAGCAACATACGGAATTCATCTTATTGAGGCAGACATACCTTCATCGAATGTTACGAGCTTGTGATTCTTCACCCAGTTCAGTTCATAGGCATCAATCTCAGCAGCGGATGCACCCTCGCGCTCCATCGCCTGGAGGGTCTCCGCTAGAGGTTCAGTCTCCTCCGTAACACCCAGGATGAACTCATGGTCACGGACGTCGATAGCGCTGCTGATGAGCTTGCCGCTCTCAGAATCCGTCCGCGCGATCAGCAGGTTCTCAGTTCCCATCATGTCCCACTGGAAACGAGCAGCAACCAGGCGGTTGATGTGTTCGCCCACGGGGACCAAGACTTTTCCTGCGAGATGTCCGCACTTCTTACCACCATGTAGCTGATCTTCGAAATGGACCGCGGCAGCACCATTTTCAGCAAAGAGCTTTGCGAGCTTCAGGACAGCAGAGAGTCCTCCGTGACTAGAGTCTGTCAGCAGTAATATTTAAGAGAACGACAGAAAATCCCATACCCAGTATCACCGTCTGCCACAATTGGCCTCATGTAGTCAATATACGGCGTTGATTTACGTTCCTCGGGAGTAAGCTTCCGGCGTGCATCGAAGTGCTTGCGGTCGTGCAGCTGCTGGGCCTTAAACAGTCTCTGCACCTGGTTCGGCACCGTGTTGTATGGATAATCACCGAAGTCTGCAGACACTTCATTGGTGCTTGTCAACAGAGACGAGCAAGCCCATCCGGAAATGTAGAGGATCTCCTGGTTTGGTGCTTGCTGGGTCATCTGTACTGGATCGATGGCACCCACTGCATGCTGTCAGATGTATGTTTACATGATGGTGCCAGCAGAAACGCATAGCACTTACTAGTATGAACAGGAAGTCCCTGTGCTGCTCTTTCGTTGAGCAGATTGAACAGCTTCCGGGCCATTATTGAACTGGGATAGGTCTGCTGCAGAGACCCCCGCTTGCTCACGACATCCGCCGCTGAATACGGCCTCTTGATGCCCTCGTAACGAGGAGTCTTCCACCAGGCTTCCACATCCTTGACCTGCTGCTCGAAAAGAGCATCCTCAGCTTCGCCTGCCTTGTCCGCCGTCGCCAACAGCTGAAAGGAGTCCGATGGCAGCGTAGTCGACACTGGCGGTTCAACAGGACGGAGGGACGAAGCCATCCGAGGATAACCGCATGTGAAAGTCCGGACTGCAGTGCGGGACAAGCAGCCTGGTGTTGTAGATGGCCCAGGGACGCGACGAGGAACTCGACGAGCAACGGAACGGAGCATCATGGTCGACAATGCTCTTCACGCGAGTGCAGTTCTGGGCCGACGACAACAATTGCAGAGGCCCAAATAAAAAAGATTCCAAGCTCTACTTGGCGCCCACGATGAAGTCCGTTGTAGCTTAGCTGATGATGGCAAAAGCGGCAAAAGCGGCGTTTCGGCCAAGTACCCGAGGTCTCTGGCAATCTGAGCAGCGAATTCAGCGGAAATCGGAGAGAATGTATTCACCAAGTAAGTAATGTAAGTTAACCTAGTTACCGATTGCAGCTTACCAATTGAGCCGTTCGACTAACTAAGACGCAGGGCTTGCACGTTTCGGTTGACCGAGAGGCGTTGGCAGATTCCAGCCGAACCAGAGCGACGGTATGTGCGGGAGCTCAGATCACTTCGAAATGGCCCAAAGAAGTCTAGCAGAGGAACAGACAAGATGCGATTTTCGGTGCTTTGCAACGGCCGGTTTCGCGAGAGAGCAGAATGGGCGCGTCGGAGGCTGTGATGTGCATCTGCGTCTGTCTCGACTCTCCCCTCAGCGGCTAAGGCGTGGTCCCGACAACATCCCTCGGCTCATGCATTCTCACCGCGGGAAACCGAAGATGCGCCTTGACGACGTGATCCCGGTCGCTGGTGCTTATTTCTCGCCGGTCGAAGCGATTCACCCTCCTTGATTTTTCTCTAAACCTCCAGCTCAGGTCTGTATACTCGTTTCTCTGCTCTCCAGCGTCCTCTCGCCCATCTTCCCGCTAGGCGTCTCCATCCCGTCCCCGGCTTTAGCTGTCAGCCCCAGTTTACCCCGCAAGTTCCCCAGACAATGGCGCTGGCGTCGAGAACAACCCGCCAGGCTCTCAAGCTGAACCAAGTATGTCCACTGTTCAATGCCTAGATACAATGCAGTGCTCGAGCCATTGAATGGCAGGAGAAAGCCTTAGATTGACTGGTACCAGGCCCCCCGATTGGCGACTAGATATGCGCGCCAGTACTCGACTGCGGAGAAGGATCTGAAGACCACCCTCAAGGAGGTCATCCCCGAGAAGCGTGAGCTGCTGAAGAAGGTCAAGGCCCAGGACGATGTTATCGGCGACGTCAAGGTCTCCAATGTCATTGGAGGCATGCGCGGTCTGAAGGCGCTGGTCTGGGAGGGATCAGTGCTTGACCCCAACGAGGGCATCCGCTTCCATGGCAAGACGATCAAGGACTGCCAGAAGGAGCTCCCTAAAGGAACCTCCGGCACCGAGATGCTGCCAGAGGCCATGTTCTGGCTTCTGTTGACCGGCCAGGTCCCTTCGACTAACCAGGCCCGCGCGTTCTCGCGTGAGCTGGCCGAGAAGTCTCATCTCCCTCAGCACCTCATTGATCTGATCAAGTCGTTCCCCAAGCACATGCACCCAATGACTCAGCTTTCCATCGCCGTTGGAGCTCTTAACACGGAATCCAAGTTCGCCAAGGCCTACGAGCAGGGTCTGAACAAGGCTGAGTACTGGGAGCCTACTTTCGACGATAGCATCTCTCTGCTTGCCAAGATCCCTCGTATTGCGGCTCTGGTCTTCCGTCCGAACGAGATTGATCTGGTTGGAAACCAGAAGCTGGATGCCGCTCAGGATTGGTCCTACAACTTTGCGGAACTCCTCGGCAAAGGTGGAAAGGAAAATGAGGATTTCCATGACCTGTTGAGACTCTACCTTGCTCTCCACGGAGACCACGAGGGTGGTAACGTTTCGGCTCACGCTACTCACCTGGTTGGAAGTGCTCTCAGCGACCCCTTCCTGAGCTACAGTGCTGGATTGCTGGGTCTCGCTGGCCCTCTGCACGGTCTCGCGGCCCAGGAGGTCCTTCGCTGGATCCTGGCCATGCAAGAGGAGATTGGCACTAAGTTTAGCGACAAGGATGTCACAGACTATCTGTGGAAGACTCTGAAGTCGGGCCGTGTCGTCCCTGGCTATGGACACGGCGTCCTGCGCAAGCCTGACCCTCGTTTCGAGGCCCTCATGGACTTTGCTGCCACTCGACCGGATGTCCTGGCCAACCCGGTTTTCCAGCTGGTCAAGAAGAACTCTGAGATTGCTCCTGGCGTTTTGACTGAGCATGGAAAGGTATGTTTACTTTCTGTTGATGCACCTTTTATCATCCCGCTAACGAACTATATAGACCAAGAACCCTCACCCGAACGTCGATGCTGCATCAGGCGTGCTGTTCTACCACTACGGATTCCAGAAGCCCCTCTACTACACTGTCACTTTCGGTGTCAGCCGTGCTCTTGGACCTCTTGCACAGCTTGTCTGGGACCGCGCTCTGGGTCTGCCAATCGAGAGACCCAAGTCCATCAACCTGCAGGGTCTGCTGCAGAAATAAAATGGCCGCCTCCTTTTTCAGTAACGACGACCCAAAAAATCGTGTGATGTTTGTTATTCCCCATATGTAGATCTATCAAGCACAGTTATTTCGTTCCTAAACGCTGTTGGTTGCCATGACGTATTGAATACCGGCCATAGTTGGGAAGACTCGACGGTGGCCAGTGCTCAGGTAGAATATGCTCATGATCAGAATAGAAATTAGAGTTATTTAGAGCTTAGTTCCCTATCCATACTGTCTAATGACATATTATCCAAGATTTCCAACTAGGAATAAACTAGGAATTAGTGTTGTGGTATCTTGGGCCGTAGTTATCATTCGCTCCATAGGTCACAGCCTAGTATTGAACCCGCGGAATTCGAGTTGACCTGTAACGTGCTTTATCCTGAAATGTGCTAGGAGTGGACGCAAGTATTATACGTACAATCACCATCCGGTCGTCGACGGGGTTGTTGCCTAAGTCAACCATGTCACCCTATCCTATACAATAAACCTAAAGTTGTATCTCTTTGGTCTAACACTGACATCATCGACAGGAGAAATAAATATGAGGACATGTCCCGTTTTTCGTTCTCCATTTCCAACACCCGTGCTTCAACTGATTGCAGACATGCGTGAAGATTGGTGCTCCGGCCCTTCGCCAACATGGCAGTTCCCTAATGGAACTTTATTCAAGAAGCGGGAAGGGGAAGTTATAACAGTTGGAGAAAAGCAGTTCCTAATCACAAGGGATATGCATGAGTCCTTCTTGCAGGGCATTGAGCAATGGAAAGTGGTCTTTGAGGGAGTCGATCTTCAGATATCTGAACCAGTTGTTATAAAGTTCAGATATGTGTAAGTTCCTATTTTCCAACACACGGTTTTTGCTTTCCAGAGGGGCAAGAAGATCATAATAAAAAACACTAACGATGTTACCAGACTAGACCAGCACGCTATCGATCCAGATATACGCGGGCTGAGATACCGCATCATAGAACACTACTCGGCGGAAGTCGAATCTTTGCAATCATGTTACGGATGCGAATACTTCCCGAAATATATCGCCCATGAAGAAAAGCAACAGTCCAAAGAAGAGCCTAATCCTGGCGCACCCGTGTACATTGTTGTGATGAGCAAGATTGATGCTCTTCCACTTATTGCTCCGGGAACAAGACCGACCGATATCTTCTCCGGATCGCTGACTGCAGAGGACAAACAAATCATACGCAGACACTCTCTAGAAGCACTGGAGTACGTATCGAGGTCTATGTTACCGCTTAATCGCTGACAGGACTATTTTTATAGAGCTCTTCGTCAACGCGGTTTACCTCCTTTCATTACATTGTACAAGGCATATTATAATATTCGAACAAAAATGCTGTGCGTAAGCTCCTGATGTTTCTCTTTCACTAGCATATATGGCATTTATTACAAGAGCAGAAATGTTAAGATATTCTAACACTACTACTTGGTTACAGTTACTTTCTTGGACACAGTATCATGAATAGAAATTCGAAGTTTTCTACACCTGGTCCTGTGACGGAGTCCTCCAGGGACTTTTATTTGCTGATAGACGTCCTTGACAGGGAGGAGAGATCGATGGCTCAACAGGAGATCCTATTCCCACGGGATGAACTGGAAGAGAAACGGGCCCGGTTACGATTGCGCCTGGCCAAGGAATGGATGGATCTAGGGGAGAGCCAAATTCCACAGGATGAACTGGAAGAGAAACTGGCCCGGTTACGATTGCGCCTGACCCAGGAATGGTTCGGTACTGACTATACGCCTCTATAATACACCGAACGCTCTTATAATGCTATAACGAGTGGGGAATGATCAGAACCAAATACCTACACGGGAAGCCAGTTCGAATATTATGCTCTGTCAGGGAAACCTTGCCAAGGGTCGGTCCTCAGTTGTTGAGAAACAGGTTACTGTCCGTCAATTTAGTTTGACTTATACTAAAGAGCTACCAACCAGTTATGTCTTGTCATAATAGCTATTCCACTGATATATAATCAATATCATAAATGAAAAATAGAAACGACTCGTTTGTACTGAGGGTATTCAAGATTTCACTTCCGAGATATTTCCTGTTTCATTTCAAAGGAGCACGATCTTCTAGGCTACATCCGTTCTAGGATTTTTGATGTCTCATGAGAGCGAAAGATGATGGAACTTGGATGTCTGAGTTATCCCTGAAACTTGCCTCCCCCCACCACCACTGCAGCCACTTAGGCGCCAAGAGGGAAAAAGACGGTATCATGTCTATACAAGCCCATAACTGTAGGGATCGAATCAATTCGACTTATTGAATATTCTTATGGTCAGGTTCAGTCCAATCAAGTGAAAGATACTATCCTGTATACAGAGACGTATGATTTTGGAGTAAGGTGGAGTAGGGGTATATAACACTTCACAAAAAAAAGGATATTGAATATAGTAACATTCAAATGACTCAACCGCTGACTTTGGATTATATGCATTAACTTGGAAGTAAACGGAGCTCTACAGTTACACGACAAAAGTTTGAAACCATCCAGTAGTGACCTGTCTATCAAAATTTTCAATTATCCCACAATTAGCTCCTTTTTCTATTTAATATTGGTAGAAATAGGTTCTAGAGCTTATGGTACAATTAATAGGTAGTTGGAATAAATGGGCGTTGACACAAATAAAATGCAGGAGTTCTCCGGTTTCAAACCTTTGCGCATAGGAGATAATCCTCTTCTACATCCTGAGCCGCCTAAGTAACCAAAAGAAACCCGGGGCTCCAGATCTAGATGCTCCATCCAGCCGGTGCACAGCGCCACCGGAAAAGTCCGCCACGGTTCGACAGACGATAGCCGGATTGGTCAGCCCCCGTAGTTGCCTCAGGCCGTTGTCTATCAGCTGCCGCCGCTAAGATAAAAAATTAAAAGAAAATAATCCATCGCTCGACGAGGCAACCCTCCTTGTCTCTTCTCTCTCTCCCCTCTCCCCTCTTCTAAAACTGCATCGGACCGCAGGCGGGCGCGTCACGATTGTAAATCTGTTGGTTTTTCTATCTTTTTGTTTATAGACATCTTGCGTTGTGATAAACCCTTTTCTTTTTCGTCCCGTCCATTTCCGCACTCGCGTTGGGAGGCGAGCATTTTTTTATCGATTACCCCTCGTTGAAGTTTTTCGTCCTTTTGTGTGACACCGTTGGAGACGATGCCACACCACATCTCCCCTGCGGAATCGCCAGCCATGCCTACTGTCGTTTCCAAGACGCCGTCTGCGGTGCCCCCGACCAACGAAGAGGTCTCGTCGCTTATCAGCACCATCTTCACGGCGCAGACCTCGCAGCAGTCCCTCGACGCCTCCTATGCTTTGACGAACCTTCTCATCCAGTCTGTCGGTGTCCGTGGTCTGAACAACTACAACCTGTTGCCGGAAATCAAGAAGGCGGCCACCGATAAGAAAAATGGCGCCAGACGCGAGAGTGCTATGCTCATCCTGGGTGCTCTCTTCGAGCGGTTCCCTCGGGAGCACCCCGCCAGCGAGGTCGTCTTTCTGATTCAGGATGGCGGTCTTCTCAAACTTGCCCTGGACTCTCTGGCCGATAAAGGTGCTGTGGTGCGCGAGTCGGCTCAGTATGCTATCGATGCTCTCTTTGCGTGCCTCAAGCCCGAGTCGTTGGTCAACGCTCTCCTTCCTGCCGTTTCGCAGTACCTCAGCACTGGCAGTGGAAAGTGGCAGGGTGCTGTTGGTGCCTATGCGATCATCGAAAAGATGGCGCAGAAGTCTCAAATGGGAACTGGCACCAAGGAGGAGGAGCGCCAGAAGGATCTTCTGCGGGAGGCAATGGGAAAGACCTTGAAGGACCTTATTCCCGTCGTCGAGTCTGGTATGCATGACTTGAAGGGTGAGGTCACGAAGCAGGCGACCAAGGCGATGAACGCCCTTACGACGCTCCTGTCCAACGATGATGTCGCCCCTAGAATTCCCCTCCTGATCAAGGCCATGGCTGAGCCGTCTGCCGCTACTCTGCAGAAGGCTATCCTGGCGCTTTCCCAGACCACCTTCGTTGCAATCGTCACTTCTCCGGTCTTGGCTCTTCTGACTCCTCTCCTGGAGCGATCTCTCAACACCCCGACAACCCCTCAAGAAGTCCTCCGCCAGACCGTTGTTGTCGTTGAGAACTTGACCAAGCTCGTTCACGACCCTGCCGAAGCCAGGACTTTCCTCCCCAAACTGAAGCCTGGTGTCCAGGGTGTGAAGGATCGCGCATCTCTTCCCGAGGTGCGAGAGCTGGCTACTAGGGCAGTGGGTGTCATCGAGAAAGCTATGGGTGACAGCGATGGAAACCTGGCGACCGGTGCCATTGCTAAGACTACACCAGAAGATGTTCTCAAGGTCCTTCTTGAGAAGATCGAACAGCACGGTGGCCTGGCCCAGCAGCAGGATGCCCCCTTCTTCGAACTGGTCAAGGTTTACGTGGCCGAGATGGTCCGAGAGGACGTCAACTGCAGAATGCATGACCGCATCCCCGTCTGCATCGCCCCGTATCTCCGTGGTCTGCTCAAGGATGACCAACACGAAGCTGTGGCCTCTGAAGTCCAGACCTTCTTCGTCGAGGAAGACCACCGTAAATTCGGCAAACCTGTCCAGGAAGACTCTGATGAAGTCGAGATCGTTAACGCCGATTTCTCTTTGGCTTATGGAGGAATGCTGCTCCTGTCTCATACCAATCTGCGTCTGCTCAAGGGCCATAGATACGGTCTGTGTGGCCGAAACGGTGCCGGAAAGTCCACCTTGATGCGTAGTATCGCGAGTGGCAAGCTGGAAGGCTTCCCTCCCCAAGATGTTGTCAAGACATGCTTCGTGGAGCACAACCAGGGTGAGGACGCTGATCTGAGCATCCTGGAATTCGTGTCCAAGGATCCCGCGATTGCTTCCGTCGGAACGGAGCACATTTCGGAAGTTCTGAGCGAGTTCGGCTTCACCTCTGGCCCGGAAGGTAGACAATCACAGAAGGTTGGATCTCTTTCTGGAGGTTGGAAGATGAAGTTGGCGCTTGCCCGCGCGATGCTCATGAAGGCAGACGTCTTGCTCCTGGATGAGCCTACCAATCATTTGGATGTTGCCAACATCAAATGGCTCCAGGAATATTTGAAGAAGCACACTGAGATCACCAGTTTGATTGTCAGTCACGACTCTGGCTTCTTGGATGAGGTCTGCACGGATATCTACCACTATGAGCAGAAGAAGTTGGTTTGCTACAAGGGTAATCTTGCTGAGTAAGTTGTTCGCTATTACATCTAGTCACGTCGTCATATACTAATACGAGGAACAGTTTCGTCAAAGTCAAGCCCGAAGCGAAGAGCTACTACACACTCTCTGCTTCCAACGTGCAATTCAAGTTCCCGCCCCCTGGTATTCTGTCTGGTATCAAGTCTCAGACGCGAGCAATCCTGCGTATGACCAATTGCTCTTTCACGTACCCCGGAG
Source organism: Paecilomyces formosus (assembly GCA_029606185.1). Classification (NCBI taxonomy): domain Eukaryota; kingdom Fungi; phylum Ascomycota; class Eurotiomycetes; order Eurotiales; family Thermoascaceae; genus Paecilomyces; species Paecilomyces formosus. The sequence goes on along the minus strand of JAPVCB010000011.1, from coordinate 273,950 downwards.
CCAGCAAGCCTTCGCTCAGCGATGCTTCCATCACCCTCACTCTTTCTTCGCGTACTGCTATCATCGGTGGTAACGGAGCTGGAAAGTCTACCTTCATCAAGCTCCTCACGGGTGAGACCATTCCGCAGACCGGAAAAGTCGAGAAGCATCCCAACTTGCGTATCGGATACATTAAGCAGCATGCTCTCGAGCACGTTGAGATGCATCTGGAAAAGACACCCAACCAGTACCTTCAGTGGCGATACGCCAACGGTGATGACCGTGAGGTCCTCATGAAGCAGACCAGAATCTTGACCGATGACGAAAAGGCCCAGATGGAAAAGCCTGTTGACTTGGGTGACGGCCGTGGCCCTCGTCGCATCGAAGCGCTCATTGGTCGACAGAAATACAAGAAGTCGTTCCAATATGAAGTGTAAGTTCTGTCGTTCGAGCCCTTTGTAGCCTATGGGATATAACTGACACACTCGCAGGAAATGGGTTGGCCTTCTTCCCAAGTTCAACACCATGATCTCTCGTGAAACCCTGCTGGAAATGGGCTTTGCCAAGCTCATTCAGGAGTTCGACGACCACGAGGCGTCGCGTGAGGGTCTTGGATATCGTGTTCTGGAACCCAAGGTCATCTCGAAGCACTTCGAAGATGTCGGCCTTGACCCTGAGATCGCCAACCATAACCAAATTGGTGGTCTGTCCGGTGGACAGAAGGTCAAGGTTGTCCTTGCCGGTGCCATGTGGAACAACCCTCATCTGCTCGTTTTGGACGAGCCTACCAACTTCTTGGATCGGGATTCCCTGGGCGGTTTGGCCGTTGCTATTCGCGATTACAAGGGTGGTGTTGTAATGATTTCCCATAACGAGGAGTTCGTTGGCGCCCTTTGCCCTGAGCAGATCCATATTGCCGATGGCCGCATCGTGTCCCGTACCAACGCGGCCGTCTCCCTGGATCGCTTCGAAGACAGTGCTGCGAGCTCGCCCAAGGGTGGCAGTACCGCTGCCAACTCTACTGCCACTAGCGCTGCCGCGTCCGCTGTTAACTCGGGCGCTGAAGACACGGGCGAATTGAAGTTCAAGGCGAAGAAGAAGAAGAAGATGACGCGTGCGCAGCTGAAGGAGCGAGAGACCCGTCGGAGACTGAGACACATCGAATGGCTGAACAGCCCGAAGGGAACTCCCAAACCTGCCGACACGGACGATGAAGCCGAGTAATTGCATGCGTCGGATGTACGATCTTCAATGGAGATCATTTTATATGCTTGTTTGACTGGACAAAGATTTTTGCAAAGAGAGACCTTCGTGTGACGAGCTTTAATGACTTTATCTCATTGTTTCTGGGTCAGGGTCTTGATAGACGGGGAATGGCGTTTACTTTGTTCTGCTTAGATTAATGTTCTGTTCATGGTATAAAACTTCAGATTGAATATAATGTCATCGGTCTATATATGTCAATGTGTTCTTAACTTGATGTTTCTGGGACGACTTCTTCACGGTAGACTTGTAATATGCCGCATTCCGTTTCCCCCGCCGTCTCCCAACCCCGGGAATATTTGATGGCCTCTACCATCCACCAGCTGTCAATACTAGTTCTCAGATTGTAAAGACAAGAGAACCTGCTATAATTGCACCATGCAAGAAGCTTACCCCAACGACGCGTCACTGGCACTAAACACCACAGATTACCGTCCCTTCACGAATTTTCTTATCAGACCCAAACTAAAACCCAGACACTCTCTCTCCTCGATCATAGTTTCCCGGCGGGAATCACAAGAATTGAGAAGATCAAACACCCCTGTTGGCGCCGGAAAGCGGAAAACTCCTGGTTCAATTATTCCAGATTGGTGGTCCAAATTTGGGGAAATGATTGCTTTTTGGGGGATAGTGCCGGGAGGGAAAGGAGATGAGAGTTGATAACTAGAGTAATAGCTAAAGAGATGATAGTATAATCACATCGTGAGATGACGAATCATTTGATGCGCAGGAAACTGATTGATGGTTTTTTACGACGGAATGACAATGGTGAAGTATTTACCATAAACCGTCGTATAGATTGACTGGGTGAAAGAGAATGACCTGCATGTATGCGGCAGGCTACTTTTACGAGGCTAGTGGGATTATTGCATCAGTAGCAGAATGTTGCACTGGACTGCATGGTATTCTGGAAGGTTGAAGTCTTCATCTTCTCGTGTCACATTGTTGTCTTTATTATCAGTGTAATTACTGTCGGACAGTGTTGATTCTGCATCCTGGGTTAGTTTACCTGATTGGCTAGTTGGATACTACTGTGTAACATCCATTGCAGTTTGAGGGAATTGCATAGAGCTGAAGAGAGCCAAGTACTGTACGTGCCCTATGGATGTTGCGCGCATAACGTCGGCATCCAAGCCTCTCTACGAGCATTATAAAAATGATACATTTCATTATTTGGTAACAACTTCGCGTGAAAAAGCTTTTTAGGCTCAGAGTTACCCAAAGGGGTCACTCCAAACGAAAGCTAATCGGGCATTCCTGGCACATGGCGACCCATTTCTTCCTTTGGCTATTATTCGCCGATCTGCGCAGTTTTAGTTGTCAGCAACGTCCTAAGGCAAAAAGCGTAGGGAAAAAAGCGTCGGTCGGTTCCACTGTCGCTATGACCCGCTGGTGGCACCTTTTTTTCGCCGCCGTCTTGAGATCGTGTGGTAACTGGTCAACCCCGCGCGGCCCTGGGCTTGAACCAGGTATTTCCGCCGTTAGAGTAAAGGTTAAAAAAGCTGCGACGGGGCTCGCCGATGCAGAGATTGTTCGTGAGGAATTCTGTTTTGGTGATGCGATATACATCCATTGGGATGTCTTGAGAGCGTAGAGGGAAGTATTATCCGTGGGAAAAAAAGATCTTTTCGGGACTCGGAACGACAGTCATTGTTCGGAAGATGCCCGTAGATAGCCAGACTGATGGAGCACTCACTCTGGAGACTGAAGACCCATCAAAAACGTCAGGGCATCCACTGCAGTATCCTTGAGCAATCTGATATGCACAGGCCCTGCAACTCCGGCTGATGAACTGCGGCACTTGGCAGTTCTCCGGTTCAATTAAGCGGACGCCTATAACATTGTTCACCACTGTTCAAGGGCCCTCAGACATCGCGGAGCCGACGGCGTTGCCGAATCTCTGTGGCCAAGAGACTAGACCGGCGTTTCTCTAGCACCGTAGCACTGCCGGTGGATATCCAAGGCCTCAAGTCGATCGCCTTCCGCTATCTTCGACCAGTGACAAAGTTGCCCAAAAGAGGTTTACCCATCCTCGTTATTGGGCCAGGATCGATGGACGGGGCCCCGTTGTCCTGCTCTCCCAGAATGGGCGATTGAGCCGCCGTCAACTCTGTTATCGGCTGCCGCTTGCGGGCGTAGAATTTTTTTTTATAGCGGCAAAAGCCTCGTGCAAAAGCAAGAAGCTTCGTCTCGAATTAAATACTCACGATCGCGCCCTCGTGCTGCTTTTCCTCTCTGGAAAATTTACCCCTCGCGCTCTCTTTCTCTTTCCTCCATCACCCCGCCTGGATCTGAGTCCGTCGTCACTCAGGGCTAGACGTGGATTGAGTATAGGGAGTTCGCCCGACAAGTGGTAACACTTTTTTATTTGTTTTTATTCTAAAACAACGAAGCGGTTGATTTCGAATTGATTTTTCTCACATCCTCCTGCTGTACCGAAACGGCGATATAGTGATTGCTAGGCTCTCATTCCACGGTAACGCAGCTATCGAAGCCCTTGTGCGCCCTCCATTCGAAGTCAGATTGCCCCCGAATTCAGTATCGCAAGTGTTCTTCGCCCACAGCAGCAGTCCGAACGTCCTGGAGAGTGCCCGTCAGCAGTAAACGGTGGATTGATCGAGAGAGCCCATATGCGACACTGACTCCCCGAAGGAATCCCATCAGCGGCAGATATCAACCTTTGTATCGCGTTTTCCAATTGAGATCCGATTTCACCTGCCCTAGCGCCAATCAATCTATCAACAGATCGTTCGTCCGGTAGATCTGTATATCATGGGTACTCCCGACGCAGAGAAAATCTCGGCCGCGCCGCCGTCCGACAATGTCGACGGCAAGGTCGTCGATGAGGATGCCATCAAGTTGGCGGAGATGGGCTATACACAGGACATGCAGCGCAACTTTTCCGTGTTGTCTCTGCTAGGTGTGGGCTTTTCGCTGACCAACTCGTGGTTCGGTATCTCCGCCTCGATGATCACTGGTATTAACTCTGGCGGTACGGTCGTGACCATTTACGGAATTCCCTGGATTGCCCTCGTTTCGACCTGTGTTGCCGTGACCCTGTCCGAATTGGCCAGTGCTATGCCCAATGCTGGTGGACAGTATTTCTGGGCCAACGAACTCGCTCCCCGAAGACACGCCAACTTCGCCTCCTATCTGACCGGCTGGTTCGCCTGGGCTGGTTCGATCTTCTGCTCGGCCAGTGTCGCTCTCAGCCTGGGTTCATTTGCCGTTGGACTGTGGCAGCTAGGACATCCTGACTTGTAGGTCCCACCCGTATATCAAGCCCTTGCAGCTGTTCCCCTCTGAGAGATTGTTTCATTAATGGACATTACAGTGTTATCGAGACCTGGCACAGTGTAGTTGCGTACGAGATCATCAGTTTCTGGTGCTTCTTGTTTAACTGCGTGGGCAAAGTGCTGCCCAAGGTCGCGACTGTGACTCTCTATATCTCTCTGGTTTCGTTCGTTGTGATCTTGATCACCGTGCCCGCTACGTCGAACCACCACGCATCCGCCAAGGATGTCTTTGCCAAATTTGTGAACAACACGGGCTGGAGTTCCAACGGTATCGCGTACATTGTTGGTCTGATGAACCCCAATTGGGTGTTTGCCTGTCTGGACTCCGCCACCCATATGGCAGAGGAGGTTGGCAGCCCTGAGAGGAGCATCCCGATTGCCATCATGTCTACCGTCGCCATCGGATTCGTCACATCTTGGTTCTACGTTATCTCGATGTTTTTCAGCGTCACAGACTTGGACCCGATCATGAACAGTTCTACTGGCGTCCCGATCATTGAGCTGTACTTCCAGGCTTTGCAGAACCGCGCCGGTGCCATCGTTCTCGGATCAATGGTGCTTGTGACAGGTTTCGGATGCTTGATCGCCTCGCATACATGGCAGTCTCGCCTGTGCTGGTCTTTTGCGCGGGACCGTGGTATTCCCGGTCACCAATGGCTGTCCAAGATCCATCCGACCCTCGATGTGCCGCTGATTGCACACTCTGTCAGCTGCTTTATCGTCGGTGTCCTGGGCCTCCTCTATCTTGGTTCCTCCACCGCGTTCAACAGTATGGTGACTGCGTGTATCGTCCTCCTCTACTTCTCTTACGCCATTCCAATTGTCTGCCTTCTCTGGCGTGGACGCGACAACATCAAGCATGGGCCTTTCTGGCTTGGTCCAATTGGCCTCGTTTGCAACATCGTCGTTCTCCTCTGGACACTATTCACGACCGTTTTCTACTCTTTCCCGACTGTCATGCCGGCCACGGCTGGAGGTGAGCCCTCGCTTTTCCCATCCCCAATCTGTCGCTGTTCTAACATATCTAGACATGAACTACATCTCCGTCGTCTATTTCATCGTTATCACGATTATTCTGATCGATTGGTTCCTCCGCGGACGCAAGTCCTTCCGTGGCCAGTCGACGCGTCATGAAGAAGTCGAGGACACTTTCGGAAGATCAGGCAGCGTCGTGCAATAAGTGCATATACTTTTATTTCCTTGTGAATAGAAATCCCCTGCAGTGCGTCGTAGATCGCACGCGCAGCAACAAAAGACCAACACAGATCTATGTTCCTGTATCTATTGATGAGAGTTTTCCGATGCGGATGTGACTTACGCTTCTCCGTTAAGATACCATGATGGGCAATCTATATGTATTGCTATGAACAGCTGTATATATATGGAGATTTGGATTGTTTCTCCTGCTGAGCCCTGAGCATGTATATATTTCTAATAAAAAATTATCAAGACTTAGGAAGTTAGTTTTACACTGTAGAAGGCGATCTGGAAATCTATATCTAAATATCTAAGATAGCATACTGTCAATGCCAGAAAAGGGACACCAGTGTTAACTATCACTGTTCCCTCGCTCTGTTGTTGGCGTTGACATCACTCTGTATGGGCTAACAAACCTGAGACCGGGTCCTGCGGATCATCCGTAAGCTCGAATTTGTAGGTAAGATCTCATCCCTGTTTCATGTAACCACCTCCTCTATGCACCTGCCCATCTTCGCATCCCAATCGGTTAGATTAATTGGTTCAACTATGTCGAGTATCAAGCCACAAAGACGAACAATCCTTGTCACGGGCGCTACAGGCCAACAAGGCCAAGCGCTAATCGCCGCCCTGCGCCCGCATGATCATGACACCAATAGTAATCTCAACCAAGCAACGACGTCTGCAGCATTGACATCTGAAGTAGCAGCATCGATAATGGGGACCTCAGAATCAGAAATAGACTATCATGTTCTAGCATTGACCCGCAACAGGAACAGCGAGACAGCAAAGGCTCTAGCGAGGGAGATGCACGTTAATGTCGTCGAAGGGGATTTGGAACAGAGAGAGTCAATTAAGAAGATTTTCGAAGATGCGCAAAGTGAAGGAGATGGGATTTGGGGTGTTTTTGCAGTCATGGCGTATCCTGGGTTGAATAAGGATGCGGAAGGGGAGGAGAGGCAGGGGAAGGTGAGTTTTGCAGTTGCATAACTATCGTTTGCTTAATCGGCTAATCTATATCAACCAAAATTACAAGACGCTGGCAGACTTGGCGCTCGAATATAACGTTTCGGCGTATATATACTCTTCTAGTCTGCGTACGGGTCCTGGATATGATGATCAAGAGCAGCTTTCTGGCCGTGCGAAGGTTAATATTGAACGATATGTTCAGAAGCTCGGAGAGAGAGGGTTACCTTGGGCGTGAGTAATTCCAGCTTTCGCTATAGTTTGATTGTCAGTGCTATGCTGATAGAGAGCAGGATCATCCGGCCAAGTTTTTTCATGGAGAACTTCTCAGGGTTCATTGGCAGCATTACTGCTGGAGTGCTGAAGCAGGGTTTACAGCCTGAGACTAAGGTTCGGTTGATTGTATGTATAATATCAAATCGATGATATTCATCAGTTAGCGCAGAGTGAACTAACTATAGGCATTCAGGCAAAGGATGACATAGGAAATATAGCAGCTGGTGTTTTCAAAGTGCGTACTTCCTTGACCGAATGAGCCATCTACGAATATCTGACAATGGAAACAGAACTTTCCGCAATTCAAAAACACCATCCTATCTCTTGTCTCGGAATCCTTGACGATCGGCGAAATCGAAAAGGAGCATCAACGTGCAACTTCCCGCCCGCTTTCATCGATCCCATGGCCACTTGCATGGTTTATTTTGGCTATTAACTCTGGCACAAGAGGCTTGTAAGTGTCCTTTGGTCCAGATGTCGGTGGCGCATGATTGTTGATTGCTTTAGGATTGAAAAATTGAACAATGATCATGCTGTCCAGGCGCAGGGAGAATATGCTGAACTGGATGCGGAGATTGAGCGAGCGAAGAAAGCGTGTCCGGATATGCGATCATTTGGGGAATGGGCCAAGCAGCAAGATGGCAGCGAAGTAGGCCAAAGTGGTTGGAATCAAGTGAGTCTGTGGAAGTTGCTAACGGGGCAACTGTGATGCATAATATGGACGATCTGATATGGGAAATTTCATGGTCGGATTGCGTCTGTTTGTCCAATAGGATGGTCTTTATTCTTTCCCTTTGTTCGGAATATGGTATATAGGTATGAGGTACCTTGTATATCTGCAAGTTCCCTATTTCCGGTGGTGTTGATTGCTGCGATGTAATGAAACATTGCTTCGTAGGCCACCAGCCATTTAAGCATCCGAGGCACCTTGCAAAGGGAGAGCTGCTATTGCCTAGGGACCAACTTTCACAGCCGCATGTCTGGGACTGATACACGGCAGGAAGCCATGCATCTTCTTTGTCTGAGCAAACTATTAGATGTCAGCTGCGGATAAGGTCTGAATTTTATTTGCCTTGTAAATGATGGCTAAGCTGCTGCATTTGTCAGAAGATATCCTATGGCTATAAATCTACTTGGATATCCAATTCTCCATGGTTCACTGCTAATCTTTGCGCGCAAGCGGCAGAGCTTTGCTTGTTTACCTGCTGTAACATATCTCCTCAAGGATTGATGGAAAACCCACATACAGCATAGAACTCTTAGTTATTTAACTGCAGGAAATACTGTCAGTGAACATTGCCACTTGTCTACAATGCAAGACAACCTCCTCCGCCATCGATATCGACCGCAAGCAGGCGATAACAACGACACGCGAGACGCGCTGATCGCCAAGAGCGCCAAGAACGACGATCTCCTTCCCGCTCAGGGGCTGATCACAAATTCCTCCACATCCACACCGGCGCGACCAGCCCAGCCGAGACAGTCCAATCTGAATATTCCACCGAGCGATGGTCATCCTTATCCCTCTGGCGACGATAGGACAGGGGATAAGCACGCCATGGCTGAGCCTTCTGGAAGTTTCAGACATGAATCGAGCAGTCGTGGCTCGATAGACGATGAAGAACAACAAAGCTTCCTCGCGCACCAAGACGATGACGTCGGGACGTACGTCCGGGCTAATTTCCATGGGACGCACGACTTCGATGCTTTGTCCGTCTCAACGCTAAGCTCAGACTCGGACAATGAAGGCTCCGCGGCTGGGTTTCTGCTTCTGGGGAAGAGCAAGAAGGGGAAGAAAGGAAAACATCCTCAGCGTAAAGCTAGTACGAAGCCCAGAAAGTGGCTAACCAGAAAACAATGTTTCTGGCTGGTAGCGGGAATTGTTCTACTTGCTTGTTTGATCGCACCGCTTGTATCAGCATGGAAGAATGCTGTTAATTGGTGGAGAAGGAGGCCAGAAACAGTAAGTCTTTTCTCTTCACTGTTTATTTGGCTCACTTGTTATCCTGAAATGTCTTTATGACCTGTTACGGTTTAGTGGGTTAGATATGGGTGGCTAATTTATTCTCAGGATTCTCCTCCATGGTATCCATCTCCGCGAGGAGGTACCGTCAAGAGATGGGCGGATAGCTATAGCAAAGCTAAGGCCATGGTGGAACGAATGTCATTAGTTGAAAAGGTCAACGTAACGACAGGAACCGGCTGGGAAATGGGCCTCTGCGTGGGAAATACAGGTAAAGTGACAGCCCTCCTAGTTATGAATAGTTTTTTGCAACTGACTATTCTCAGGCCCGGCTGAGAGTGTCCGCTTTCCATCTCTGTGTCTGCAGGACGGGCCATTAGGTCTGCGTTTCGCAGACCATATCACTGCCTTCCCGGCTGGTATCACCACCGGTGCCACCTGGAATCGAGACCTCATGCGCAAGCGTGGCTTTGCTCTTGGCCAGGAAGCGCGGGCCAAAGGTGTCAACGTCCTCCTAGGCCCGTCCATGGGCGCTCTAGGGTTGGTGCCAGCTGGTGGTAGAAACTGGGAGGGCTTCGGCTCAGACCCTGTTTTGCAAGCCGCTGGAGCGGCAGAAACGATTCGAGGCATCCAACGGAACGGTGTCATCGCCACAGCCAAGCACTTCCTCCTGAATGAGCAAGAGCATTTCCGTCAGCCCTATGAGTGGGGCATCCCAACGGCATTATCTTCGAATATCGATGACCGGTCGATCCGAGAGGTCTTTGTCTGGCCATTCGCGGAAAGTGTAAGAGCCGGGGTCGCCAGTGTTATGTGCTCGTACCAGAGGGTGAACAATACTCATGCATGCGAGAACAGCAAGATTCTCAATGGCCTTCTCAAGGATGAGCTCGGCTTCCAGGGCTTTGTCCAGTCCGACTGGCTTGCTCAGCGGTCCGGTGTTGACAGCGCTCTCGCTGGCCTGGATATGTCGATGCCAGGCGATGGCCTTCGCTGGGCGGATGGGGACTCCCTCTGGGGCACGCAACTGACGAAGGCAGTCCTCAACAACACCGTTCCTATGGAGCGACTGAACGACATGGTCACTCGAATTGTAGCGGCTTGGTACCATCTCAGACAGGATTCTTGGGAACAGCCTCCCCCATTGGGTGAGGGGGGCCCCAATTTCTCTTCATGGACTGATGACGAGGTTGGCCTTCTGCACCCAGGTAGTGATGACGAAACTATCGGCGTGGTTAACAAATTCGTCGATGCTCAAGGGAAAGGTGCGGAAGCTCACAGCATTATCGCACGCCAGGTAGCTGTTGAAGGCGCCGTGCTATTGAAGAACGATGACGAAGTTCTCCCTCTCCCGCGGCAATCTCCTGAGCCTGGACGGACATATCGTGTCGGTGTGTATGGGGAAGATGCCGGCCCAGGTAATGGCCCGAATGCTTGTCCAGACAGGGGCTGTAACCAGGGCACACTGGCGTCTGGCTGGGGCAGCGGATCTGTCGAATTCCCTTACTTGGTCGCTCCTTGGGCGGCTTTACAGACTGCTTGGAACTCTTCAGATGTCCAAGCAACTGCCTACCTTGATAATGATGTGGGTGACGACGAACTTGCTGATAAGGATCTCTGCATGGTGTTTGTGAACGCAGACGGCGGAGAAGGCTTTATTAATAGCGATGGGATCCACGGAGACAGAAATGACCTTTTCCTGCAAAAAGGCGGTGATGAGCTCGTGCAAAAGGTGGCCAGCGGATGTGGTTCTGGCAAGGGCAAAACAATTGTTATAGTACATGCAGTTGGCCCAGTTATCATGGAATCCTGGATCGAGCACCCTGGCGTCAAAGCTGTTCTTCTGGCAAATCTTCCGGGCCAAGAAAGTGGACATGCACTGGTCGATGTCCTATTTGGCGCCCAAGACGCAAGTGGCAGGCTCCCATATACCATCGGCAAAAGCCTTGAAGACTACGGTCCAGGTGCTCAGGTTCTCTACGAGCCGAACGGAGAGATCCCACAGGTAAACTTGACAGATGCACTGTATATCGACTATCGGTACTTTGACAAACACGATATCTCTCCTCGGTATGAATTCGGGTTTGGACTTTCGTACACGACAATTGAGCTCTCCGACCTGCGAATCACGCCCTTGCAAAGGAAGTACTACATTCCGTCGCCGCGTCCTAGAGACACCGCGGTCCCTCCGGAGTACGACAATTCAATCCCTGACCCAGGAACTGCTCTGTTCCCAGAAGGGTTCAGGAAGCTCAAGAAATACGTATACCCTTACATCTCTAGTATCGAAGAAGTAGAAGGTGATGGGCATTATTATCATTATCCTTCTGGTTATCGGAAAGTGCAAGAGCCCTCCCCTGTTGGCGGTGACGAAGGGGGCAATCCTTCGCTGTACGACCTCTACGCCCAAGTGAACGTTCAAATCCGAAATACGGGTAATCGCACTGGGCGAGAAGTCGTCCAAGTCTACGTGTCCTTTCCCCCAGTGAGCGAATGGGACGAAGACGGCGAGCATCCCATCGATTTCCCTGTGCGGGTGCTGAGAAACTTTATCAAAGTCCAATTGAAGCCTGGCCAGGAGCGGAATATCGAGCTCACTCTCACGAGAAAGGACCTGAGTTATTGGAGTACCAGGTATCAGAATTGGATCATGCCGACGAATGGGGTATTTAAGATTTGGGTTGGGCGTAGTTCACGAGATTTGCCTCTGGTAGGAGAGTACTGAAAGAATCCTGGGTTTTTTTGCTTTCACTTGCGACACTGGCGTCTAGGAACGGGCCAATTGGCACTTGTCAGGAATATGGAGAATATGAAACAATAGAACAAGCATGTCGATAGCTATCGAAGCTATTTCCCCGTTAACTGAAGTTAAAAAAGGACGAGTTCCAATTCCAATATTCATCTCTATCTACAACTTCTATGAAGGGAATACAGACGTTTTGGGCTGGGTTCGGGCACTATCTATTTCTGCCTACAATTGTAAGCTTTCTTCTAGTACCATTTCCTGCAGTGCACATAGTCTCGCCTACCAGAATATAGTTACTTATCATCCTTGATGTTCACCTTCATAACTTGACTTCTGGTGCCACTGTCTAGAACACCCCGCAACGCATCCACCCAGCCCAGCTTTCCCTCGGCGGATATCTCTCCGCCAGGCTGCATCTTCAAAACGCCATCGAGTAGAATAGTCCCAATAATGATCTGATCACCCATAACCGCCTGTTGCTGTAATGGGTTGTGTGGCAGGACGCGGCGAGGCCTACTTGTTTTAGAAAAGTTCATACACCATTCAGAGTGAGTTTCAGGTTTAGGATAAAGTCTGATTCGTTGATTGTGCGAAAGTAGTAAGAGACTCCGTCAAGAAGATTCAGGAACTCTCGGCATAAATTCACCTAAACTCATCGCCTTAGAATAAGCACCATTTGCCGTCCCCGCAATCAATTAATCGTTCAGTGTACTAACTAATGGATGAATACGTAGGTCCATTTGAGCAGTGGCAAGTGACGACATTGTCAATATAACTGGATCTCGGAATACATAGAAAATGGAGATTCCGCGGTCAGAGATTCAGGTATCTTCCGACTACTGTCAGAGTAGGGACTTACATAGGAAATACTATTTTATTGCGCATGAAGTTGTCGTCTCCGAGCGACGCCCGGCTTTACAGTTGTCGCTGGCAAATTCCGAAATTTCGGCATCGGTGTTTGCATGCTATCACGGCTATTGACTGGCAGCGACGAACATGAAGTATATAACAAACGGGACAATGAAGACCACGAAGATGGCCCGTTTTCGTTTAAAATTAGCAATACCTACTGGCTCTGCTGTATTCATCACCCGAAAAGCACATATTCACAATGGATTCTCAAAAGATTCGCGTGCTGCATATCGGTGACAACATCAAGTATAACCACGATGTCTACCAGCGGTTTTCGTCTACTTTCGAAATCATACAGCCAACTACCGCAGAGAGAGAGCGACCCGAGTTCATACGTGCTTTGAAGGAGAAGCGATGGGGAGATTTCAATGCAATCTTCCGGCCATTCTGGAATACTGGCGGCGAGATGGGCCGCTGGGATGCCGAATTGATCACCCTTCTTCCTCCGTCGGTGAGGATCATAGCTTCAGCTGGAGCAGGGTATGACTGGGCTGATGTAGATAGTTTTGCAAAACACAGTAAGTAGGTTGATTATTATTTGTGCTGCTACGCGGAGCAAAATCTTAATTTGAGAAACGTTCTCTGGTTTAGAGGCGGATATTCGGGCACTCGTTCATTTCCCGACTTGTCGGCTGACAGGTAGATTCTCTTCTAATCATGAAAAGGAATCATTTACTGCAATGGTGCCGCTGCGTCGTCAGAATCCGTCGCCGACATGACTCTGTTCCTGATCATTGCCGTCTTCAGGAATCTGGCTTGGTCACACCATGCAGCATACTCGACCAATCCGCTACTCTTTCTTGACGCCCACACCAACGTGCCCCTGACAGCATTCAATCCGCGCGGACGAACGCTAGGTATCGTGGGACTGGGACAGATCGGATACACAATCGCGAGAAAAGCACACGCTGCATTCGGGATGAAGATTCAGTATAACGATTTGATCCGTAAGAGTCCCGAGCAGGAAGCTACGATCCAGGCGACATACTTTAAGAACCTCGATGACCTGCTAGGAAATTCGGACTGCGTGGTGATCGCAACTCCCTTTGCGGGCCAGAAATTGATCACAACTCAACGGTTGCAGAAATTCAAGAAAGGGTCGCGATTCATAAACATCGCCCGAGGCTCGCTGGTTGACGAAGAGGCTCTCGTCAGCGCTCTAGATAGAGGACATATCACGGCAGCTGGTCTCGATGTCCATGCCTCAGAGCCACATGTTCATCCCCGTTTGGTCAGACATCCTCGCGTAATGGCAATGTCTCACAATGCGGGCGGTACTGTCGATACGCATGTCGGGTTTGAGAAGTTGGCAATGGAGAATATCCTAAGCTTTTTCCAAGAGGGTAAAGCCCTTACTCCAGTGAACTTGCATTTGATCAAGGACAAGGCGCAGGCGCGGTTGTAAATAGATGTACTCTCTCTATATATAAAGTGGAAAGCAAGTTTCATGCTCAGTACAGATTGAACATCGACCATTCTAATATGCTATATGGTTCATTCAATGGTAGACATGACTCTTTGGATCGATCTTTTTATAGAAACGAAGAAGTATGACATTACTTTCCTATAAGATGTGCTACCCGTTACAGTTAGGTGTACCAACAGGTAGAACATACAGCCACGCCTCCAGTCAGTATCGAAATACGACATTACCTTGATTTCACCGGTTCACAGTATTACCTCACAACTGTGCAGGCAAAGAATTACCCTGCTGCAGCGAACATAGTCTGAGGAAAGACTCCTACCAGCGAGAAAGCAAGAAAGGTCATTGCGCAGTCTCTTCCGGCACTAGTTTCAGTTTTCGGCCTCTAAGCACAGTCCGAGCGCACTCAAATGGAGCTAACGGTCATTGTTCATATTATTGAATCAAGTTCGGAATAACAATTATACTATGTAATAGCAACTCTGGATAAGTGAAGGGGTCCAAAGTCGGAAGAAAGAGTAGCAAACGCTAAATTCGATTCCAGTGCCTACGTTCCAAGAGAAGACCGGTTATCTACAAGATCGTTCAACTATCCGGATAATTTGTTCCTGAAAGAAATTGCAACTTCAAAAATGTACTACTTCCTATATTCCAGCTGGTTAATTGGGGCTGTTGACGCATTGGTTAGTCGTACTATCTGCAAAATATGTAATGTCTCGATTGTTCACCGTGAGATCATGTACCCTAGAGCTCTGCATCGGCATGACACCCCGTATAACCTTGTAGAGAATGTTGACCGATACTACTGGGTCGAGGTTTTTCTGTGAAAATGGCCTCGGACCTTCTTGGCTTGACGTCACAACCGAGACATATCCAACGACCGTTTGTCTGTCTACTGTGCTACTCAGAACCTAGGAACAGCGTCGAGCTTAGTGTCTTAAGACTTTTCTCTCTAGAAAGGTTCTGGCGGCCAGATCTGCTGGCGATTAGTATGTATAGGGAGGTGTGGTGTGCTGGGTAATTAATTATCTGCCAAGATGATACAGCAAGGTTGTTACTTTCGATTGTCAGTACCTCGTGTCGGTACTTTTGTACGCTCTACGGCACGTAGCATCGCATTATGCGGTAGATCTATGAGAACGGCATGTCGAGATCCGAAGATAAAAACACACTTTGTCCCCATTTCCTTTTAGCGGTGCTGATCTGCGTTCGGATCTCTGCCGTGCATAAAAAGAGACGCAGCGCATCAAGAAATTTCTAATAAATTATTAATAGGAACTAGTTATAATCTTCATGCGGTGCGATTGTGAGAGCTCGGTTACGGCCCTATGGCACCGAAATGGTCATGATCGACATAATGTGGCACTTAAGATATTGAGAGGGCTTTGTTTTGCCTAAATAACTAAATCTTGTCTTAAATAAAAGGGAGTTGATTCGGTCTTGCACTATTAGTCTAGAGCCGGACCGTCCCTGAAATAGAATTCTGGCACGCTCTGCAGTGGTTCGCTGATGATATCCGATAACTTTCGGCTTGGGCCGCATTGCGATTTAGATTTGTATTGCCAAGAGCGAGTAATCATAGACACTTGTACGACAGACCGAAAGTTCGTCTATGCAGGATCTAGACGGATACAACTGTCAGAGAGTCTTGAGAGTCCATGGACCTCTGTAAAATTGCAGGGTCTCGAACGAAGGCCCGGGAAGTATGGAGAGCATTCAGGATCGTGAACCAGAAACACGGATCCAATGACAAGGCTTCAATGGAAGTCTGCTGAGCCACAGCAGTAAATAATATTATTTCCTTCCCGTTGTGGGCTCGGAGATGGCATCCGTCGGGGTTTCATCTGTGTTAAGAGCTGATATTGTTATTAATTTTAGCAGTCTGTGACTGCTGCTACGCTCTAGTTTAACAATCCGGGAGACAAATTTCCTAAAGGGATCGCTTCTACCATCTCGTGCTTCCTTGAATCTTCCGACTCGCTTTCTAATTTAGATGCCCTAACTTGTTCTGTACCTAGTTCCACGAGCTAGAGCCCAAATCGCGGTGGCTCAGCCACTTCTGTGACCAGACAGGCTATAATCTAATCGGTGACGATCAGCAAGCGCCGTGCGCCTCCCGTGGCAACGGCTAAGTTAGTCGACCGTCGCAACGATGGATTGGTGGAGTAAAGACTGAGAGATCGTGACCCATGTTACTGTTACTTTGGTGAGCTAGCCAGCTAGACTACTAGAGCTCCATTACATCACATCACTCGCGTCCGTTAAGCTCCGCTGTGTCTCAGTTAGCTGTGGAGTGTCGTTGTTCCTGCGGGAAGGCTGTATAATCTTAGAAATTCCTCCGTGTTTCGTCAGGCCGTTAGGACAGTATATAAGGAACTCGGACAGCCTTTGTGGTCCATAGTGCCAGGCCTGAAGCAAGCAACGTCTCAACTGCCATCTCCAAGAAACAATTCCTCTTTTCCGAGTAAACGAAACGAAACATCTCAACCGCAACGATGAAGTTCCTCGCTGTCACTGCTCTTCTTCCTCTGCTGGCCTCCGCTCTTCCCCGTGGAGGGCCCATGGCCAAGAGACAAACCGATATCCCTCCGTTCACCGTGACATCTTCTCGCTCTGGCTCTCCAATTCATCTGCTGCCTCTCCAGGCTGCTGGCCAGTCTTTCTGGCTCGGTGGTAGCCCTGCCACTTACTGCCCGACTGGCGAGGGTATTGAATGCCCACCTGGCAAGGAGACTGTCATTATTGGCGCTTCTTCTTTGGTAAGTTTCTTGACATTCGCATTATCATCAAGTTCATCGGACATGATACTGACGACCTCCAACAGGATGTTGAAGTTCCCGGCGGCCAGATCATCTACGTCAACCCCTCCGGCGCGCTCTCCTTCTCCCAGGCTCACTCCGCCAGCATCCCTCCCGGCTCCTCCGTTGGCCCATTCCAATATCAGCCCGGTCAGCCCTTCGGTCACTGGAGCTTCACTGGGTTGAACACTACTGGCTTCATGGCCTGCCCTCAGCCTCAGGGTAACACCACTCAGTGGCGCGTGTATGCTGCTACCCCCAAGGCCACTGTCCCCACTGGCAATGTGAACGACTGCCTCGGCTTCGACGCTCTCGCTGTTCCGTGGAAGTCCAACTACACTGCCGCTGCTTGGCAATACATCTAAACCCCTCGCTACGAACTTCTTTATGAACAAAGATATCCATCGTACATAATTTACCGATCGGCGAAAAGTGACTGGGGGATATCATCCCATGGGAAAATTTGATAATGATTATGAACATATAGATTTCTGTTCACCGTTATATTTTGAATGGTTAGATAGCTATCTAACAATATACATCTAATTTCGACTTCAATTTGAACAAGCAAAAATAAAGCCGTAGATATTCCCGTTTTCTACAATGTTAAAGCCTATTTTCATAATACTACGTATGAAGTAGTATCTTCAACGATTTTCAATATTACGCCCTAAGATTAAGATCGACCCCAGGCATGCTACTTGATGCTACATGATTCTGCTCGTTTCACGTCTCCCACCCCAAACACCGTTCATCAAAACACCACCACCCCTTACTGCGAAGCGTCCACTGATGCTCATACTAGACTGATGTTACACTTGGAGATCACATCTTAGATGTCAATCACAACTTTCAATGCCTGATGATGAGACGCTGCGTTGAAAGTTCCGTAGGCTTTGACCGCGTCGTGGAATGAGAATGCTAGGTATGCCGTCAACATTTGACGCGCGGGATATCTGGAAGATACCATGGAATGCGGGGCACTCCTGACGAAATTCAAAACAAATGATCACTTACTGTGAGTTACTAGCGATGATGCATTAAGTGTTCCCGATTCATTAAGCTTAAGTAGCATCGGAATAGTGACGGCGTCCAAAAGTCGGGTGGTTATATCTATAGAAGTGTAGATGTTAGGATTTCGTTTCTTACACTCAACACACGCCCCTTCTCCAGAAGTATGATAAGATCCAGGACTACTTACTGATATTGCGATCCCATAATTTCTCCAGGTGCAAATCGACCTTTTTTCCATGTACTCCAACATTGGCAATCGTACCTCCCGGTGCGACCAGCTCCTGGCACATCTCAAACGTCGCAGGGACACCGACAACTTCCATCACAGTGTCAAACCCCTCTCCATTAGTGAGTTCCTTTAGTTTCGACATCGCATCTGGAGCCTTGGAGTTCACTCCGTAATGGGCACCCAATTTCTTCGCAAACTCGAGCCTAGAGTCATCCAAGTCGATCATCACAATCAACGACGGTGAATACAATCTAGCAGTTAGGAGCGCGCCAATTCCAACTGGTCCAGCTCCGACGATAGCAACTGTACTTCCAGGCTGCACTTTCCCATTGAGTACGCCGCATTCGAGTCCTGTGGGAAGCGCATCCGACAGCATGACTGCTTGACGGGGATCAACGCTTTCGGGAAGTTTATATAGAGACGAGGTCGCATGTGGAATCCGCGTGTATTCTGCTTGAGTGCCGTCAATCTGATTGCCAAGCACCCATCCTCCTGTCAGGCAATGAGAGCTCATGCCTTTCCGACAGAATTTACACACTCCACAGGCAGTGATGGCAGAGATCAGCACCCTGTCTCCGATCTGGAGGCCACCGACAGCGGTCCCGAGAGATTCAATCACTCCGACTCCTTCATGGCCAAGAATTCTGCCTGTTGGGATAGAAGGCACGTCGCCCTTCAATATGTGAAGGTCTGTTCCGCAGATAGTGGTGTGTAATATCTTGACAACCGCATCCGTGGGAGCTGTCACGGTAGGTTTCGGCCGGTCCATAAACTCGACCGAATCGATGTCGGTATAAACGAGAGCCCTCATAGTCGCCATTGTTCTTCTGTAGCTTGCAAGCGATAGATATCCCTTCTGATTGTAGCTCGCAACTTTAGCAGCAGATGGTAGCCTTGAAATACTTCGAAACATCCGTATCACGCAGTCTTACTGGAAATATCTCATGATCAGTTCCCACCACGAAAACTAAATACTTTGCGAGCTCTTATAGTATTTTATAACCAGCGCCCCTCCCGCGACAGGCTACCAAGGAACGGCTATTCCCACACAGGCTTACCACGTACTTTCTAAATATCATAAGAAATATATACTGAGGGGTCTCATGGTTGACTGACCAGTAAATAGCCACTAGGACTATGACGAGAGGGGGCCTACTATGCTGATTGTTCAACCGGGCCTCCCCGTTTACCAGCATACCCGACGGAACCGCATGACAGATATAACCCGAATGTTTGGAATGGGCCATAAACACTGGATCTTGATGTCTCGCTACTGGACTGTTGTGCGGGGGCATGATGCTAGCTATCGGTGGTGTGAGCGATCGATGAGCGGAGATTCCGGAAGCGTTCGCATGACCCTTGCGAGCTTTCGCCGACGCCGTGGCTTGTTTATGAGTACACAATAGATATTCTATTGTCCAGAGCAGGGATCCACCAATAGCTATGCTGTGGTCAAGAAGTCATGATTTCCATGCGGGGTTCCAACAGCCAAGTCTCCGAGCGGGGAAATGAGTGGTCAATGGCAGTATAGATCATCCGCTCAAGACATAGATGGTAGATCATATAAAGGCTAATATTCAAAGTAATTCGGAGAGCGAATGATGGGCCGATAGATAAGTTGAAAAATACTTTCTGGTTAGTGTACAGCAATATGGGATGGAATCACCGTCATTATAAAATCGCTGTAGGAGAGCTTAAGTCCGTCTATCTCGGGGGATGTAAATTATGCTCGTTCGAGCACCTCAGACTGACTTTCATCCTTTGCAGAACTGCCAAAAAGAAAACAGTTTATGGAGGCGAGAACTCCCTCTAAGCCGCATTGTAGAACCTGGTCTCAGCATCAGTTTAGAGGGGCTAATTGAGAAAGACTGATAAGTAGTACGTAGACCAGAGTCAATAGGTACAACTGAAAACAAGGCTGAAACGATAGTTCAGTCATGCTACGTGGCTGAGGGCCCTTGAAACAGTTCTCGAAGCTTGGTATCATATGCTTGCTTGTTCTCTAGCTTGGATCGAATAAAGCTACCTGGGTCACGTCCCCAATATGGAGAAATAAGGAGATAGAAATTATTGTCTTTGGCATCCTCCTCTCCATAAGGTGGTTGAATGTGGTTATAGAAGATGGCATGGAGAGCAGTCGGGCTACGCAGAGCGGTGCTATACCAGAAGGCCCCTAATTCCCAGCCCTTTTCCATGACTTCCGTCCGTTGATGTTTATATTGCGGCTGACAATGTTTTTCCTCTTGTTGGAAAATGGCCCTGAAGTCCTTGCGTATTTCATTGTACTCTTCGACGTCGATCTCATCAACCGCTTTGCTAGTAAGCCAAATGGGAGGACGCATGAACTCAATAGGAAGTGAGGCAGCCGATTCTAAATCTATAAGGCATTTGATATGCCAGTTCTCGTCGACCAAGATATTGCTTGCATGCAAATCAGTCAAACTGAAAACAAAAGGGCCATTATTAAGCTGAGAATCGAAGAAGTGCGGCCTCACTGTCCTCATCAGAGTCAAGGCTGTCATTTGGGAAACACAGTCGATGGGGCTCTTCACTGCATTAGGCTGAAAGCGAAGACGGTTATCATGGCATATGAGAAGGCTGTTAACATATGAATCGACAGTCGAAAAAGTTCGATCCCGGGGCATGTCAACGGGAATGTTTTCATTCTCGAGATCATGCAGCATCAATGTTAGAGGCCTGTTAGCGAGCCGGAGATAGCCATTTTCATCAATGATGAAAGAGCCTATCTTAGGCAACTTTATTCGACTCATGGCCAACATGATTTTAGATATATCTCGGAAAAGATTCTCGCGCAAGGGTCCCTGCTGATCTTTGAGCTGTTTCCATGTTGTGGAGAGCATCTTCCCTCTTTGATGTAGTCGACTATTATATACGGCCCTAGTTCATTCCCACATTCACTGTCATGTCGGACGAAATTCGAGGGAACCTGGTATCCGAGAAAAGACAACCAGCAACAACGGAAACGATGCACCAGTCGATGACAAAATGATAAATTTTCAACAAAAGTAAACTGATCAGAATGAGTGATTAGTCAAGATTCCTTTGGTGTAGCGACGATTCTCTCACCCTTTGACCGGATCCCAGAGCAAAGCCATGTAGACGAGGAATCGGAACAGCCGGGCAGAACTGCTGCATCCATGAGTATGTAGCAGCCTCGCAGCTGACCTTCTCATCACTATTTGCTGGGTAAAAACTATCGCCGACACGGTAGGGAAGAGGGAACCGGATAATCACGTCCCCCAGATCCTTGACCTTCACAGGCACACAAAGATTGAAGCTCCCATTCATCCATTCATCGACATCAGCTGCATAGCAGTTCCCAGGTGACACTGTTAAGTGATGGGCGACTGTTTTCTCAATAAGTCTGCGACGAACGCGCATAAACTCAAAGAAGTCATTGCGTTTGGACCAGTATCCAAGCTGGTAAACAATGTTCACCTCTTCGTCTTTGGCCTGGGAATAAGTGATTGTCCTGCGCAAAAGATGCCGTTCAACCGACATGGTCCAATAGGGTTTGAACCAGCGAGCACTTGGACATGTATTCTTAAGCGCCGTAGGAACTGCTAATTATAATGCTTAGGGGAATGGATCAATAGACCGTTTGTTGCGCTTTCAGGAGCTAGAATAACCACGTGACCATACTCGAACATCGTTATCGATAAGTAACGATTTCAAGATATATATATTAAAAAAAAAAGGCATTCTTTCTGCCTACTCCCCCTTTCCTCAGCTCCCTTCATGACTCAATTCCCAAGTGACTCGATATTAGTACAAATATTAAGAATTTTAGGGATGTGAAGACCTAGATTGGATGCGTTGCCTTCGACTATCGCTGCAACGGTGGATATCAAATATTAAAATTTCAACAATTGATTGTTCTGGATATACAGTATACCGATAACATATTGTTAGTTTAACTATATTAGATAATTGCATTAGTCTATTCAAACAGCCCTCGACGTTAATAGTAAAAGACAAGAACACCAGTTTACGCCTATTCGACGGAAAATCCCAGAAAAATACCACATCAACCCAGACACGAGACCAGTTTGGTACCGGAAACCTGCCCTTGGCGCAGCAAGTCAAGACCTTTCGGCACGTTTTCCAACCCCGGGTCGATCTTTTTGAGTGGTGGTGGTTTGAGCTGCTTCGATATATCTCCCAATGAGCCATAGAATCGGCGCAGAGCTTCGTGGTCGGCGGGTTTCCTGGCGAACTTAGGCCCAAAAGGTGGAAGCCACTGAAACTCCTTGTTGAAGACGGTGTAAGCAAGCATAAAGTCGACTCGCACCCCATCAATGTTGGTCTTTCCTGAATCCAACAGTGTGACAACCCATCCTCGGCTGTTGCGGACGACCTTGGCGCAGAATTCAGTGGAGCTGCCCTCCGAAAAGCAGTCCATCGCTCTATCAACATTGGGATAGGCTCGGATAATCTCTTCAATGGCGGTGGGTGATCGATAGTCGAATACATCATCGGCACCGTACTGTTTTACCAAGTCATAGGAGCGGGGAGATGCGGTCACAACAACCTTCAAACCCGCCAGCTTCGCAAGTTGGATAGCATAAAGACCAGCGGCTGTTGCGCCGGAGTATATGAGGATTGGCGAACTCGATTGTCCCTCGATTGGGCCTTTGTCGACCCAAGGAATGCCGAGTCGGACGTTCAAGGCCAGCATAGCGGAGACGGCCGAAACTCCAAACGTGGTCGCTTCCTCGTCACTCACGGAAGATGGGGGTTTCCAGGCCAGGTCGCCTGGGATTTTAAGGTACTCGGCGAACGATCCTCGGTCTGTGTATAGTCCGCCGTGAGTCCAGCCGGCTACCCTGTCGCCGATTGCCCAGTTTCCGGGTGCCTTAGGCCCGATCTTTGCGACAGTGCCGGCATAGTCACAACCAATTATAGCTCCTCGGGGGGCAACAATATCGGCATGTTTGAAATCGGTGGGATTGAGAGCGACGCATCGAACTCGGACCAGTATCTCGTCGTCCTTTATCTCGGGGACAGGGACAGTGGCGACCTTCACTCCATCTCCAGAGGAGCTGCCGCAAGTGTAATTTGAGATGCGACTGACGATCGAGCGGTTGCCGATTAGGGCCTTCATGGTGTGTGGAATTTCGGCCATGGTGGTAACTCGTGATAAGGATGATACAGTATTAACCCATGCAGGGTAATTGGAGCTATTATAACTATTTACTTATGGTAGACCTCGGCTGCGCTCGAGCCCAGGAGGGTGATATCAGTCTTCCCGGCGGAGTACCATTTGGTCCGGCTTTATGGATCTACACTAGTTGCAGCCAAATTGGACATCATAAGAGTTATAACAGGGGACATCACATTGGACAGAGTCTTTCTGGGCCCGCATGGCTGATATGGACTACTATGGCCGTGGCGATGAGCGCTACAACAGCTACAACGACGGCCAGATGCGCGGCCGAGGCTACGGATACCGACTTCCGTCCTCCCAGATTTTCAACGACGGCAATCGATCCTCTGGTGCATGTACTCCATACTCCGGTGTACGGTATTGCATCCATTTTGAAATCCTACTACAACTCGAAATGCCGAGGCATAGTGGGCTGTCCAGACTGGGGAAAGGCTATCTCGTGTCGAACGGATGAATATCCATCCGAGCTCTGGTAGATGGACCCGGCCTTGGATATGATCAGCATCTACCAACTTCGTCGCTCATTTCGAGTTTTAGGGTTACGAACTTATCCTACTTTCCCTAGACAGAAAATTTTGCCTGGATTTTTAAGCATAGAGATACTACTAACTAGTTCCATGAATACACATCGCAGAAGCAGAAAACATAGTATGAAAGTCAAGTACAGACTTATTTTGCACCAGAGGAACCATGCAATGTGCTGTTCTGTTTAGCCAGTTCGAGAACCGGCATGACCAACTGTTCCAAGTGCTTGCCCGTGTGGGTTGTCAGTATCTTCCAAGTGCGACATATTTCTCCACAGAATGGACAGAGCTGTTGCTTCGGTGAAATCTTTTTGTTCCCCTTTCGGCACTGCTCGATCATATCCCAGATTCTCCTGCTGTCTTCTTCTCTCCGGAATTCCAGCCGCTCGACTGAAGCGGTCTTGATGATTGTCGTATTCTGTTCAAGCGCGTTGTGTTCGCGAACGAGGTGCTCTCTGAATAAGTCCTTACGGAAGGACTTGTGGCTACAATCGGCGTAGGAGCATTCCCACCATTCGGTTTTCCGGTGTTTCTCGCCCTCGTGACGTATCCATTCTCCTTTCCGTGTATATGACTTGGGATCAGAGCAGTCAGGAAAGGTACAGGTGAATGGCTCTACGTCCTCGTACACATGCTTGATCCAATCGCTCTCTCTCAAGCACATCACGACCCTAAAACAGATGGGACACTCAAACCGTGCGGGAAGCCGGGAGACAGGTGGGATGGGAATATGAAAGGGGAGATGAGTGGCGTGGGCCGCTACTTCTCCAACAGCAGAGGATCTATATCGACGATCATTGCTGAAATCCGTCACCCAGGATGAATCTGAAGGTTCCTTGGAACGCCGTAATAATGATGCGGTGCCTCCCAGAGCAAAACAGTACTTGCCAGAGGGACACGATCGATCAATGACGGCTTGTGCATGTTCTTTCTGCAGCTTGACGATCCTCTCATATCGGAGGACTTGTGCGTTTGCAAAACGGCTAACCAAAGTTGATTCCAGTCTTGGATACAGTTGAATCATGTGAGCTTTAAAATCTTCCAGAGCAGGAATAGTAAGAGACTCCATAGCGGTGAAGTGCATCCCCATGCTTTTTCTATCAGCAAAGTCCACTTCATTATTCTCAGAGTTGCTGTCCACCTCGGTGTTGGTATCACTCCAAGCTGTGTCTTCT
Source organism: Paecilomyces formosus (assembly GCA_029606185.1). Lineage (NCBI taxonomy): Eukaryota > Fungi > Ascomycota > Eurotiomycetes > Eurotiales > Thermoascaceae > Paecilomyces > Paecilomyces formosus. Next base: position 249,001 of record JAPVCB010000011.1, on the reverse strand, counting down.
TGCGTTCGACCGGATTCTGGCTCTTCAGAATGGGCAAAGCCGCCTATGGAGGAACGAAGCTGGCCATACATCTGGCTTTTCCGATTTACAGACATCATAGCCTGAAGACGTGGATGCCGTCTAGTTTTGATAAGAGAAAGAGCTGTCATGCCGGAACCATCCCTGAGATGTGGATTCGCGCCGGCCTGGAGAAGTAGTTCAACCACTTCATAATATCCTCTCCAGCACGCAACGAATAAAGGTGTAGACTGAAAGCGTCCACCGCGGGCGTCGATGTCGATATCAGGATCTGACGCAAGGATAGCCTTGACAACTGAAACAAGGCCAAACGAAGCTGCGTAATATAACGGCTGCGTTGTCTCGAAGTTTGAAATACTGGCTTCCGGAATAAGCGTCTGCAGCCATACACCGAAATTGCCCCGACGAGGAAGGGTCCTCGACTCGAATAGTTTGTTCACAAGCTGACGATCGTAGACGTCAAAATCAGTCGATCTGCAGTGGGAAGCCCAAAAGTAGGAGGCATAGTCCAGTAACGGATACTCCCCCAGGCGTGAGGCGATCGAATCACCGGAAGAGAAATATCCAGATCGAAAGTTATCCAGACACAAATAAGTAAGACATTGGCGCATGATGGTTTTATCTGCCGTTTCGGGATCCAGACTGAAAAATCGTACACTGGAAGAGCGGATCCACTCCGACGTAAGAAAGTCCTTAATGGACGCATGGGCTAGATTGAGGTTCCCAAATTCATCTTCACTTATTAGGCCTTGACAAATTTGGAGTAGTATTCCCGGAGGGATCAGGACTAAGTCCTCATCGAACACTGTGCATGACTCGTCCAGTACGACTGCTACATTCAGTTCTCGTAGAGTGAGCGGCCGTTTCGAGAAACTCAGCCAGAAGAGGGCCTTGCGGCCGAGTTCACGATCATTAGGCGAGATTCGTTCTAAGATCTGTACATATGTTTCTTGCAGTGTCCTGGGCAATGTTTGCAATGCTTCTCTGATCGATTTCGCAGTCCTACATGTTGCGAGGTTTTCCAAGGACAGCTTGGCCCAGCGAAACCTGTAGCAAGATTAGATACGAGCATAAATCAGGGCAATAATACTAACGATCCATCTGCCCCTTCAACAAGGGCCGCCAATATCTGCTCTTTTAGTTTCGGGCTTAGGTTTCTGAGGGTTTCGTCCTGTTGCAATCCAGACCGTACGAACGAATGGATATCACTCCTTATGATGACTCCGCTCATATTTATGATACTAGCATGCTCCACGGTGAAGACATCTGTGGTGCCAGTCACCAGAATCCGAATATGTGGAGACAGATCAGAGAGTCTTAACAGCGAACATTTGATGTTCTCCATATGAGCACTCTCATTCATTGCATCAACAAAGAGGACAACTCGTCTGGCTCCAGATGCATGTTTTATGATGGCATCCTCAACTGAAGTAATGTCTATTGGGCTGGTATGAGCGTTTAACTTCGTCGCCTTTTCATAGAGTGGCCATATAGTCTCCAATATCGATGGAATGGCTTCGGAGAGTTGCACCACAAACGATCCCAGGATATTAACCGGATCTTGCGAGGCGGTATCACCGAACGTACAGTAAAAGTATGCGAATGCAAACTCTTGGTCACTCGAGGGCATCGACATCAGCTCATCGACAGCGTGAGCGCTGTAATTGTTAGCTACATCGCAAACAAGGCCCGTGCAAGACCTACAAAAGTGTCGTCTTTCCGATTCCAGCTTCCAGAAGTGTTAGGATTTTCATAAGCAACAAGAACGGAGCACTTACATTTCCCCATAAGGAACAATATTTTCCGATACACACTAGAATCATTTATCCAACTTCTAAAGCTCCCATCAAGGAACCATCTTCCCGTCTCGCTTTCTCGGGCTTTGGAAGCTCGCAGATGAACGCCAGTCGGGTTGATAGGAGCCAACCAGTTGAAAAGCTCTCTACGGGCGGCATGGGCCCTCTCATCATCTCGAACCTTCAGGTCCTTCTCCAATGACTCTGCAAGGCCCGTGATTTGACGGTACACATCACGTTGAAGGGCGCTATTATCACTCGTCAGAACGAGGATCAACCACGACTTGACCCTTTCCAACCGCACGAGATGCGTATTGACTCGTTCCTTTGTCAGCGGCCATTCCAGCTTCGCTTTAAGTCGCTTCAGCCTGCTAACCGGCTCTTCCAGGTCCGAAAGAAGGGATTGGATGAACTCATGTGTCGTGCTCAGCGTGCTCTCCAGTAGCTCAGGGTTGAACAGGGCCAACGGCTCTGGATTTAGTGATGATGCTCTAAGGTCTTGAGGCTCGACTTGCGCGGAAAGATGTTCCAGAATTCCCTTGACAGCAAAAAGCTCCTCAATTAATCTTTGAGTATCGGACCTTGCATCTCGCACGGCCTTTGCGTAGGATATGATATTCGAAATGAGCGTGCCGATGTCGATGATCAGCGAAGTGACGGAAAGAGGATCGACCATGGCTCAAAAACAATTTTTATGTGCGTATTCTATAACATGTCGAAGTATTGTGGCATTTGGGTTGTATATATCTACCACGTGTGGAGCTGAGAATATGAAGAGATGCGGGGTCATCAGCGCCGTCTTGATGCCCAGCTTACTTCCACTAATGTATGCAGGAGACGCTTAGCTTCTTTTGCCACCTGCTGGCACCGCACACTCAAATTCAATAATCTGACCACGATACCAGAAGATGCCACAGAATCATGCTTATCCAACATAAAGCTAGGCATCTACGTCTCAGAGCGCGAACTGGGTTATGGAGCTTGAAACAACATATGGAGGGCATATATCGTTACATATATATTAGATGTCAGGGGACCAGGAAGGACGAGAGAACTGATGAGCTTGTATTCCTCTATGAGGTTCAATCCTCTTGGAGGGAGAGAGCTCCAACTGCACCAAATATATAGCTGTGCGCTAGGTTAGGCTTAAAAGGGAAGGAGGGGGGTGATTCCGCCAGGCTCTAGGGGCCAAAATTAGACAACTGATTACTGATCAGTGTGTCACGGAAGACAGTGACTGGCCTCATGATAATGCCATTGGGTTTCTCAGTTGCTCTAGAGAAATTGAGCTTTCTGCTTCGAGTATCTTTACGTAGTCATCTGCTCGTCGTTAGGACACCACAAGAGAAGTCTCGAGGCGAACGACAAAAACGTACCGACAACATTCCACACTCTCGCAAGAACCTGGAAACTCTCTACGAGAGTCTTCAATTGGGTGGCTCGATGTTCATTCCTTTCCTCTCGGAACAACCAGGTGCACTCGGATATGGCGAGATAAAGACAATGGCAGAACAACGGGCTTAAATGAGAGGAGCCCTCATCGCCAGAAACAACAAATAGTTCTAATATATGCTGCGCAATGTAGCAAACGTCCTCGAGAACACTACTGATGCCATCAAGAGAAGTCTGCTGCATGGCGACTTCTTCTGCGATTCCGGTGTCAGCTACCTTTGGGTATAGCTCATTGCACGCGTATATCTCGTAGAGTGTGAACCGGGCCGAGCAACAGAGTGCTAGCGGTGTAAAATAGCTCTTGTCCGTACTATCACCGGCCACAGAACATTTTGCCCTTAGATGTGAACTCAAGGCCAGAAGCGTACGATGAAGCTGGTCTGCCTCCAGTAGACATGATCGGCGGTCCTGGAGGTGGTCTTTACGATCACGATGTCTTATTACCAGTCCAAGCAGATGTGCCGACTGGCACGTGTTTGCGTAAGATCCAATGTGTACATCTGTGCTGACGGTGTCGATTAATAGAGGTTGATTGAACCCCACAAGCCCTGCCTCCCAACGTTCTTCAGCACATGGGAGCAGCTCATGGGGTGCAGGGTCTGGCGTAGCGAAAGGCATGCCTGATATACCGATGTTGATTGCTCTAATACGATCAGCCCAATGCAATTGAGTCAGTTAGTTACAATAAGCCTGACATACCGATCAAGAATCAGCAAGGCCCACCATGTCCTCCGTTCCTCCTCTCTCGGAGTCCATGTTTCTGGCTTTTTAAATAGCTGCACACCTTCTCTGTTGTGCATACCCATCAGAATACCAAGCCTTGCTGCTCGAGCCACGTCTAAAAAGGCAGCTGGATAGAGTCCATGCCCGAGCTCGTATATCGATATCAGTATGACAGATTGAAGCAATTCGAGTGAGATTAATCCAGAGCTTTCCATCTTTAGAGAGAGATCTTTTGTCGTCTGATACAGTTCCGATGCAACATTCTCCTGCGAAGGAGAGCTGCGTCCCGGAATAGCTGACAATTTCATGCTCAACACCAAGAGTGTCACTTGCAAGTCTGGGCTTGAACCTGGCTGATTGATCTTTTCGTATAGACCCTTCGGGCTCAAGAATGGAAGCCATGTATGTATACCAGAGAAGTGTTTATCGCAGATATGGTGAATATCTGCGCGCGAACCAAGATCAACTAGTGCATCAGACACGACAGCCTTAGGGATCGAGCTCGCTGAAATGGGCTGATACGAGTCCGAATCTAGGAAGAAAGGAGCTGGAATAGTTTTTAGTCTCTTCGCTGGCGATGAGGGCAATACGCTGAACTGCTCTTGTAGGAGATGTCGCTCCCCGCTATTTGCTGGTATATCCGAGGCGGAATTTTGGAGGCTATAGCTGCAGTTCTTCCCAAGTCGCGCGCACTAACCGGACTGATGTCAATATCTGGAGAAACGACAACGTAGGATATTCAGCTGGTAACTAACTAGCGTACATGCAGGAAGGTCGCGCGAACACTTCCTCTTTAATGCCCTGGGATCGGTCAGTGATGTGACTACATTTGGAACAAGTGTATCACTACCTGCAATGTATGCATGCATGAGAAGCCTGCGAATCTCTGTAGCCGGACACCTGCATGGTCGTTTTCCTTACACTTGATGTTGTCGGAGTATTTCACATAATATCTTTCCAGTCAGACAAATAGATGGTGGCGGCAGCCAACACTGCTGATGTAAGCAAATATGTCTGATCTCCATCTACTCAGGATCTATACAAAAAAAAAGACAACTACCATAGCGAGGTTCAGATATGGGGATCTTGTTCTGTGAAATATATCGTCGAAGTCGGCTGGACGACTAGACTAGAAACGAGAATCCTCATGGTCAGGCCCAGGATTTTGATATATATTTTACAATATCCATATCCAAGAATATAGTTCTCCTGATATTTTTAAATACTTAAGATTTTTTCACGATCCCTGATTCTTATATGTAGATAATATCATATCCAAGTCCAGACCACTAGGAGTTCTCATTTTTGCTATAATACTCAATCCACAGGGCTGTATCTGGTACGTCTAAGATCTACAAACCCAATCCGCTAGAAAAAGAAGCTTCGAAAGAAAGACAAGATTGTTTCCTCTTCCAATTATGAGCTACTACTCTATCTAGAGTCACCCAAGTCCGTATATACATCCATCTCCCGGACCACCTAGGAAATCACCGGCGACTCCACATACTCCACCCCTGGCTTCAAATACTCATAATGCCCCGTCAGGTTCACCATAAGCACATCCTCCGGCGCATGCGGGATCTTCGGCTGCGTGGACGCCAACAAAAAGCCCACCGGAAATCCCACATCGAACGGATACGCAGCTTCAATATCCCTGACATCCTCGTCCGAAAGCTGCAGATCCAGCGCCTCGATGTTCGCTTTCAGATGCTCGAGACTGCGTCCCCCGACGTTGGGTATGACATTCGGCGCCTTCTGGCGCACGTATGCGAGCGCGATGCTGGTGATGCGGGTGTCTTTCCCATGGCGCGCGGAGACGGTCTCGAGAGCTCGCGAGACGGCGATGTCCGCGGGTGTTGCGCCCCCGGGCATTTTTCGACCGGTATTTTGTCTGCGTTGCGAGTCGGTTTTGAAGTATCCGCCGCCGAGGGCGCCCCAGGGGATGATGCCCATTCCTTCGGATATGCACATGGGGATGATGTCGCGCTCCATGTCGCGCGTTGCGGCGGACCATTTGCCTTGGTAGATGGTGAAGGGGCGGAGGCCGTGGTCGCGGGCGTCTTAACAATCAGCATCTTTCTTTAAAAGAAGACGAATGTGAGAGAGAGAGAGAGAGAGAGAGAGAAAGAGAGGGAGGGACAGTCTGGTATATGGCACTTACACTGATTCGCCTTACTCACAATCCAAGCAGGAGTATCACTGACGCCCAGATAAATCACCTTGCCCGCAACCACGAGCTGGTTGAGACCGTGCATGATCTCCTCGATGGAGGTGGTGAAATCCCACCAGTGAAGATACAACTGCCACTCAATCAGCATATAACCAGCACTGGAAGCACTACCATGCAAACATATGCATGTATGTATGCACGCATGTATGGAGACTCACGATATCAATATACTCCGTCCTCAATTTCCTCAGACTATCCCTGACCGAAACATGCATGCTCTTCGCATTATTCCCAATATAGTTCGCTTGTATGAGACTCTTGTCGTAGGATTTGTAGCCGTGGGTGTATTTCGTAGCCAGGACGATCTGGTCTCGATTGTTCCGGAGGGACATCCACTCGCCGAGCCATTGTTCGGATTCTTCGCATTGGTAGTTGCTCGCGCTGTCGTCAGGTTTTTTTGTCAGTCTAAAAGAAAGAAAGAAAGAAAAAGGCAGAAGTTGATATAGAGCGACGAATGAAGGGCAACAAACGTATCGATAAAATTCCCCCCATGCGCGAAAAAGTAATCCAAGATCTCAAAAGCCTGCTCCTTCGTGCACTCGCCCATGAATTCCTTCCACGAGTCGCCAAAGTTCATCGTCCCCAAGCAGAGCGGACTGACTTTGAGCGCGGCAGCTGGACTCAGGGGTCGATGACGACCGAGTTTGGTTTGAGGGAGGGGCGGCTGTGCGAAGAAAGAGGGCATCGACATGATGTAGTTCGGTGTCTGTGGTCTGTAGTATAATAGAGGTGAGTATGTGTCTGCCGAAATGGTGTACAGGACTGATTATTTCTTTTCTCTCGTCATGAAGGGTCTTCGGTGTTTATATAGAGAAGGGAGCACTCCAAATATGCCCCTTGAACAGCAGAGCGGACATGGTAGTATAGTGTACAGCGGACACGAAGCGGACGGTTGACCTATACATCATCGATCACAGCTACTATTGGCACTGGATAGCTCGACATCGACTACTTCCCGCATACTCGACCGTCTGCAATGCGTGGCTATGTCCATCGAGCGGAGCGGCGGCGGAGACCAGAGCGGGACCCGAGCGGACACTCCTAGTTATCTCCCGCTCCAACAATGATCTACCTAGCTTATTTTTCTTACTTCCCACCTACATTAACTTCTCCACTTATTAATAAAGGACATCTCCTTTATCTCCGCTGGTAAAACCGCACTGGTCTGGCCATGCTTATTATCAAAACCGGAGTTAAAATAAAATTGCTCCTCGCCCTTCCGAGAGAACGGACTTAGAACACGGACATTGGGGCCGTACAATAAGTCGTGGTTCGGACGTGGATATTAATAATTATTTAGAAGATCTGCCTAGGGTTCCACTATTCTATTCTATCCTAGTTTTATTTTATTTGGATCTGAGGCCGGACTTCTACTATACGTCCACTTATTTGTCAACAGGTAATCTCTTCGATATATGCCGCTTGTATGACTTTATGCGTCCAGCCTCTAGTATAGAAGCGATAGCGAGCAGTCTGGAGATTGTAGTTTGATACGAATTCTAATGGAAAGTACATCTTAATGTATACTAGTCTTACCGGATAAGCTTACTCATGTTTAGACGAAAAGTTGGGCCATCATGAAGAATTGTAATGAAAGGCAAGGAAACCTGCATTGCTCATAACTATGGAAATATACATGACAGAAAAAAAAAGTTTTCATCAACGCTAAATAGAAACCCAATTTGTTGTCCAGAGACAATTCAGCCCAGTATCATACTTTCATGGTACCACTCTGGTTGGCATCACCAGCTGATTTCGGTAAGGCTGGTAATTCTACCCGGTCAAAAACATGGGTATCACTAACGACCGGGCACTGCACGAAACGAGTTTACAGCTTGGCGGCGGCGCCAGGCGAGGAGATCTCGTTGTACAGCAGGGTGGTCAGGAACTCGGCGTAGTCCTCGCCGGTGACCTGGTTGGCAAAGTAGCGGCCGGCCAGCTGGAACTTGTTGCCCTTGGGGCCCTTGGCAGCGAGCTCGCTGGCCTGCTCCTGCAGCAGACGCAGAGCGTAGGCCTTGTCGATCTTCTTGCCCTCGCTGCTGGTGACACCGTGCTTGACCCACTGCCACAGCTGGCTGCGGGAGACCTCGGCCGTGGCGGCGTCCTCCATCAGGAAGTTGATGGGGATACAGCCAACTCCACGGAGCCAGCCCTCCATGTAGGAGAGACCGATGTTGAGGTTCTTGCGGATGCCCTCCTCGGTGATCTTACCGGGGACGTTGGTGTTCAGCAGGTCGTTGGCGGTGATATGGACATCCTCGCGGCGGACAAAAAGCTGGTTGGGCGTGGGCATGTACTTGTTGAAGACGTCGGAAGCAATGGCGGCCAGGGCGGGGTGGGCAACCCAGGTACCGTCGTGACCGGCGCGGACCTCGCGCAGCTTGTCGGCGCGGACGTTCTCCATGGCCTTGTCGTTGGCGGCCGGGTCGGTCTTGATAGGGATCTGGGCGGCCATACCACCCATGGCGTGGACGCCACGGCGGTGGCAGGTCTTGATGAGCAGCTTGACATAGGCGTCCATGAAGGGTACCGTCATGGTGACGTCGGCACGGTCAGGCAGGACGAAGTTGGGGTTGTTGCGGAACTTCTTGATGAAGGAGAAGATGTAGTCCCAGCGGCCGCAGTTGAGGCCGGAGCTGTGGTCGCGCAGCTCGTAGATGATCTCGTCCATTTCGAAGGCGGCGGTGATGGTCTCGATCAGGACGGTGCCACGGATGGTGCCGCGGGGCAGGCCGATGTAATCCTGGGCCAGGTTGAAGACGTCGTTCCACAGACGGGCCTCGAGGTGCGACTCCATCTTGGGCAGGTAGAAGTAGGGGCCGGTGCCGCGGGCGACGAGCTCCTTGGCGTTGTGGAAGAAGTAGAGACCGAAGTCGAAGAGCGAGCCGGAGATGGGCTCGCCATCGACGGTGAAGTGCTTCTCATCGAGGTGCCAGCCTCGAGCACGGGCAATGAGCGTCGGGAGAGTGCGGTCGGTGCGGAGCTTGTACTCCTTGCCGCCCTGGGAGAAGTCGATCTGGCGACGGATGGCGTCGTACAAGTTGACCTGGCCGTTGACCATGTTGTCCCAGGTGGGGGCAGACGAATCTATTCGAATTAGCTTGTCATCTCTCTATATATAGATAGACGCAGGCCACGCTATCTGTGATGGAACATACCTTCGAAATCGGCCATGTAGGTCCAGACATCAGCATTCAGGGCGTTGACGACCATCTTGCGGTCCGTTGGGCCGGTGATCTCGACACGGCGGTCGACGAGACCGGGGGCAGGGGGGGCACCCTTCCAGGCATCGTTCTCGCGGATGTGCTTGGTCTCTGGCAGGAAGTCGAGCAGGTTGCCACGGTCAATCTCGGCCTGGCGCTGGACACGGCGCTGGAGGAGGGCCTTGCGGGTTGGGTTGAAGGTGCGGTGCAGCAGGGCCAGGAAGGCACAGGCCTCCTTGGTGAGGATCTTGCGGGCGTCGTTGTTGATGTGGCCCAGGATGGCGACATCCTTGAGCTGGGCTTCGACGGAAGTCATGGTGGTTTCTTTTATCCTATTTGACTTTTGCAGTAGGGGAGGTCACAGGTGATAAGAACCTCGTGTCGACAATAGTTATGAACGTCTCTCTGGATTTTACTTGGAGAGACCAACAGAGATAGACTTGAGATAAAACCGGGGAAAGGGAAGACTGTGAACAGAGGCGAGGGAGAGAGAGCTATATATTATCGCATGGAGAAACGGGGGAGAGGCCATGACTACGTCAGACGGGCAGGCAGAGTTGCCGCGGTCCATTGACGAGCCAGAGCGAGAAACGGCCGAGCTTTCAGTGTCAGTCAGTCTGGATGAGCGGAAGTTTGGAGGAGATGGAGAATGAGCATCGAAGCTGGAGAGAGTTGCCCGCGGGAAACGACGTTCTCGGCCGATTGGTCTGTTCTGATTGGCTGAGGCTTTTCATTCCCCGCGTTGTCATGTCATCGTTATCGCATCTTCTCTTTCGCTTTTTCTGCTTCTTTTCCCGCACTTTCCTGGAGAAATAAAATAACAATGTGATAATTCATATCTTAATGGCACTCTACAGCTTCTATATTATTATCTACTAATTCCTCCTTCTAGTGGCAACGATGTGGTGTGAAATAACATAATACCGAGAGCCGCGGCAAGGACGTCATCCCGCTCGGCGCGGTGGAAAGTCACGTGAGCTCCCGGCTTCCCGGCTTCTTCCGACCTCGGAGAAGTCAGGATCATTCTTTCATATTATTTTATTATTCTTCGATAGGATAGTTATAGACAGGATTCAGAATAACAGATTAATATCAATCGTTCTGTAACTGATTAACAGAACACAGGACATCGTCAATTGTATCGATATCAGACATGCATTGATCCTACTGTCAACCGTCCACAAGGTATTGACATGATGTACCAATATAGACTGCCATGCGGAAGACTCCGTATGGCAGTTACCCATTCAGCTCGGGCCAGATCGACTCATGTACTCCGTACGGAGTAATAGATACATAGCCGGCCAGACTCGACTATTGTTATCGTATCGAGTTCCACCGGCTTCCAGCCCTCCCGGCAAGGATCGCCTTCCATCCGATCCTCTCCCTAGCTCGTCTGGCGGAGAAGCATGTGCTTTCCGATCCTTCTCGGCCGGGACATGTGGCACACCATACTACTCTAATAATATTAATTTCTAAGTAGACAGACAACAAAAGTAATCTTGTCCAATCATCTCAGGATAAAGATAAAGATAAAGTTCATAGTCGCGTTTGGATTGTTATTCATGAGATCGTTCTATCGTCCGGTCTACTCTACAAGACTCAATGCTTCCCACCTATGGATAGTCCACGCTCATAGTAATTATACAGAACCATAACGGTCTATCTGGTATCATACGGCAAGACAACTCTCGTCCAGCCATCTCAGGATCACACAATGAAAGGGCATAACAGCATACAAGTAGACCGCCCATCCAGCATCCTCTTAGACCGTCTCGATATATCTCCTCACCTCCCTAGATAACAGTCAGCATCAAGTCAACGCACCAGAACTCTCAATGAAATTCTAACTCACCAGTCAGTCACAGCCTCCTCCCACAGGCGCACTTCATGCTCCCTCGTGCCGCCGAAATGTTCCACAAACGCATCCCCAAACACCTTCCGCGCCAGGCTTTCCGGTGCCATAAAGCGTTCCGTGGCCTCCTTCAGATTCTTCGCCAGCCGTGTTCCCTGGTCGCTCGCACCGCCCACATCCTCTCCCTTGCCCAGCGGAGGCACCGGGATCTCCAGCTTGTTCTCAACGCCATACCATCCCAGCGCGACCACTGCGGCAAGCACAAGGTGCGCGTTGGTGTCTGCTCCTGGCACGCGGACCTCAAAGCGTGTTGCCTTCGCACTGGCCGTCGGCGGCGCAATGAGCCGGATGGAAGCTGCACGATGTTCCAGTCCCCAAGATACGGTGACCGGGGCCCAGAAGTTCTCCACCAGGCGCTTGTACGAGTTGATGGTCGGGGCGAGGAGCGGCATGATGTCCGGCAGACCAGCCAGGAGACCGGCCAGGAAGTGTCTGCCCAGGTCGGACAGGTTGGCAACGTCCGGGTAGGGGGCGTTGGCATCGGGCGTGTCGCGCGCGAACAAATTCTTGCCCTCTTTCGACACGATCGAGACGTGCATGTGGCCGCTGTTCCCGGGGAGGCCTTCCCTAGGCTTCGCCATGAAAGCGGGTGTGATGCCGAATTTACTACCTAGCGACTTGACAACATATCTGCAATTGTCAGCATCTAGACATTCTTCCATTCGAGAAGGTCAATGGTGCACTAACTTGAACAGTCCTGCCCGGTCCGCCATATCCTTGATTTCCCCAAATTGCAAGGCCTGTCGTATTCACATTAGTAGCTCTTCCACCAAGTCCGAAGGTAAACGACATACGGCTTCGAACACACCAGGACCGCTCTCAGTATGCCATCCCTCGATATCACACTTAAACTGCTCGCATGCGTCGAAGATGCCGTAGTAGTACTCTTGGTTGTGAATAGGTCTCGTCAAGCTGTACCCAAACATCCCCTCCGTCAACGGCGGCAGAGACTCGACAGGGTTGTTCTTCAGAAACGTAGCTGTGTTGGAGGAATTGCGTTCGGGGTTCTCATTGCTGCCCGGTGCGCGGAACTGGTAGAACTCGTATTCAGCTGGAGCAAGTCAGTCCGACCCAGCGCATACACCATTACATAGAACTGCGAGCCAGCGACACATACCACCAGCCATCGCCTTATAACCTGCCTTCTCCCACTTGTCCATGGCGGTCTTGAGCAGTCCGCGCGGGCACGCGCACACGGGCTCCTTGGTCTCCGGGTCAAAGAAGCTGACCAGAAAGAAGGGCACATTGTCTTCCCAGGGAATGCGCCGGAAGCTCTTCAGATCCGGAATGGCGACCAGATCCCTGTATCCATTCTCCTTGTTGCTGATCTGCAGCTCCTTGAAATAGGTCCTGTCGTGCATGTCCCAGCCAAAGATCACTGAACAGAACCCGAACCCCTCCTGTGCGATCGACAGGAATTTCTTCTTGGAGATGAGCTTTCCGCGGAGGACGCCATCGACGTCGATTCCGGCGACCTTCACCCTCGTGTCGTTCTCCAGGACCTGGGCGAGGTTGTCCGGCGTGACCTCGACATCTGCGGAGGACATGGTGGCCTTTGCGCGGTGTCAGTACTGCACAATGAGACTGATACTGGTTCCGTGGCACTTACGACCACTGTAAAAGAAAGGGATTCTATCACAATCAGAGACGGAAGGGATGCGACAAGACAATGGCGAGAACAAGAGAACAAGAGAGGAGGGAGGGGGTCACGCACGGAGACTGGAGCAGCTGAAGCGTTTATCGGAGCTTATCAAGATCCCTGACCGCCTGCGCCAAAAACGGTTAGCCTGTATTAATACTAGTTCGTTGCCAAATTACACCGCTTAATACATACAATTGAAGTATTGACAGTCGTATTGACACTGTATACTCTCGTATGATGTTTCAATCAGAATAACAGCCAAAGGGGTCTCTTACTTGACTTATTGACTTGATCGATGACACATGCTATCAGAGATCATCGCGATAAATACGAGCACAGAGATCCATCCCGCCTTTTTTTACCTGGACGAGTTAGTTGATTCTAATGTTTTCGGGTCGAGATTAGATAAGAGAATCCACACATGCCACTAGACCCCGCCGCATTCATTCGAACTGAATTGCCCTGCTGTCCTGTTCCTGGAAGACATCAATTATTACTCTTCAAAGGGTGCACGAATAGAGCTGAGCATTTAACATCCTCAGCTCATCAGCTGTTGTAAGTTTGGTGGCCATTTGATCCTGCTCAGCCGGAATACATAGTTAACTATCACCGTTTGACTCACTGCTAATTACTCCGCGACAGGCTTTATATCTCCCCTGAATACAATAAATACCACAGCTGCCACCATGGGTCGTCTCGAGGGAAAGAACGCCATCATCACTGGCGCCGCTGGGTAAGCGTCCTCACCTCTGTATGATCACTGCGACCAGATATTAACATTAACTCCCCCAGCGGAATTGGCCTGGAGACCAGCATCCTCTTCGCGCGCGAGGGTGCCTCCGTCCTGATGGCCGATATCTCTGAGCCCGCGCTCGAGAAGGCCCTGGCCAAGGTCAAGGAGCTCGCTCCCACCGCCAAGCGCGTCGAGACCATCAAGTGTGACGTCTCCAAGGAAGCCGATGTCAAGGCCATGGTCGAGTCGCAGGACAGCTGGGGCGGCACCGATGTCATCTTCAACAACGCGGGCATCATGCACGCCGATGACGCGGACGCTCTCGACACCCCCGAGAAGATCTGGGATCTCACCCACAACATCAACGTCAAGGGCGTCTGGTTCGGCTGCAAGCACGCCGTCCTCTCTCTACGCAGACACAAGAAGACCAAGGGGAGCATCATCAACACGGCCAGTGTGGTCGCCCTCGTCGGCAGTGCCACGCCTCAGCTGGCTTACACGGCCAGCAAGGGTGCCGTCCTGGCCATGACACGCGAGCTGGCTATCGTGCACGCCCGTGAAGGATTCCGCTTCAACGCTCTCTGCCCTGCCCCTCTCAAGTAGGTCCCTCGATCATTCTCCATAATGTAACAGTACTAACGAGCGCAGCACTCCCCTCCTCCAAGACTGGCTGGGCGACGACCAGGCCAAGCGCCACAGACGCGAGGTGCACTTCCCCACCGGCCGTTTCGGCGAGGCCATCGAGCAAGCCCAGGCCGTCCTCTTCCTCGCCAGTGACGAGAGCAGCTTCGTCAATGCCGCCGACTTTGTCGTCGACGGAGGCATGACCAAGGCCTACGTTACTCCTGAGGGACCTGCTATTCCTGCGCCCCAGAACCTGGCCCGGTAAACGATCATGATATCTTTAGAGTAATGCCTTTATCAATTAGCATAGACGGGTGCCAGTCTCTATACATCTATATCTAAATACTATTAAAAGACACTATCTATGAGAAAGAAAACTCCGTGTATCCGTCTTCCTGCAGAGCTTTTGAACAACTCCCAAAATGCATCTCGCAAGTAAACAAACCAGAGAATAAATAGAACAAGAAAAAGAAGAAAAAGAGAAAGAGGAAGAGGAAGGCGAGTCATGCATCAACAGGAACTCCCAAATAAGCCAAGTAATCCGTATATCCCAACTCCGCCCATCGTTCCCTCTCCTCGTCATCCTTGATAGCCACAAGCCCCAGCATCCCCGCCGCATTGGACCCATTCGGCCCCCCGGGCCCAAACGTCCTCCGCGGAATCAGCGCCATCCACTCCGCTGTCATAGCCACATTATAATCCCCATCGACATCGCCCGCCTTCACCAGCGCCTCCTTCGTCAGCGCCAGAAGCCGCTCATGAATCCTGACTACATCCCTCGTCGTCGCATGCTCCGGGATCCGTAACACGTAGTGCTTGAACGACACGCCGGGAATGCGACTCGCCACGTCTTCCTCGGAGGTCGCTCTAGCAGGCCAGAGCTCATGTTCCGGCGCCGCAAAGAGCTGCAGGTGCTTATGGCCTTGTGACGAGCCGGAATTCACGCCGCAGTTATAGATCATAAGAAGAGGCGTGGAGAAGGATTTCATCACGGCCCAGACGGCTGTCAGGTCTGTGGCATTGAGGTCGTCTTCCTGCAAGGCGAACTCGCGCGTCGGGAGGACCAGCATGGGCCGGTAGACGCAGTACTTGTTCAGCAGGAGGCGGTGGGACTGCCCGATGTCTGTGATCACTTCGTCGGGATTGGGGTTGATGAAGGGGCCGCTGGCCTTGATGCGGCCTGGATCCTTGGGTGCTAGCACGGGTTTGCGGGATAGTGTCGGGATGATTCGAAATTCAAACTGCGATTCGTCAGTATGATTGTTTATTTGATGAGCGGTTTTGCTCGTTCATCACTCATAGAGGAGTGGTTCGATATAGAAATAGTAATATGATATGCACTCCGATTACAATGGAAGATGACAAAACTCATAAAGAAACCAAACCCATAAAAGGAAACTAAACCTACCAGAAACCCGTTATGCGAATACAGCTCAGCCTTTGCGACATCGTAGAATATGCGCCGTTCCTTAACCATACTATCAAACTTGACATACGTCTTGGCCTCCAGATCTGCCGGCAAGCCCAAGTGTTGGAAGTCCTCCTCATCGGCGCCGTTCTCGCATATCCGAGTTGATGGCATGATTCGATTATCAATATTGTAGATACTAGGGCAATTGGTGCTCTCAAGTGATCCTTAACTGCTTTCCAGCAATTGGCCGACGTTGCTGCTGCTGTCTGTTCTCGTTGATATCGCTTTGTGCCGCTGAGCTTCACCAACGAACAATCCTCCAGGGCGAGCACTGGTTGAAAAACGAAATAAATGGAAGAAATGAACAAGAACGACTGACTCCTCTACCACCGACTTCCTGGCTCAGCTCTTCAATCCTGAAGGTGCGATTCTTTTCTGGTTGGCCACACCGATGATGCTGGTCCGGGCGCGGGCGAAGCGTGGCCGGTGCCAAGAAGCGCGCTCTCGGCCAAGACAAGATCAAGATCAAGGTCATCATCCTTCATCAGCCTGGAAGATTCCGCCAGGATCCACCTGAATCGCTTCTTGGGAGCTGGACACTTGCGAATACTCACATTGAATATGCGAAAATATGGAATCAGTAGCAGTTGCTAGCAGGTAACACACCGCATATGCGATTGAGCTATTCAGTAATACAGAGTAGTCAGGCAGTGTCTTCAGACAGAATCGATACTTAGATCTAGAGACCTTCATAGCCGCTACGTCATCTGGAGAGAGTCAATCATTCACAGTTTCGATATCGCACAATAGATGTCCCTGAAATTTTCTAAATAGCCTAAAGCCACATGGCTTTTCGTTTTTCGTCATGATTTCGCATCTGCCAATATGTGTGAATGACTGGTTGCGTCGTGTGATGCTGACTTGACGTTTGCATGTACATACATATTATGTCAGATAGGAGAATAGGATATTAACAGTATGAACTCTGTCCGTGAGAATATCTTTTGGCAGTATTGTGATTACTCCTAGGCTCAGCGACGTTGCCACCATCTTCTATACTTGCCGGTCGGAAGCCAAAGCATTGACCTCGAGCTTAATGATAACCTTAAGTGTACCTATAGAAGAGCAATCACTATATAGCTATAACCATGTGCATCCAGGCCTTATTATTTCTTAATTATCCCAGCATTTGGGTCAATATGCAGGTGGAAAGTATAGAAAGTACGATATCTTCCAGCATGCGAGCTGGCAACATGATTGGAGTACTCGTCAAATCCTTCACCTGGCGATCGCGTATTTCCTGACTGTGTCCGAAGATCTAACGGCGCATGGATCAGCTGGAACGTTTCATCCAGAACGCTTGAGCCGTCTTTCTTTCGCGGTGGAGAACTACGCGTGTCCGTGTTTCGTTTCAGTGTTTCGATCGGCGGCTTCATTGGCTCCCCTGGCGGTTACACCCAACGCTCCCGTTGGATCTGCATCTTCCGGGTCCTCGCCGTCCATCATATCATATCCATGGATGCTTCGATCCGACTCAACCTCAGCGACCCAGGTACAAGCTGTTGCTTTCTGGACCGCCGATATGATAAAAGTACCAAGTTGGTTCGGTGAGGACCAATATCGAGGGACCTGTGGTTATGGCACTTATGATGTGATGTGATCTCTCGCCATCCTGCACGTTTCCTCGACCTGTCATGGTGTTTCGTTTCATGAAACACGCACCACATTGGTATTCCTCCCACGGCATGATCGCCGTCTGTTGCTCACACATTCTCCATCAGGCTGAAGTCCAGACCAAATGACATGGGCTTATTCCGCCATCCAGCACCCGATGGAACCATGTACCGTCTCGTTCACGCAATCCATCCCATCCTTCTCCGTGGATTTGCGCGTTTAGATCTAGACCATGACTGATCAGCAACGGCCCCGGTACCTGGTTACATTGCTCCCGTCTGGAGGTGAACCGCAAGTCAATCCATCATGGCCCCTCGTCCAGGTACCACCGCCCCAGAGTGAATACAAATACCTCGCCTCCTTCTGGTGAGTCGACCTTCCCTGCAACGTTTATCCAGTCTCTGTTTTCGCTTGGCAACTCTCACTCCATCGTTTCTTTCATTCTTTACCCTGAATCGCTGGTAGATTCAAAGAACGACTCCTAGAAGTCCACGGGATCCATTCATTATCTGCCTTTGAAAAATCCAAGAACCACACCAACACATCACAATGAAGCTCTTTGCCTCTATCTCCGCTGTTCTTCTCCTGTCTGGCTCTGCTGTGATGGCAGCTCCTCAGGTACGTGCTGTGGATCTTGTATACCTAAATCCCATTTGATATACTAACTCGAAACAGAACAACAGCCCCTACACCCTGACCATCACGGGCTCTTCTGTTCCCACCCCTAGCCCATCTGGCTCGCCGACCCCGTTCCCCTTCAGCAGCGGCGCTCTTCCCACTCCCAGTGGCACTCCCACTCCTGGCGCTCCTTTCCCCGGCTCTCCCAGACAGGGTGGCCGCGGCCGTCGGGGCGGTGGTGACGCTCCCGCTCCCTTCCCGGGCAAGACTCCCCAGGAGGGCAGCTTTCCTATCAAGCGCAACGTCCGCCAGCTCAAGGCGTAAATGACACCATCCGATCCACTTTGAACATGGGGCATTGATACTGGAATTGTCTGTACGACGAAGGCTGGGACTGGTCCAATAGGAACGATCTTCACTTTGATGAACATATGTGCTACGGTGTATATTATTCAGCTAGACTGAGTTTGGAATTCAAGGACAAGGATTTTCTTCACTGAAGCGGCAAATATTATATTAGATTCCGTTATTATTAGCAATTTTGTATTGCCTCTGCTTTTTTAAGACTGTTGCGACGAGCGTAGGATGGCCGCTGCTTCCTCCAGCTGCTGCGGCGTTGGCCGGTTCACAATTAGAAGATACAGTATATCCTTTCGGTGTCAGTAAGAGCTAATAGCATGCAGTGCAATTAGGATTACTCACCTTCTTAAGCAGAGTCAACCCCCCCGATAGCAACGCAGGTAATGTCCCAGTCTTAGCCTTGCGAATGGAAGGCGAGCTCGCATCTCCATTTTCAGATCTCTGTTTGTTACCTTGACCTCCAAAACTACCTAAACGGCCGGGCAGAGGCAATGATGGAAGCTGTACACGACCCCCAGTCAACAAAGCCAGCGGATCACCACTGGCAGCAGGGTGGTTAGGATCCGAGTAAATCGACTTGAACGTCTCCTTCCGACCACCATTGGCTATCACGCTGTCCGGGTTATGTCCTGCCCATTTCGCCCGCGCTCGCCTGTCCATATACTCCTCCACGAAATTCGACGATCGTTTGAGTGCGTTTTGCTTCTTGACTTCGCCCCCATCAGCGGCCAGGTCGTCAAGCTTGGGGAAGATCAGCGGCGCCGTGTCGGGCCATTCGAAGGATGGGACTCCCCGCGACGGAGCCAACTTTTGCTTGAACTTCTTGTACCCGCTGCTCTCGTCGTTCGACACCACGGGCGAGATCGACGAGTTCATGTCGAAGTTCGCCATCGTGATCATCTCCTCTGGCTGGCTGGGCTTCCAGGTCATGATAATCGCGACGAGACCTCGTGGCGCGAAGAACTCGGCGTTGACTTTATCCAGGAAGCCGTTGGTTTTGACTCGACTGTGGACTTCATCTCCTATATCCGTAGCGATTTGGATCACAAGCGAGATGAGCACCGCGAAGTGGTCCGGGGCGAATAGTCCCGCGATGGAGGCCAGATTCAGGGCTTGGATCAACCCGCTCGGTTGGACGGCCTTGTTCAGCTTATCGATGAAATCGAGAAAGGTCGCCTGATCGATCCCGACATCGTTGAGGAGAGGTGCATACGCTTGGACAAACCCTCTGGAGCGCTTTCCAGGGCGCCGTTGCGTGATGAGGACAGGTAGCTGGAGCTTTGGGCCTTGCGTTCTCTGAGGAGGCGGAGGAGGGGAAGAGTGATCCTGCAAGAACGTCTCTGCAAGCTGAGGCAACTGTTCTTCGCTCACGGAATATGGCGGTGGTTTCTCGCTGCCGACTTCGTCTTGTGCCTCGTCCAGTTGCCAGGTCGCTTCGTACATCTGCTGCGGGATGCTCGATGAATAATGCTCATCGAGCGCATCCTGCGCATTCTGGCTAATGGACCGGGTATCTTGATCGCTCTGATGCTCTTGAACAGACTCTTCGTAGGTAGATGGCTCTTTATTGTCTCCATCTTGTGTTCTTGTAGCTTTCTTCTCCTTGCGGTGATGATAGGCTTCCGCTGCGAGGCCAATGCCAGAGGCTAGACCACGAAAGATCTTCCCGCTAATTGGGTCAACGAGGAAAGGCGATGGGCGGTTACTCTGTTGTTTCTTCTTGGAGTTTGCATTGGGGTCGCTATGCTCCACTCCTTCTCCAGGCATGATGTTGCAGATAGCCGAGCAGCGAATAGTCAGGAAAAGTCTATATAGCGAGAAGAGAAGCAAGAAAGAAAGAAAGAAAGCGTTACCATGAACACTTTTTAAACAGCTGGGGAAATAGTGGATTATATCTACAGTTCCTCGCGGAACCAACCTGACGCTCTAGCCTAGCCCTTATACTCCATCTGCTAATTATAATTCTAATTGATCCAGATCCATTCTCTATCAAGAGTAGAAGCTTGATTAATCGACCAATACAAAGCATCGAAATAGAAACTTCCCCACCTACACTTGGCCCGAATAGGAGAAACATTGGCCAAGAAATTCGAACTGGCCAATCAGCGAACACATACATATACTAGTGGCACGACTAGTAGTATCTTATCGACAGGTTTTAATAGTTATATCTGGAACAACAGACTTATATCTGCCAGAGACCACAGAATGATATTTAAATAACTAAATGATGAAACTGCCCTTCTCTTTACCCAGAATAGTAATACATCTTCAGCATCTATTCCTTCTTGAAGACACATCGAATCGACATATTCAATGTGTTATGGGCAAGGGATACTGTATCGAGCAGAGGTAGCAGGGTTGTTATGCGGTTGACAAACACAACATCCCACCCTACTGGAACTCCTTCATGGTGTTGCTTCCCAGAACCATTCAGGTTTGCTTGAACGCGGTGACGTCTATGACTATAGTCAATAGTTAGCAGAAATGCAGCATGATGGGCATCTCTCTGATGCCGAATCTCTGCGAAAGGAGTGTTTTTGAGAGAAAGCAATATCGCCCAGGTGAAGAGATCCGATTTATAACACTTCATTTCAGACCAGTGTAGCACCACAACCTTTCTGATTCCCACTTTCTATGGCTTCACTATACTTAACAAGTGGTAGAAAAAGATGTAACGCTGGTGAAATCATTGGATGTGAAAAGATATTGCGGGTAGCAACTTCTCGGATATATATAATACTCCATGCGTCACATATAGAATTAATCAATCATCATCTATCGAAGACGAAGAAAGGAAATAACTTCAGCTTCCACACTCGAAAAAATATTTCTTACCGACCTCGTGCAGAAGAGAGGCTCCGCATGTCAATGGGTACAGGGCCCATTCGCTCAGATAAAGCGAGAGATGTCTGCATTCGGATACACGGCTACATATAGACGACCATACATGCCCCGTTTTCTCCAGCTGCAGTTGGCCAAAGCGGCTCCATAGATATCTCATAGGAGGAACAAGTCTTCTATAGCTATAATGTTATAATAACAGTTCAAGACGCCTCTTCCCCGCATCCACGGCCGGGAAAGGCGGGGGTGGAGCGATTGCAGGGGCCTCCCGTGCTAGTAACCATCTCTAAATTGCCTTTTACCTCGGCACCCTAACTACAATAGTAGCACGAATATAGAGCACCTCGGTCAGAGATATTATTTATTTTATCTCGGTTAGGCACTCTAAAATAAAATTCCAGTCTTCTGGCTAAAGTTCCAACTTCTGTAGGACAGATAAAACCTGTCCATCTCATTTTGCCCAATACAACTTCTATTATCTCGAGTAGCCGAAGCTCGAATCCCTCACTATGGCTAATCAACAATCCCAAAATGAAGCCTACGTGCTAGGCGTCGGCATGACGGAATTCATCAAACCTCGCGGATTGCGCGAGTATCCCGAAATGGGCTACGAAGCCGGCGTCAAAGCCCTGCTGGATGCTCAGATCACCTACGACGATGTCCAGCACGGAGTAGCCTGCTTTGCCTTCGGTGATTCGACGTCTGGTCAGCGAATCTTTTACCAGTTGGGCATGACTGGCATTCCTATCGTCAACACGAGCAATGCCTGCGCTACGGGCTCAATGGGGCTCTACATGGCGCGCACGCTTGTCAAAAGCGGAAACGCAGACTGTGTTCTGGCGATTGGATTCGAGAAGATGAACCCGGGAAGTCTGAAGAGTCCATGGGATGATCGACCCAGTTCCACTGGGCGGTTTGCTGCCAAGATGGCGGAGTTGGTCGGTATCGATAAGAAAGCGCCGATTAATGCGCAGTATTTCGGAAACGCAGGGCGCGAGTACATGCAGAAGTAAGCCATGTCCCGTGTGGAATTCGCTGATACCCGGTTTGTTAACTTGATGAACGATCGCTTGCAGGTATGGAGCGAAAGCAGAAGACTTTGCTGAGATTGGCCGTATCTCCCATGAACACTCACAGCGTAACCCGTATGCGCAGTTCCGCAGAAACTACTCTCTCCAGGAAATTCAGGACTCGACGATGATTTACCCGCCTCTGACAAAATTGCAGTGCAGTCCCACCAGTGACGGTTCGGCTGCAGCAGTTATCGTATCGAGGAGATTTTTGGATGCCCGTCCGCACCTTAAAAGCCAGGCAATATTGATGGCCGGTCAATCCTTCCTGACTGACTCCCCCAAAACCTTCCAGGCGAGCTCGATGGACCTTATCGGCTATGATATGACGAAACGAGCAGCTCAAGCCGCAATGAAGGAGGCTGGGATCACGCCAGGAGATGTCAGGGTCTGCGAATTACACGATTGTTTCTCTGCAAATGAAATGGTAGTCATAGATGCAATGGGCTTCTCTGAGCCTGGAAAAGCTCATGAGATGATACGGAGGGGAGATATTACATACGGTGGAAAGATGGTCATAAACCCCTCTGGAGGCTTGATATCCAAGGGACATCCCCTTGGGGCAACGGGGCTGGCTCAATGTGCTGAGTTGACGTGGCAGCTGCGCGGATGGGCGAACAATCGACTTGTGGACAACACACGGGTTGCAGTGCAGCATAACTTGGGTCTGGGAGGCGCTGTCGTTATTAATGTCTACAAACGTGCTGATGGAAAGAAGAATACCAAGGTCAGCAATGAGGAGATTGCACGCGGCAGCTGGCTTGGGTATAACCCCGCTGTAGAGGCCCGCGGAATCAGCGACAGCGATGCCGAGAGAGTCAGAAGCAAAACAAACCGCAATAACTGGGCTTTCGGGAGCGATACTAGAAAAAAGCAGGGTGCTGAAGCCAATCTGTAAGTGAGCCGATCAGGGCAAATCTGGGGTAGTCGTTACTGTCTCCTTTATGTTCTACCATATCCGATGTGCTATCACCGTTCTGGCACGTCTATTTAATAGGTGTAAAGGAAAATCAAGTACTTCTGTTGGTATTACCTAGCGTATCCATGCAGATTTGCAGTACAATCATTGAAATATCCATATCAAATACTTCTGTTGGTATTACCCGCCGCCAATCTTTTGGTCAGCATTGCATATGAGTTGATAGACGAACTCTCTCCGAGTTAGTTCTCTATTCCTTCTTGTAGATGAACCGGCTAGCTGCAGCCCCATCCACGCGATCACGGAGAGCATGCTTCTGGCGGGTGCTCATGTAGGTCTTCGCAATCTGCGCACCCAATGCATCCTCGGGGCCGTACGATTCGTCCTGCGAAAGAAGTCTCCCAGTTGCTCCGTCGACTCTCAGGCCCTGAAATCTGGATCTGAGACGTCCACGAGAATCAACCCAGGTGTCAGCATCTCCGCCGAGGTAAAAAGCAGGATCCTGCTGGAAGCAGCGCAGGTCAACCATCTGTTCTGCACCTGGACAATAGGCAAATGAGTTGCCGGTGATCACGTTGAAACCCACTGGGTGATCCACGGCCTGGATTCCAAGAGAATCACAGAGTTCGCGATCAACACTGCTGAATCGAGGTTCCTGAGCATAGAACTTCGGGGGCCTGTCATTCTGGTAGGAGGCTATCATCGGACGTCAGATTTGATGAAAATACGATGTTATATTGGAAGGGGGAAATCTTACCAATCAGGGTCGCAACAGCGTAGAACACAGCAAACTGAAGCATAGAGCGATGTCTAGTCTCTTCTATAAGTATGTCCCCATGCTTGGCTGAGGTAGGGCTTGCGGATCCGAGCAGAATGCAGCGGTCGATACAGATGTGTCCCTCGGAAAGGAGACGACGCAACACGGCTTCAAGGTCCTTCCAGCATGCGGACTGCTTCCATTCATCGAGCTTTTTGGTAAAGTCGTTCTTGGCTTCCTCCAAGGTGACAGTTGGTTCTGTTTCGATGACGGCGAAACAGTACAACTGACCACTGTCTCTGGGGCTTTTGACTTTACACATGATAGTACGACGGCCATTCTCCTCTTTGAGGATCTCAGTACCCTCTTCGTCAGGATATTCCATTTCAAAGGTGCCAAAGATGCCTTCCTCCACAACAATGGACTCGGGATCGAAGAGTTCAACGGCATCCGCACCGTGAGCCTCCTCAAGAACAGAGTTGATCGACATCTTTAGTCAATAGATTTAGATGTAAGAGTTGGATTTCTTGTGCAGTGTGGAAACAACGAGAACAAGTAGTACAGGAGACTCTATCAGCCTCAGAATAGACGATAGAGTATGAGGATGTTCACAGCAGAGAGTAGCTCGATGAGCAGAAAACTTCCCCTGATGGTTGACGGGGATTCCCCTGATGGTTGACGGGGATGATGGGGATGGTGGAGTGAAAGAAGATGATGAGAAAGGCAGGGCGCGAGAAATAATAATACACTGACGCATCAGTGTGTGCCAGGGGAGGAGCAACTACTCTTCAACCCGTGACTTCTTTGACTCCCTGGGCGGTCAGGTCACTCCTCCACGCGTTCGATGAGTGAACCAGTGTCTGGGTAGAGTTCAAACAATCATAATATCATCAATAAAGATATCATGGCTTATGCACTATGCAAGAGTCAAGCAGCATGACAGTTCTGATACCGGAAAGAATGGGTATACAGTTGCACCAGATATAGTGCAGTTAGCCCAACATCAGGCAAGTATTCATTCTGTGCGATATAAATTCAAAGAATGTGCATAGAGATCTAACTGTCTGTAGGTATTGAAGCATCAGTCAGTGATGAGTTGCATATCAAAAGGTCTAAAGGTGCTATTATCTTAAAAATCCATCTTCTATCATTGATTCCGGGGCTAGGCTTCGACGCACTCCAAGGAGTATGATCCTATATGTCATTTACCAAGGAATCTCCGCATTCTCAATAGTATTGATAAACTTTCCAGATGTGCTCTCACGGGTCGCTTTGTCAATCTGATCAAGCTAGTTAACTTCATAGGTCTGTATATCATTCGAGGAGTACTTACAACAGCGATAGTCCTGCTGGTGCTCTCTTCCAGTGTGATTGGGGCAATTTCCAGTCCTATCCCCCGAGCACCCTTGTTACCCATATCAGTCTGGACCAATCTATTATAATGTCAGCATCTGCTCCCTGTCAAACACAGTCTACTAGCAAAGCCACCTGCTTACCCTGGATGGATAGCAAAGGCAGTGAGCCATTGTTCAGTATTGTGTATGGCCCTATAACTCCAATGTCAGTTGCTACTCTTATTATTCAAGCAGGGGTCTTTGATGGTGTAACATATAAACCAGGATGTTAGCAACTCGGCTCCTTACACTGTTAACCAGTTCATTGCAGCTTTCGACATTCCATAGGCTGTTACTATCGCCGCCCCGATCATCTCTAACTGGCCAATAGAGCCAGCCGCACTCGACATTGACACCCATTTGGGTGATCTCTTCGAGTTTTCAAGTAAGTGTCTGACGGCCTGGAAGAGGATAAGGGGTCCTCCCGTGTTGACGTGGAACGCCGTGATCACATCATTCATATCGAGTGAGGGAATCGGGGTCGGGTCAGGACTGATGCCTGAGTTGGCGACGACGAGATCAATATGGGAGATACCAGCAGCCTCGATTTGCTTGACAGCCTTTTTGACATCGGTGCTCGAGGTGCTCTCGAACGATACGAGGTGCAACTTAGAACCGGTGGCTGCGGGGGTATCTTTGAGCTCCTGGACGCTCGCGTCGGAGACATTTCGGACGCTGCCAATGATAATATGATTAGGTCGGGCGAGGTATGCTTGAGCCAAAGCCTTGCCCAGTCCTAGAATGGGATGAGTTCAGTTCTTAGACGGACGCCTTCACGGGGTTAGACATGACGGTAATATATGAATAGTTCATACCTCTCCGTACACCAGTGATAAAAACAATGGTCAAGTCAGCCATGATGAACAATTGCCTTCAATGAGAGCAATAGATGTTTTCTATACAGTTTCTTTCTCTAATTCCAAAAGATAGATACGCAATGAATCACAAACAATCTCTAATTAAATGAAGTACAACTCACGTCGCAGACAGCGCTTATATATGTATTTCAATCCCAACCCTCACTATCTCACTGTCCAGTATACATTTACAATCATCCCACATTTGTCATCTTCGAAGAAAGAGAACCACGTGCTAAATCCCACATCAATCTCTAGTCCCGATTGTAGAGAAGATTAGGGCCATCTCGGGAGAGATTCGCTACATAGATCTAGAGGATTCTGACCAATCAACCGACGCCGGACGAAGCTGTCGGAGATGTTGTGGAGATCCGCAGTTCCTGGATTATCAATCACCACATGCATTGGGTGGTAACATTTTAGAATTCGCCTACTGCGGCGGAAATAGACCTTCCGGGACATCAATCTGCTTTGTCGGTTGAAATTATCGGATGAAATTGAGCTTGATTGTTTAATGAGATATAAGGCCGGGCAGTTCATTGCTAGGTTGGTGTCGACTGTTCGGTCTGGGTTATGAGAGCCTACTGCAGGTTGCTTGGCCTGGAAAGAATAATACTATCAAGTTGTTATATAACAGGAGAAATCAACACTCGACACCAGCTTAGGTTAAAAATTACACCTTTTGCGTGTCGTAAATGACGGATAGGAGAGTATTATCCGATTGAGAAGATCAAGGCGCCCAGCGTAAAAAAGACGAAACAAGTCATGCCAGCATCATAATTGGTCGGAGTGGAAATACGACTATCGATAAAGAAAACAAAGAGACAGACGCCAGTTTTAGCCGAGACACCACCAGGAAACACAATTTCAGACTATAGTACCGGGTCTCACTCGAACATATATCACTCGCTGAATAACGGTCAAGGCATAAGTCGTGTTGTAGCATATCAGTTCACGCGGAACGCGTCGAAGATGACTGCGGACGAGTTAGCAATGGATTTCATCATGTATCAAGATAGGGTTGCGTACTTTCATGGCCTCTGCGACAGCAGCTGCCCACCCACATCAGAGTATTCACAAAGGCGTATCGCTCATCACCAGTCTCCATGCCAAGATTGATGCGATACTTATATGTGTTCGGGTTGATGGTATCGGCGACGTTGGGATCAGCCAGCTTCTCCAGCACGTCCTTGGCGCCAGTCAACCAACCACTGGTCTTAACGACAATGTAAGCAGGAGGCTCGTCAGCTGTCTGCAGCATGTAGTTGGCTTTGATGCTTGTGGCCAACTCTTTCACTACAACCTGAGAATCTTGTCCGCCAGGCTATTGAGCCCAATTAGCGTTGAACTCACATGTGAAATGAAAAGAAATGAAACTTACCAGAACCACGCCCTTACCCCATCGCCCAGCCCACTGTCCACCAATGAAGGTGACCCAGTCTCTCTGTCCCCAGATGCTTGTGCCCACGGAGACTTTCGGGTTAAGCTTAATACACATACGGAAGTCAAGCTCCAGGGAGGGAACAGGGATCTGCAGTGAGCGCGCAACATCGCCCTCAGGGAATGTGTGGAGCAAGTTATTGGCGGGAATAGAGTCTTTCATGACGTTGAGGTAGGTTGGGCATTCGAGCAGATGCTGGCGTTGTCTGCTTGTGTTCTTCGCGCGGACTTGCTGACAGTAGATGCATTGGACGGACAGACACTGTATTGTCCATTAATACACTATATCATATTACTCCGGGTTATCAGAATCCTCCTTACCTTGTCTTCCTCCTTTGCGCGGAACTCGACGAAAGCAGCATGGACATCATCCAAAGGCGGCGCCGGAAGATTCGACGAGCTTGTCCTGGGCTTACTCGATGACTTGGGCGTCTGAGTATGAACAGGACGCTGCTGGGATTGAGGTACGGCAGAGGGACCGGCCGGTGCGGTGGGAGCAGTGGGTGTCTGCAACGGAGGCCGGCTAGACATATTCTGGAGCGGCGTCTGCATCGCGGCCGTATGCGGGTTGACGCCGTTGACACCGTTTACACCATTGACGCCATTAACACCGCTGACGCCGTTGACGCCGTTGGACATCATGGGTCCATTGGTGTTGGGCAACGTGCCCGTCGCTGGCCCAGGGCCAGGTCCAGGCGCGGTGGCAGCTGGTCCATTTGGAGTTGCGGGATAACCGTTGGCAGGGCCGATGGTGTTGGGGCCAGGCGCAGCTGACTGCGGCTGAGGGGCATTGGGATGGCCGCGGAGACCGGGACACTCGAGCAGATGTTGCTTCTGGCGAGAGGTGTTCTTTGCGCGGATCTGCTGGCAGTAGATACACTGCACGGAAAGACACTGTAAAGCAACAAGAGGGTTTGTATGTCAGTATTGACGAGCGTCGGGTGGTGGGTTGAAATATTACCCAGATACGGGAAATACAGATTCACACACCTTATCGTCTTCCTTGGCGCGGAACTCGACAAACGCCGCGTGCACTTCCTGGTCGACCGTACGACCCATGATTCCCCCCAGAGACTCGACAGAGAACCGATTTACAGACGGAGAAGGTCGTCCAGAGACCTCAACACTGGTGGACACTCGATGACGGATGGCTTCGAGGGCGTTCGTCGCGTCGAGGGGGTTGGAACGGGCGAGGGAGGCAGAAGGGAAGAGGAAACGGGAGAGGGTGGGAAAAGACAAGACGAGACGAGACGGAGACAGGACAAGACGGCGGCGCGGTTAAGTTACGCGAGCTCCGTCAGAAACCGCGTCGGCGTAATTTTCCTCCCGCGGCTGGCCGCTCATGGCTGCGTCACTCGCTGCATCGTTCGGTAATTATCAATGTAGATAATTAATATCTTCAGCAGTAATTATCATGAACGACTCGAAGGTCAAGCTTCCTTTATCTTCTTTCCTCATGGAGTCCTCCTTTCCACCGTGCGATTTGGCACCAGCAGCTATTGTCCTCGTCGGCTGAGCGAATCCCCGCACAGATGTCATGTCCGGTACTGAGCACCGCTTGGCGTGGAACCGCTCAGTGCGACCAACGTTGAGCACGATCTACGGCCCTGTGTGCGTGATATTCCTGGCGCTGGCGGGATGGCCGTTCCAATCGACGTATTGGGCTGCTGGTCAACATGGCGATTGGGAGTAGGTATCTTCTGTGGCTGGCCTGAGATAACTCGACGCGTGTCGATCGGTCCTACCGGTCGCATTGGGATTGTCACTATGGGAATCCGAATCGAACACGTCAATGTCAAATGGTTTCCCATATACCACGGGGCCTCGCGCTATTTTGATCCGCAGATGCTTCTGGGGTGTTAATCCTAAAGCTGGCAGAACTCGACTTATGAGTATGTAGTATGCCAAACGCGTTGCCCACCCAAGTACAGGGCTTTGGCTGGATGGCAAGGAATTTTCCCAGAGAGATCACGCGCCTTAGGCCTAGCCCCAGAGGCGGACGAAGTCGACACAAGATGAATACCTTTTTGGCCGATGTAAATATAAAATTAATTAACAGGAGGTCGCATTATAGTTTCTATCAACCTTGCTATGCATGCTCGTCGAGCTAAAAACTGTCAAGCTAACGTACTAATTGTACTGTATCTGTACGGCTGTAAACGTAACCGTCAACGGTATGCGGTATGCGTACGGTGTATCTGTACACCCGTCATAACAACATAACCATAGTGCAGATCGAGCCTGGAAAGAGACACTTTGCGAGTAAAATAAAAGATTACAAAGGAAATTGAGCGTAAGAAGCCCCGGGAATTGATACACAGGAAGAGAGTCCTTGTGCCATTTCAACCATGTGGAGTCGTGGGGGAAATAGTACGCATCGTGTAATGAAAAGCAACAGCTCGCAGAGGTCAGAAGTAAGTAAAACAAACTCGGGAAGGAAACATCGGAAAGTTAATTGATATAGCTTGATATGCTCGAGCAAATACCCCAGTTTCGAATGGTGACGCCGTGGCCTCATAATAGATACTGTCGTAAATAAATGTGAAGGATTAAGTCGATATTCAGTGCTGTACGAAAGTAGTCGCGTCATAAGACGGACGTCTGAAATATGCCCTGTAATAAGGGTCCTCCTTATAAAGGACGAGTCCATACAGACATTCTATAAGTCTATCATAGCCGCGGCTGTCTAGAAGACCTGGGTTTATTTCACGGTCAGAAATATGTCCCCAAAGATGCTCTGGGGTTCATCCAGACGTCGAGAGTCAGAGCTTGGAGCGCTTTCTGCCTGGCGCACACCCATGATACCCTTTGTGGCAAGTGTTAGGACATGCATCAAGCCCTGAGTGGCCACTACACGGCTGTTTGTCTCGGGTGGCAGGAGGGCTGAGAAGGCGATCTCCTTCGAGCTGGTAACTGTCTGGGCAACTCCCTCACCAAGTCCGTTCTTTTGCTCTCCAACCATAGGCCGCTCGACGGCTATAGTGTCGATTGTATTCTTTACGAATTCATAGAAATTCTTGCTCTCCTGGTCAAGTGCAGAGGCAATCCACTGAGACTGTGCCGCGGTCTGGGTGTCAACGGCTGCGGCTGGACCGAACAGTTGAAAGGAGTCGTGTCCATCTGTGGTGGCTTCTGGACACCTACCATCCATCTCCCCTTCCAGGTAGGTATCGAGATCGAAATCTCCAAGGACGTCAATGTCACCCCCTTCATTGCCAGGAATCGAAAGGCTGCTCAGAAGATCCTGGCCGGCGAGATCAAGGCCGTGACTACGACCAGCCAGAGGGCTGGCGCTTGTGAGACGACTGCCAGCTCTACCAAACCCGATATGTCCTCGTGCAACCTCGCTTCCAAACCCGCGAGAAAGGCTAGGTGCTGAGGACCCATGGCGAGAACCCTGGATGGATGACGTGAGGTTCCATGGCATCTGCGAAGAGTGCTCGTCTTGGAGAGAAGGGGGCCCCTCTCGGCCTATCTCTATATCCTATTCAAACGGTCAACTCAGCTCAAGCAGTGGAATACTAAACCAGAACTGATGTACCTCGTATTCAGCCCTATCACCTAATTTGAAACCGTGTACACGACCGATCTCATCGTCATCCCTGCGACGACGGACCCTTCTGCTCTCGTTATGAGATTCGCTGTCTGAGCTATGACTGCGTTTGCCTCTGCCTGAAGAGCTCTCTCCTTGTATAATGTCCAAGAGCTTCTCTCCGGAAAACCAGCTCAAGGGATGCTCAACATGAGATATACCCAAGCCAATGCCTACGGAGGCGATTCCTTTACCGAAGACCCAGAAAGCGGCGTTCTTCTTTGCTTGCACCAAGGTCTTATATTGCTCCTTCTGTCTAGATGCTGCCGCCATGTTTTCAAGATATTCATAGTTCGACTGCGCCAGATCTGCATTGCGCAGTTGGTTGTGTTCGTCGACAACAAGGATCCTAGCGACCTTCTTTCTGGGCGGCATTTGAGCGGTCTCTTCTATATAATCAGGGTCTGGAAGACGACCCCGTTTCGGTAAATGGTCGCTCGGAATGGACTCGTCTCCGAAGAGCACTTCATTATGCCCGTCTTGCTGTATAATTTCATCGGTCTTGTACTGTGGAGTAAGCTACCATGACCTCAGTGCACTAATCACAAGATACGTACCTGGTGGTCCTCGCTTTCCCTCACTTGATGGGCGATGGCGGCCTCACTCTGGCCCTGAGTTCCGCCTTCTTCGTTACCGCCCTGCTTCACACTAAGATCTACTATATTTCCCTCTTCGTCGAATTCGAAGTCAGGCTGTAGAAGCACGCCTTCTTCCTCGCTCAGCATGGTTTGACCAACCAGGTTTTCGATCATCGTCGAATTGCTGATCTTCCCGACACTTCCAGGCCCATCCAGCCCCATTATATCGATATCCGATGAAGATATCTGAAGCTGAGGCTCATCAAACACCAGATTACTACGTTCCTCAGAGGAGGAGCCTTGCGTCAACAGGAGACTTGTGCGCTGACTAGGGAGGAACTCCACTCGGGAATCCAAGACGAGGAGGTCATAAACCCCAGGGATATCTATGTCTGGCATGAACGATTTGTCGTACGGCACGATTATCTGATCAGGTCTGCGCAATGTACCTCACGTTATCAATACACACTCCCAAACGCAGTATAGTGGACGCTTAAAAGTTACTGACTTAGCTCTTCCAGCTTCTGGATCCAGCCCCGTCCCTTGCACAGACTTGAGCATGATTCTCATTCTGTCGTGCATAGCCTGGGTGTCCGTCAACGTGTACACACATTGTTGATTGTACACCTTAGAGACTCCGTATCTGCCATGCACTCACGTTAACCAGTGCCAGAAGCAAGCAGTCTAAGTATGAATATGCTTACAAGAGATTTCCCTGAAGCCTAAGCGCCATTGGGGCTTCTGGACTCATGATCGTATCGCACGCCTTGGGGACATCGACGTCGAGAATGGCTTTGCGGTTCACCTTTCTAGTAGTCGACCGCGCGCCTAGCGTTGCAACAAGCCTATTCCATCAATTCACTTAGCATATTTCCAGGGCCAACAAAGAATATCGCGATCGAGGTTCCGCCACTTTCATCCGAAAATGCACTACTCAAGCCATGTACAGCAGGAAAGTCCCTGATCAGGGATAGACTAACCATATAGTAGCAACACCATGTTCACGAGACGTGAGAACTACACGAAAGAAATACGCGTTAGTAACTTATTCTAACTCGCGGATCGTTATAGGTTTCCAAGGATTTCTTCCCCTCATCAAGAACCATTGGAAAGCAAGGAAAGACGAAGTAGAACTTACTCTCATGGCTGTAGAACATCTTTTCTTTGCAAGCTCAATACAGGGGTCCTGTAGTCGTATTCTTTGCCTGACCCCCTGATCCGTCCAGCTAGACTTTCACTCGATGTCTATCCCACGCGTCAAAAGACGGGCATACACGTGTCTTGGAGGATAAAATAACCTCCACGACTACTAGCAATGATCTCCAGTAACCTCTCGTTGAAAGATCGCTCAAAAAGCACCATTCGAGATAGAATGGTTAGAAAAGGAGGGTGGTGGAAAGCCGTCGAGTGACTTGACGGATGTACACCGGTCGACCACTTCACTTGTCCAGGGAGAGGAAGAGAGAGCACACCTCCTCCAGCAGCCTACAAAGACCTGGCTAACTTTCTTAAAATTGTATTTACAGAATAATACCATGGTCACTCAGAATGATAATAAACGCAACCTTATATAGTGATCCTTGGTTCCTATATAGCATACGATGTCTTCAATATCATCCTTCATGTCAGCTCTGAATGCTTTCCGTGCCTGTTATATTCTTCTTACTTTCTATATTCGAAAGGTATAGCTTTTAATGATCTTGTAGTTGTTTTGTATTTATATGTAAGTGCTATTTCTGCAGGATTGGCCGCACCTTGATCTACATCCATGGAAAGCCGGCCTGGGATTTCTAGTTGACAGCTAACTAGCGTATGAAGACGGTCACTGGAAGGCGTTTCAAGAAATCTTGAGCTCAAGGTCGTACGTTGAGGAAACTCCCCCAATTAATACGAATTGGCGCACTTCGCCACGGCACACAATGACGGCAGACTTTATGAGGCATCTTGTGTCTTTTCGTTATGTCTCTTTGGTCTCAGGGTCCACGAGGCACAGTCCAGAGAAGAAAACAGTATGTCCACCTTGACATCGTCATCGCTGACGTCTATGATGTAGATACGAGAGAATAGAAAGGAAATAGATAGACCCATCATATATGACACAGGTGTCGTGAGTACAGTGAAGACACAAAATAGCAGAGAATGCAACCACTACAGAAACTGCAACCGATAACCAACTAGTGAAACTCAACGTATAAAGACAGATTTTAGCATAACATGAGGCGCCTGGCAGAATCTAGATAGGCCGAGGAGGAAAGTCTAAGACTATGCTGGAACAAGTGCGAGCACCCTCGAGGGAATAGTCTGGTAATCGCGCATCATAGGAAACTCCCGAAGCTGTTGATAGACCGTCCGTTATCTGCGTAATGCATTTGCCCTCCCATTTATTTCCATATATCAGCATCCATAACGCTGGGATATATAGTTATTGGGCGGTTTACTCCAGAGGGATACCCTCATATTCAGAGTAGCCGAGAGCAAGGTTCATGTTCTCTGTAAAAGGTATATTAGCCTCTGTCTCTGGTCTATTCACCAATATGATAGGTTACTTACGGAGACACTGCGTAGCTGCTCCCTTGAGCAGGTTATCGATAGTGGCACAGATGACTACTCGCTTGCCGCTAGAGTGGACAGCGAAGCCACCGATCTCGACACCGTGACGGCCGGCAATGTCCTTAACCAGAGGAGGCTCTCCAACGATCTTCACAAGCTTCTCGCCTGCGTATCGCTCCTGGTAGATGTTGCGAATGTCCCGAGAGCTCATCTCCTGCTTCAGAGGAAGGCTAATGGTGTGCTAGAAGGCATCAGCTATTACATCCCACTAATAAAGGCAAGTACATGAACCTACATGGATACCCTGGAACCAAACGGCAACGTGAGGAATGAAGGCAACGCTCGTGCCGAGCTGGGAGCTGATCTCCTTTTCATGGATGTGGTCGGTCAAACTGTAGGGGATGATATTGTTCGTAAGGTTGTTAACATCGTTCTTGGGGCTGGGCTTCGTGCCTGCTCCCGAGTATCCGGACACACCGAAAACAGTGGGCTCAGCGCTGAGGTATGGAACCAGAGGAGCAATTCCGACCTGAGCGGCGGTAGCGTAGCATCCAGGGTTAGCGATGCGGGTAGCCTTAGCAATGCTAGCACGGTTGATCAGCTCAGGAAGACCGTAAGTCCAGTTCGAGTCGAATCGGTAATCAGCGCTCAGGTCAACAATGACACCACCATTCTCCGTGTTTTCGTTGACAGCGTCAACAAAGGGCTTGCAGACACCGTTGGGCAGAGCCATGACCCAGCAGTCAATGTCACCATTGGCGGCCATGCGACGGACGTCATCGGGGCTCAGATTCTCGTACGTGATCTCACGCTTGTCATAGCCCTTGAGCTTCTGGCCAGCCAGTTCACGGGAGGAGACATGACGCAGGTCCATGTTGGGGTGGGAGTTCAGGAGGTTGATCAGAGCCTGACCGGTGTAGCCACGAGCTCCGATCAGAGCGACACGGGCAGGCTTGGGGTTAGACGCGTTCTTCTCACCCAGAGGGGGGTTAGGATTGGTGGTGGAGTATGCGCGAACGCCATAGCCACCCATCGCAGCATTACGACGACGGGTAGCACGAAGAGCGTTTCCGTTGCTAGCAGTCGAAAAGGAGCGCTTCTGCTGGACAGCTGCTGATGCGCTGCCAGCTCCCTGGGCAAGGCCAGCCGCAGCCTGGGCAGCACGGTGGAGTCTGGATTCGAGGTTGCTAGCACCAAGCATGTCACGGCCATACTTGCTGAACTCGAGAACCAGTTCCTTCACCTCGTCCCCGTTTTCGATACCATACCAGAAGAGCACCTCGCCCTCACGGCTCAGGCTGCCTTCGGCCTTGTCGAAGAACCACGACAGGTTCTCGTCGTCTTCCCTGACGGTCCAGACCAGCTTAGGGAAGTCCTTCTTGATGCTAGAGAACACATTATCGGCGACGTTGGTCAACCAGCCGGACTTGGTGATGGTGAAAGTAGCGAGGTGGGCAAAGGCAGAGTCCTTCTGCGGGGGCAGGACCACAGCCAAGGCTTCCATGGGCTCGTCGAAGTACGCCTTGAACTCACGGTCCTTGAGGCCTTTGACGTAGCGGTCGACGGTGGCGCGAGCATCGAGCCCCTCACGATCGCGGACAAGGACATCCTTCAGCTGCTCGAGGTCTTCAAACTCGGAGAGAGAAGTCTTGGTGTGGACCTTGTTGCCACGTCGGATCAGGGTACCAGCACCAGAGTCCGTGAACAGTTCCTTCTGGAGATCAGCAGGGTGGATGATGGCAACGCTCGAGGTACGGGGAAGGTCGCTCAGCAGCTCCTTCATCTCTTTGATCTTCAATCTAGTTCCGTATCGCACCCACCATTGGCCCATCAGATGGTCGTATTCCTCGTCCAGATTGATGACGGAGATCTTCTCACCCGTGTCGCCATTGAATAGACCACCCTTCTCAGCGAGATAGACGATCTTCAGCGGCTGGAGGGAGCGCGCCAGTTCTCCGGCTGCAACGTCCGCATTGACATTGAGGACCTGGCCGTCGGTGGTCTCGGCCATGGACGTCAGGATGGGAAGGCAACCCGCCTGGATGGCAGCTTCAATGGGAGCCTTGTCCACGTTGTTGATCTTGCCGACCAGCTGGTATCTCTCCTTGTCCAGATAGTCCGCTGTGAAGACACCGGAGGTGATGGGGCGCGCTCTGACACCCATGCTCTCCAGAGCCTCCACCAGCTTCAGGTTCTCTTCAAGGAATAGCTTTCTGGCCAATCCCAGTGTCTTTCCATCCGTCACACGGATTCCCTCCTCGAATTGGGGCTCCACGCCAGCATCCTCGAGCATTTTGTTGAGCTGAGGTCCGGCACCGTGGACGACGATCGGGTAGAGACCGACATGGTTGAGGAAGGCCAGCGCAGAGGACAGCGTCTGTAAGTGCTCTGTGATAATCGCACCACCGACCTTGATCACGGCGAACTGCTGGGAGGAGACCGAGGTGAAGTGCGACAGGTACTGCTGGACCTCACGCTTGGAGCCAATGTTGCTCAACAACTGGACAACGGTCGAGCGGGTCGAGAGCTGGGTATCTGCTGGGCGAGAGTAGTTGCGTCTCTGCAGGGCTCTGGGAGCAGCGACAGCAACAGCTCGAGACCGCAACGCATCAGTCGTGTAGAGTCTTGCTGGGGATGAGAGGGCATGCGGTGCGGAGAGGGCACGGAGGGGCTTAGTCGTCGCAGCTCTCCGCACGGCAGGGCGAAGGGACAGCATCTTGTCGACCAGCATGCGGCAGCTTCAATTCCAGAGAGGAAGGGAGCCCAGGAGACGTCTCGACGAGCGAGGCAATACCCGATCGCAGGTTACAAGACAGGCCGCTGCCGGAGAGGTCAGGTTGGAAGGAGTGGACAGGAAGGGATTTTCTACTCAGAATGCCCGGCTCTGAAATTTACAGCCGCCTAAGTCGGAGCAGGTTTGGCTGGGTCCGGGGAGATCTCGTTCGTTGGTCGCAGGCGGTGTCGACTGGCTTTTTTTCTTTTTTCTTCTCTTCCAAGGATTTGTTGCCGCTCGGGAGTTAATTAATTCACTAGTTAATGGTTAAACTAAAGTCCTCATAGATTAGATCGGTTGAAAAATGGAAAAGAGCAGAGCAAAAGAGACATTAGTGCATCCCCTTCACATATGAGTCATTTTCTCTGATATCTTCACGGAGTTTGGCCTTCTTATCCTTCTCATAGCCATTGCTCCTTGCCATTGGTCTTTCTTTAACGCTCAGTCCCATTTCATTCTATCCATTTCTTCCCTTCCGTCCGTTTCTTGTTCTTGTTCTTGTTCCTTTTTCTGTTTTTCGCCAATTTTGGCTTGGCAGCGACTTTCGGAGGCTGGCCGACTTCCACTTTCCCCCACGATAAAAACTACTCTGCTCTCCAATCAGCGCAATTGAGCAGACTAACTAATAAATATCCTGCTTGTCTCTCGTGGCGTAGCATCGTCGCTGCTGGTTCTCCTACAGGTGGAGCCAGGATCTAATCAGATAACTGTCGTGTTTCGCGTGCCATTACCTTATTAGACAGGCCCGTTACGGTCTGTGGGAAGGGCTACTGCTGGCTCAATTAGCCTGGCAGATATAACGAGCACTAGCCGTCGTAGTCTCTCCTGTAGCTCAGTACCTGGCAGTGGGATACGAATGATTTTCATACATCTATGGAACAAGTTACACATCGACCGGGTTCTGTTGCAACGCAATCGATAGCCCGACACACAGTTCATTATAAGTCGCTAAGAGGTACCAGGAGGAGTAACAAAGACAGAACATGCAGCAATCAGCAGGAGTATCATGTACAACTTCACCTTCGAGGAATCGTATGCCAGCGCCCGCCCAGAGTCGGGTCAGCTCGCAGCATCGAAGGTGGAGGCATGGTTCAGTAGTCGTCAGAAGTCAGCTAATTCACGCCCGACCGAGAAGCATGGAGTGGAGACCAGAAGGACAGAGCTCCGTGCGGGAGACCCGGTCCTTCAACTCTCCCCCAGGAATACACCGTAAAGGAATCAGAAAAGAAAAACGAGATCCGTGCCCAAGAAAACAATTTTGCCGTATGCATCGACTCAGTGCTTCGTCGCGACAACTGCCAGCACGTTAGACACTCGAATAGTCCAATTCCCCATCAAGGGCAGCAGGGACTGAGACTTACCCGCAGGGACAACAATGACAACGATCAGGATAATGATACAAATGACCAGACACACGCGCATCTTCATGTCCTTCCACCACATCTGCTTCCTCACACGGTTGGCACCTCTGCGGAATCCCTGCGCCGAAACAGCCAGGTTGTCGGTCTTGTCCTGAAGGGAGTCAAGGCGCTCTCCACGTTGCGACACCTTGTTGATGTTTTCCCGCATCACCCCGACGGTGTCATCGATTTGCTGTAGTCAACAAGTCAGCGCTGTTATCGCAAAGTACAAGATAGCGAATCTAGAGCCGCCAAGCAAGAAATAATCCCACTCCGGTCCATGGGGACTGGCGCATCACTCGTCCTTAATTTTCTGATCGGAGCTGGAGCGTCGCATCCCCTGAAGGAGCCGGAATGCGATCATTTTTCGCTGTAGCCTAGATAAAGCTCGAGGTCGAACGTACCGCCTGTAGAGCAGCAGTCCTCTGGTTTCCGCCAGAGGGCGCGCTCGCACCAGAGGGGATATAGGGGTCGTAGGGCTGCTCGCGGTCGGCCATGGTGACGGTGGTGGTTTGGTGAGGTCGAGGTGGTCAAAGGAGTAGTGGCGTTTCCGGTTTATCTCGTAAAATCGTCAAGGGAGAGCTGGCGTCTCTGGTCCGGGAGGCTGGGGGGAGATCTCTGCTTCGATCGACGAAGAACAACGAGAATCTCAGCAGATGGAAAGGAAACGGGTATCACGAGGGGGGTATCGAGGAGAGATGATGGGAGACGCTCAAGTGAAGTCAAGTCGAGAACAAGAGGGAAAGCAGCTGAGGCACTAGGTTGCTGACGGGGCGTGAATGGGCCGACCGTCTGGAGATGGCAGCGTTTCGGTTCTGTCGGGGCGCCTGC
Source organism: Paecilomyces formosus (assembly GCA_029606185.1). Taxonomy (NCBI): domain Eukaryota; kingdom Fungi; phylum Ascomycota; class Eurotiomycetes; order Eurotiales; family Thermoascaceae; genus Paecilomyces; species Paecilomyces formosus. The sequence goes on along the minus strand of JAPVCB010000011.1, from coordinate 209,597 downwards.
ACGTGACTGCGCCGCTCGTGGCCGGCCTGCTATTTTTACGCCCGGTGCAGCACCAGGACTCAAAGAGAAACAGCGCTCGTGGAGTCTGATTATCGTGCTGAAAGCCGGAGAATCATTATTTACCTACTACAGCCCAGTGTCCCGTCGGCTGTGGTTCATGGGGACCGCTGTTACATGGGATTACTGAACCTTCGAGATTGCTTCTGCCTGCGTGTCTTGTTGCCGTGAGACGGAATGGACAGACAAGAGACAGCATGGGGCTGTGCAGGCCAAAACAGCCACCTCGCGTGGCGATTAGCCCAAGGATGAGATGGCCGCAAGCCCAATAACGCACTGCGAGTTCCTTCAAATGGCAACTGTACGGTCCTATGGCAATACCAACACGGGCGTGGGCAAAGTGGAATGTTCCATGGTCCTCCATGAATTCTTTTCAATAATGCAGTCCAAGGAAACATATCTTCAGACCATCCAATCTTGCAGCCAACGGACAGCCTTCAGGATCTCCACTGGGCAATCTTGTTCCAGACTCCAATCTCGTTAGTCGTCCTGCATCGCAACACTAGTTACTGTGTCCATGGCCTGTGATGATCCGCGTCGCGCTACGCCAATGGGAGCAGAAAGCGCCAGACCGGCGACTCTCGAGACATTCTCTGCTCCAGAGGAAGGGTAGCATTGGCAAACCAATCCTAGCTTGCCCTTTTGCTACCTGTACTCGACAATAATAGCTCTTTCTGTTTGGGCCATTCTGGAGTACACTTGTTCTTGAGAAAGGTCGCTGACGGACTCAGCACTCTCTCTGCCCGATGAACATTCAGCTAGGGACCTGCTCGATGCCATGACGTTTAAGAGGGCAATAAGATCCCCCGGGGAGTTCCACACCTGGAAGAAAGTCTAGACCTGAAGATCGCGGGGTTCGGGCCCTATTTATCGTCCTTTACTCGATCGAGCGAACAACAACATCGCGACTCCTCCATGAGCTCTAGATAGCCACCTCTATACCATACTCCCCTTTGTAAATCTGCGCGTTCAGGTCTCTGATAGCCAGAACCCCCGTGCGCACTCTGGCTGGTGGCCTCTGCCGGCGGGAAATGGAGCCAAGACCGATACAAACTCTGGCGGGCGTCCATTTTGTCCTCTTAAGCTCCTTGGCAGTGGAGGTCCTCACGCCCGCGGCCTCCCGTGAGTGACTTGGTGACTTGGCGATGGCCTCTCGGCGGAAAGAATTCGCATTCAGCCCTTGAGGCCGAGAATTCATGACAGTCACCTGTTTCTGTTCTTGCTGAAGCTGCTCTCCCCGGCTTCTCACACTCGTTATAACTAGCATGAGACTCCCATGTGTCTGCAACCCGTGGTATCCTCGAACTATATACTACACCACGTCAAGTCTACACTGGTGGTCACTCACTCGTTTCTGATGACCTTCTCCTCTTCTACCACTTCCTTCCTGTGGCTTGATTCGAACTTTCCCCGCTAGCAACCCCCTGGCTCCCCGCTGAGTCCTTGGCTGTATTGTGAACGCGTAGGGGCTTCTCTCGTTCCGGCCCTTTTAAAGCAGGAAGCAGCACCTCCAGCCTCTGGACGACTGCCTTGCAGAAGACTGACTGCCGTTCCTTGTGAGACCTTACCAACGTACTACATCTTGGATATGATCAAGTACATTGTTTAATCGCGGTGCAAGTGATATGCATATAGATTTCATCTAACGGTCTGAGACATCGCTCTATATTATAATATTACATTCCCAACCCGAATTACTCTGCCTCTGCATTGGCACCATCCTATCTTTTTTTTGCGCAAACATGAGGCTACCGTCACACATCTTCAGCGAAACTTGGTCATGGAAGCCCCTCGCCTGTGCTGTGTTACTAGGGGGCCGTATGGTACATGCTGCTATTGATCTGGATCTGGATAACCCAGGTATGCGTGACCGAAGGAGTATATCCTCTCCGCCTTTCAAGACAGCAGATATACCGTCATGATGTCTATGTTACTCACTGCCAGCCATAGAATCGATTAAAAATGCGGCCAAAACAGCAGCGGCTGGCATGATGAAATACTACACGGGGGACCAGCCCGGTGATGTCCCCGGAAACCTTCCGGATCCATATTACTGGTGGGAGGCTGGAGCGATGTTTGGAGCGCTGATCGACTACCACTATTACACTGGGGACAAGCAATACGTGGATGTAACAACCCAGGCAATGCTTTGGCAGGTCGGGCCGGAGGCAAACTACATGCCACCAAATCAGTCAAAAACCTTGGGAAATGATGATCAGGGCTTCTGGGGCATGGCAGCCATGACGGCTGCCGAAACCAAATTCCCTAATCCCCCCGAAGACAAGCCACAATGGCTCGCGCTGGCGCAAGCTGTCTTCAATACGCAGGCCCCTCGTTGGGACAACCTAACCTGCGGAGGAGGCCTTAAGTGGCAGATATTTACATTCAATAACGGATATAATTACAAGAATACGATCTCGAACGGTTGCTTCTTCAACCTGGCTGCCCGCTTGGCCGTATACACTGGTAATGAGACGTATGCCGAATGGGCGGAACGGGCATTCGATTGGGTTATGGCCATAGGGCTTGGAACGTCTGACTACACATTCTTTGACGGCACGGACGATACGCAAAATTGCACGAGCATGAACCACATACAGTGGTCCTACAACAGTGGCGTCTTCATGATGGGAGCGGCGGCCATGTATAATTTTGTAAGGCTACCTTGTTGTACCTGCGTTGCTCCATTGTTACTCACAGTCATGCTAGACCGATGGCTCAGAGCGCTGGAAGACTCGCCTGGAAGGTATTATACGCGGTGCGAACCTTTTCTTCGAGAACGATATCATGACCGAAGTGGCGTGCGAAAACAATGGGAAATGCAATGTCGATCAACGGTCGTTTAAAGCTTACCTGACGCGATGGATGGCAGCCACCATCAAGCTAGCGCCTTTCACGCACGACCTGCTCATGCCAAAGCTGCAGGCATCAGCCATAGCAGCCGCCCAGCAGTGTAGCGGTCCTGATAATGCTTGCGGCTTGCGATGGACAATGATGGGACAATTTGATGGCAGCCTTGGTGTTGGAGAACAGATGAGTGCCATGGAAATTTTTCAATCCAATTTGATCGACCTGGCTGCAGGCCCCGTCACAAACACGACCGGGGGTACTAGTAAAGGCGACTACTCTGCGGGTACAGGAGTCTCCGATGAAGACTCCCTGCATGAATATACCGATAGGATCACCGTTGCTGATCGTGCTGGTGCCGGTGTACTAACTGGTCTTGTCGTTATTCTTACGATGGGTGGAGCTTACTGGATGATATCATCTTGAGCCCGTATCGGCTTCATGTTGATACCTCTAAGGGCGGCGTATGGCGTTTGGTTGAATACGTCTGAACTATTCGCTGTTTTCTGCTAGGGATCGGACTTGTACTAGTATTGGAATTGTATATTACTGATTGTGCTCATCTGTTGGAAATTACATTTGTCTATGACATAATGTTACACACATTGCTCAGGTAGGGTCTCACGGTTATATAACCTGCAGACAAAGGGATATTCGATCAATCTCGGGGGACTCGACCAGCGCTTAGAATGGGAACAATTTGGAAGATGAGGTACCAATAATACTTCTTCTGGGTGACTTTTATGCTGGTCAGTAGACGGTATTGCTAGTGTTCAACAACCTTTCGTCTGTAATATTATGACTGCTGTCTATAATTCGTCATGCCCATTGTTGTTCCCCTCCTGCTCACCCTTACTCTCAGGTGTTTCTTGGCCTTCGACCAGCTGCACACCAGGTGAAGACTTCCCTTGCAGAATATCCAGTAGCATCTTGCCCACTTCTTTGGAGCGGATCTCTGCCTCTTGATCGTACACGAACACCTGATCCGTCATCATGTTGTGCACTGCAAGAGCTGGCAACAGGTCTAGCTGCACATCCAAACTTGCAGCGATGTGGGGATACTCGTTGGCATCAATGGTGACAAACATGGCATAGTCTTGGAGTTTCTTCGCTAGACGGCCAAGAGAGCGGCGAAGACGTGCGCGAGTAGAAGGTCTGTCGTAGAAAATATAGGCGGG